>NW_010729075.1:6741368-6863125 GCF_000365185.1 Nelumbo nucifera
GATTGAGTTTGAGTGTAGCCAAAAACAATCAGGGCCTTTCTGAATCTGTCAAACCATGCTCTGGGAGATTGTTTCAAGCCATATAGTGACTTATTTAGCTTGCACACATTTCCCTTTTCAGCATTATCATAAAACCAGCTGGAAGATCCATATACACCTCTTTTTGCAGATCCCCATTTAGGAACGCATTATTTACATCCAGTTGAAACAAGGGCCAAGAGTATGAGGCAGCAAGGGAAAGGAGTATCCGAACAGAGGTTATCTTTGCAACTGGCGCAAATGTCTCTAGATAATCAATGCCATAGGTCTGTGTGTATCCTTTTGCAACAAGTCTTGCCTTATACCTCTCTATACTTCCATCTGCCTTATACTTTACTGTGTAAACCCATCTGCATCCAACTGTCTCCTTGCCATCTGGTAGGTCCACAATCTCTCATGTCTGATTCTTAATCAAAGCCTCCATCTCTTCCTGGATAGTTGTCTTCCACTCAGGTTTGGAGAGAGCTTCACTAACACCCTTGGGTATAGACACTGAATCAAGAGAAGAGAGAAAAGCACGATAGGAAGAAGAAAGTCCACTATAGGATAAGTACTGTGAGATACAATGGGCAGTGCACTTTCTCTTCCCTTTTTTAAGAGCAATAGGGAGATCAAGGTTATCTATAACAGTGTCAGTAGGATCAATGGGAACTGAAATAGTGGGATCAAGAGGAATACCTGAATTCGTATCAGCCGAATCTGGAGTCTCTAAGGGATTGACAGGAAGTGGTGTGAGTTCTGCTGTAGTGGAATCAACCGCCTTATGAAGTCTCTGCCGTGAGTAATGCTGTGAGATGGAACGCAAAGGAGGTGACATCGGGTGGTGGTCAAACATAGGAGTAGACATAGGAATTGGAACTGGGAGAGGCATAGACTGCTGACTTACTTCCCCAAAACACTCCCCCTGAGAAGGATCCTTTGAGAAGAAGTACGTGGATTCAAAAAAGGTAACATCTATAGTAACATACCGGTTCCCAAAGACTGGATCATAGCTGCAGTACCCTTTTTGATTCTCTGCATATCCAAGGAAAGCACATTTCTTTGCCTTGGGATCAAGCTTTGAACGGTGAGGACCAAGAATATGTGCAAAGCAGACACATCCAAATACCCTTAGAGGAATATGAAACATCTCCCCCTGAGGAAAAAGAAGGCTGAATGGGGTCTTGAATCCGAGTACACGAGAGGGCACTTTGTTAATTAGATATACTGTCGTGAGAACTGCATCACCCCAAAAACGAACCGGAACTGTGGCTGTGATCATCATGCTTCTTGCCAACGATGTGTCTGTTCTTCCTCTCTGCAACACCATTCTGCTGTGGACTATAGAAGCAATTGCTCTGATGGATAACACCATACTCCAACAGATATCAGGCAAGATGTCTCTCAAAATATTCCCTAGCATTGTCAGATCTGAACATCTTTATTCTTGTTCCAAACTGTGTTAGTATCATCTGGTGGAATTGCCTCACCAAGGATGGTACTTCATCGTGTGATTTCATCAGGTAAATCTAGGAATATCGAGAGAAATCATCCACAAACAAGAGAAAATAGTGATAACCACCCATAGAGGGAACATGATAAGGGCCCCACACATCCAAATGAATAACATCAAAGGGAGAAGAACATCTTTTATTACTAGGTTTAAAAGARTGTCTACAATGCTTTCCAAGTTCACAACCCTCACACTTCAAACTTGACAGACTCACAAACAATTTTGGAAACAAACAACTCAAAGAAGAAAAGGATAAATGACCCAGATGGTTGTGCCAAACCATAATCTGACCCACAGATTTTGACTCACTATCTCTGCAAACATGATGGCTTTGGTGAAGAGGGAGAGCATCCAAAAGGTAGATTCCATTCACTTTACGACCACTCCCAATCGTCCTCTTTGAATCCAGATCCTGCAAAATACAGCGTCCAGGAGAAAAAATCACTGAGCAGTTCAAATTCTTAGTCAAACTACTAACAGATAACAAATTAGTGCTCAATCTAGGAACATGGAGGAYAGAGGGTAAGCAAATAGAATCATTAATCTTGACAGATCCCTTCCCAGCAATAGGAACATGGGATCCGTCAGCTGTGGAGACCCTATCTCTGCCAAAACAGAGTTGATAAGAGGAGAAAATAGTGAAGCAATGGGTCATATGCTCCGAGGCTCCAGAGTCTATAATCCAAGGAGATCTCTCCTTACCTGAAGTAGAATCATAGTTTGTAGTGACATGTGAACTACTTGGGTGGGCAAAGGAGGTAGAGTGAGCTCCACCTGTACCTTGTTGTCCGCTTACGGCTGAACTGGAACTAGTTGTATCCCTCTGATTCAGAAGTAATCCAAACCTTTCAAGCTCGGCCCTTACTGCAGCAGCTGCAACAGACTCC
This sequence comes from Nelumbo nucifera, assembly GCF_000365185.1. The sequence goes on from NW_010729075.1 coordinate 6,743,787, forward strand.
AAAGCAGCTGTAGTAGGGGGGCCGGAGTATCACCGGTAACTGCCATGTGTGCATTTCCYTTCTTATTCTTCAATCTGGTCGGYACAAGATGTGGRTGAAGCTTCCAACAAGTGTCTCTTGTATRCTTAGGCTTCTTACAGTAGTCACAGACCAAGTCCCTTTTGTCTTCCCTTTTGTTTTCATTGCCATTCTGTTTAGGTTTCACAGCACTTACCATAGCAGACTGATCAGAACTGAGATTTTTCATCATTACATCCCTCCTGCACTCCTCTCCTKACACAAAGGCATATGCTTGGGAGAGAGTGACACTGTCCCTGGAAAGAAGATGCTGTCGTGCAATGTCATACTCAGGGTTAAGGCCAGCAAGGAATTCGAACACCCTATACTTCTCTAAATGTCTTTGATAAGTAGCTGCATCCTTGGTGGTTTCCCAAGCAAAGGTTTCTAGATGGTCGATCTCCTGCCACAGGGTCTTAAGGACTAAAAAATAGGCTGCAACAGATCTATCTCCCTGCCTTGTGGCAATAATTTGATTTCTTAGTTGATAAGCCCTAGCAACATTCTCCCTCTGTGAATAGGTCTCTACAACCCCATCCCATATCTCTCCTTAGCAGTGTTTGCCCATAAAAAAGTTTTTACTTATACGTGGCAACATAGAATTACACAACCATGTCATTACCTTATAATTTTCTTGCACCCACCGGGAGTTGCCAGTTTCGGGTTTTACCTCTTCACCAGTAATATACCCCAATTTTCCACGAGCCCCAATGGCCATCTTTGCAGTTTGGGACAATTCCAAGTAATTTGAACCATCCAACCTAACTATAGTAATGGTTCTAGCTCCGAAGGGGTCTCCAGCACCTCCTCCCACTGGTCCCATTTCATTCCCGGGCTTATATTCAACTCTGTGTCCCTCCATGTGTCTCAAAGAGGTACAGAAAACAACTAAAAAATGCAGCAAGAACAAACAGAATACCTTCTGGAACCAACGACACTCCTTTGGTGTCCTGGACTTTCTTCCCACGAAAGATTCTTTTTCGGTGGGATTGGGAGAAGAGAGAGAAGAAGCAACCGCCCTCTCTAGAGGCCTCCAAACCACACGAAACTTGAATCACCCCTTACAAAAAACCCAGAGGAACCCTAAAAATTAGGGCACCACTACCTAGGTCAAAATTGAAGAGTCCAACAAAATCAGGACTCTTCCCCTTTCTTTAGTTTTTCCTGATTCTGGTGAGAAACCCTAGACCAGCTACAGGGCATACAGATCCATCAAGAAAATCCAAAAACTGGGCTTACCTAAAAGATTCGATCAGCCTCTTAAATCTCTATGCAGTCGGCCGATCTAGGGCTGCAGGAATGAATCTCTTCAAGAACCTTCAACCTGCTCTGATACCAAGTAGAAAGCCTTATGTGTTGATTTCGGCCAAACTTCTTGTGAAAGGAAGAGGAGAAAGTTGGGGATTTCAGCAATAGACAGAGGAAAGGGAAGAAAAGAGAAGAATGTTGACTAGGATAGTGATCATTAACCCTAGCCGCCGGCCCCTCATTCTATTTATAATTAACTTAAATATGGGATATTACAAAGATGCCCCTAGTAGGACGGCAACTCAACTAAGTATTTACAATTCCTTTAAAAATAAAGACTAATGGGCCCAAGGCCCAACAACTTCTTAAAATAAAAAGAAAACAAACTAAACATAAATCGGCCCAACATAAATCAGCCCACTCAACAGTTTTCTTACCTTCTCCTTCAAACCAAACATAACCTTCTATTATTGTATGAAACTATTTTGCCCTTTTAACTTAATTTTCTCTAAAACCCTAACATTCACATGTTTCCTTCATTTGTCTTAATAAAGTTGATCTTGAGAATGCCATGATAATTGTCAATTTATTAACACATGGAAGGCCATTTGTGCTTTGAAATAGTTATTTTCAACGCACATTTGTTATTGTCATTCTAGAAGGGCAATTAATAGTTTTACTTTAATCACTAACCTTGTATGAGGATCAGAGGGTAAAGTGCTGGAATATTGAGGTTTGGGTAGGTCTTGGCTACAAAACAAAGTCTGGGGCCTCAAGTATTATAATTCTTTAAATAAAAGGTGGCTATACGTAATTTATCCTAAAATTAAATGTCACATTAATAATCCGATTTGTATTTAGTATTTATCATATATTAAGGCTGTGTTTGGAAACGAAGCAAATAAGTGTTAATGCAAATATGTAGAGTGGAAAACGGTTCATATAAATTACAATATTGGGTTAGTTTTGCACTAACAAATTTACCTTCTTACCAAACAGACCTTTAGCTGTAATGGATGGAGACATGAATTCCAAGAAAACATATGCTTTTTTTTTTATCAAAAGCCCATTTGAATGCAAATTTACTTCTTTTTTATTAATGTACTTTTACATCTTTTTATCAACGTAAATATGTATTAGTCCGTCATTTATCAATGCATAAATGTAATGTTGCCAAACACAAACAAAAATGAACTAAAATGCAAATTTACCCTAAACCAAATTTACACTCCATTTGCATCCTTTCCAAATGCAGCCTAATGAAATTCATTAGCCCATTCGGCTTTGTAAAGTCAGTAGGGGCAGAGCGGTCATATTGTGCACATGCTAAACTCTTGAATTGTGTCTTATATGGTAGTTCGTAATTTGTTTTTATGCTGTTGTTGGTCTTTTTGTATTAACTCTGTTCCATTTCCTTTTGGCTATGGCCGTTCCTGATGGAAAGTTTTAGTTTCTTAAAAATAAAATCTTGAACTGAACTTCAATTTATCGTTTATATTTCATTTTGCGTTGTATATGTTTAAGCTTAGAATTTATACCAACGGTGCATAAGCATTTTTTCATGTGATGATTGTGAAATATATCTAAATAATTTATTTTTATTAAATATAATTAGGGATGCATTTGGTATACTTCGAAGTTTATGTCCTATTTGTGGTGAGGATAAATAAATCAATAGACAATCGTTTTGTGAGGTGTAGCATCGGAACAAATTTGATTTGATCTGGTGCCTCACCCCAAGATTGGGACAAAGCTGTGCCCATATGGTTCTAATAGCCTTTTTCACCCTTACAGTGGGAATATTTTCCCATGAAATAAAGCACATAAGTATAGAGATATTTTCAATGCAAAACAGTAAAAGGTTCTCGGACCGGCTTTGCCCTGATTAAAGCTGAATTCCATCCTCAGTTAGTATTGACTTACATCTAGTGGATAGTTAAATGCATTGTACGGAATCAGAAGGTACATTTTGTTACTCTACTGTGAAATAGTGCTTTAGCGGGTGTGTTGGCATCAATGCATTTCACAATTGATTCGTTTTTTGTGTCATGTGCACCACATCAGCAAATAAATGGAATCGACTAAAAAATCGCATCTAGCACTCTTGGTTCTTAGAAAAAACATTTTTATAATGATTAGCCTTGAAATTTGAGAAAGGGGGGTTTTCTTGAAACGTCAAAATGACATTTCTTGAATCGCTTGGGTGATTTTATATCACCCTATGACATGGTACATTAAAATTTGAAAAAAAAAAATGACTACTTTTTGAGATGTCATATATATATCATTATATATATATATATGTTATGATATAAATACTTCTAAAATTGACTACCTTTTTATGTTTTTAATAGAATCAGTTATTTATGTTTCTTAAGGCGTTATGAATTTTCCAAAAAACGAATCGCTTGTGAAATGCCTCGGTGCCAAACAACTAGTTAGTATCTTTATGCCTGGAAACTAAGGTACAGAAAAGATTTTTGAAGAAATATTTTTGATCCATGATATATAATTGCCACAATCCCACATCACAACCTCCTCCCTTGCCCGTACTGTGTTGCGCAGGATAATTTCCTATACTTTTTTTTTTTTTTTTTGAGTGTCAACTGATGAGCTTCTATTCAAAATTTCAACCATTGGGTCTCCCCCTCCACGTGATATACTTAAAATTAATATTGACGGGTCATATTTTTTTTTTTTATAATATTGTCTATTAGGACAGAATTTGAGAAGGTTTTGTTAGACGCTGGAATTGCTCTTCACACTAACCTCACAGGAACAATGCATCATGTATCGAGAACATCTCCCGTAAGCGCTTAAGTGTTATTATTCATGAGAGATATTTCTAAAGCACGGTTGAATGCCTGTGAGGTCGGTGACAGGTGTACTCTGTGAGAAGCAGGTCCCAATTTGTTTTGTTATAAGGATTGGACCAACTGCTAAATTGCCAAGTAAATGACTCTATTAATATTAATTTCCTTTGCTTAGCTATAAAAACTTATTAGTTTCCTTGGAAGAAACTTTCATTTCATATTTTTGTTTTCTTTTGATGATTTGATATTTTAGCAGTTCACGTGCAAACTGCAAACTAGCTAATAATCAATACAATGGAATGGATGACAATCATGAACCATTATTATCATTATCTACTTCTCTTTATTTTATTTATGTATAAATAAACCAAAAATATAAGAACAAAAACTTATATTCACATAAACAACAAAAATTAATGGAAAATGAAGGGGATTTCAAATTAATACCAGAATTTGTATTTCTTTTTATCAATATTCTGGCTCAGTCATGTGCATTTAACGCTAATTTTACTAACCCACTAATTAGGTCTAATAGTCTAATGTATAATGACTAGCTTTTATGGAGCTAAAGCAGCATTCATGACAACTAAAAGAAAATAAAGCCCTGTTTCATTCGTAGGAATAGGGGTCTGGAATTGGAATTGAAATAATCCAACTGTTTGGTTGGATGGAATCGGAATGGCCATTCCCTGTCCCTCTTAAGAATAAAGTGTCATTCTTGCTGATTCTAATTCCAATTCTCATTCCATCTGAACCAGACAGACTATGGGTATTGACCATTCCGATTTCGATTTCAAAAGATTTTAATTCTGATTCTAACTGTAAATCAAACGGGCCCTAAGACTTTGTATTTCTTTTTAAATGTTAAACTCGACAAATGACAATTAGAACAATAATTTGGGACACAATACTGATTTCACATTTTCTATCCCCAGATCCTATGGGGAGATCGACTTCCATCAGGGCAAACCGGTGCCCACACTGTTCTAATAGCCTTTTGCAATTTTGCATTGGAAATATCTCCCCATAAAATAAAGCACACAAGTAAGGAAATATTCTCAATGCAATGCAGTAAAAACTGCTCAATAAGCTTTGCCTTGACTGAAGCTGAACTCCTCTATGGGTTACTCGGCCCTAAATATGGTCTTAAAAACCTGGTCCATAATCTTGCACCGACACTTCATGTTTTGTGCATGTACAAGAACAAGTTGCCAATTGACTAATTGAGTGTTTTTTCTGAAATTATATTTTTCTTCTACCATTTAAAAGCATATAATGAAAGGTTTGACATATTTATTATTTATAATATGTTAAATATATTATAAAATTTGGTAAAAATTGCTTTCCATGATTATGATTCTATATTTTTGAAAATCCACAGTATTGATTATTCATGTATTATCTCGGGCTGGGCTCTGTGGATATAAGATGGTTTATGGCCCACTGCTTGGCCCCATGTTTGAAGAATTGGTCCAACCACATTATACGGAACTGGGAAAAGGATGTTCTACGGTAAAACGGTTTCAAAATTCAAAGATGTTCCCAAAATCGTGCCTACGTAGTAGTACGTACGTTTGGGCAGCACAGAAAAGATTGAATATAAAAGTTTCAAAAGGGGCTGTAGGAACCGTTTGATGGTTCCATTGGTGGGTCCAAAATCTCTGAACACGTTAAATAACTACTAATGGGCCTAAACCCAGAAAAAGGAAATACCTCAGTCCTCAAGGCCCAAAGCCCCAAACTGAGAAAGGGTTTCAGTTCAGACTTTCAGTAATTCAGTTTAGCGAAAGCCAGGATATAACTGACAAGAACGTGATTTCAACCGCCAAATCAAAATCAACGATAAGCGCTCCCATAAATCCATCAAATTCCAATCCAACGGATTTTAAAGCAGGTTGGCACTTGAAGAATCTGCTCTACATCACTTCCCGGGAGAGAATAGTTTCCGCTTTTCCCACCAAAAAGCTCCCCCATTTCACCATTTATTTTCTAGGGTTTTTGTTTGAAAACTTTGAATTCGAACCCAAAATCGGTGGGTATCTCGAGCTTTAATCAGTCTTATTGTTTCAGTCCGATCTCCTAAACTTAAATGCTTTGTGCAAAGTTGTACATTAATCTGTGGTTATTCGTTATTCTGTGAATAGTAAGTTGCTGACTTCGCCCTCTAACGTAGCTTCATTTTCACTATCTTGTTTGTTCTTTTCTCAGCTATTCATGCTCCTCCTTTTCTGTTTGTTGATTGTTTCGAGCAATTTTAAATTTCAAATAATTGTTGTTGTTATCCGATTGTTCTTACCTTGGATTTTGTTTGTGGACTCTATGTATTTTAGATGATTCATAGGCTGCTTCTGTTATTAGATTCCTCGAGAATATGTTGTGGAAATTGCATATTTAGGAAGTAGAATATCGGAAATTTGAAACCCAATCTCAAACTGATTGATGCAGTCTTTTTACAATTATTTTAGCGATTAACCCCTTCTTACATTAAGAACATAATAGGAAGAAAAAGGTACAGAAGCTGTATATAAAGAAATCCAAATCCCCTGACCAACAAAGCAAATGAAACTCAATGGCCAGATTAAGGATAGTACCGTGGATAGACAGACTACATTGGCATCATGTAAGAGAACTAGAACAGTTTTTTGATGTTATATGCTTATATCCTTTGTATAATACCCAGAACTGAAAACATTAGTGTCCACTGGTTAGCATACTCTGTTTATAGCATGATTGCACGTTCAATAGTATGCTCTAATGAATACCCTTTCTTTGCCATAAAAAAGCAAATATAGATGCAATCCATCACCACCCCCAACCCCCCAAGAGAAACAACTAATAATGATATGTAAACAACCCCTAAACGAATAAGTAAAGAATACGCCCAAATTTTTATCTTATATGGAAATTCGGTACCAATGTGGTGAAGATAATAGTATGTTATGATATATCAAATGCCATAGTTCAACTCTTACACAAGCTAGTGAAGAAGACACTCTCACTTATGGCTGATCTCTGCAGGGTTCCTAACAGGGGATTCTGGAGGTTCAAAAATGAATAAACACCAACAGAAAAAAAAAAAAAAAGAGCAACTGTGTCATCTATGGTTCTCCTCATCTTTGAAATACCTGCGCGTTCTTCTTTGTTTATGCTGGTATGGAAACTGTACTCAATTACTAAATATTTTACATTTCCTCATTTGCTGTTTTCCACATGATATAAACAAATATATTTGTTCTGAAGGTCATGGTAAACTTCACATAAATATTTAAGCGTCTCAATGAATTGGTTACGGATTAGGATTAGTTCACCTTGCCCAGAAAAAAATCCATTACCCAATGCTTTGGGTATCTGGGGTATTGAGAGAGAAGGGGTAGACTGGATATAGACCTAATATCTAGCATTTTTGGCATGTAGTGGCCACTCTCAGAATTTGTCCACCATGCCTGTAGTGAGGTGAGAGCTGAACTGGCTGATCTAGGTCATGGAGGTTGTCTATTGACGAATTAGCTGATCTAGGAAACTAAACCAGTGTACATGGGGTTGGCAATGGAAACCAGAGACCTTGCCTCTCTAATCCAGTTGAAAGTCTCCAAAGGCTTCTGTACAATTCCTTGCTTGTCATCCATTCGATAACAAAATCTGGGAATCTCCTGATGTCCTGTAAGAAATATCCTTGGATAATCCATAGAAACCAAGATTGTGACTAGCGAGTTCCTGAATAAATAATAAAGCTATCCCTCAAAGAATTCCTTGATCTATAGATCCTGAGCATTCTCGAATAATCACATCGGTGTTGTCTCTAGAACTGCCTCCAATCTTGATTGGACATGATTCCAGATAAATTTAGCGTCATGCCAGTGTTTCCAAGGTATGTACCTGATGGTGCGTGATCTGGCTACTCCTAGCTGGAGGGCGATCCGAATTCCAAATGGGCGGCGAGCTGGATCGATCTGCAAAACAGTGTATCAGAGGACCCGGGGTAGCTAACCCGGTGAGGTCGTTTTGATGCTTAAGTCAGTATTTATGCTGTGAATGTGAGCTGAATGCTTGAGGGTTTGAGTGCTAGTGAGTAGAATAATCACGCGTATCTTTGCCTTGAGATTTTGAGTCTTTATATATTGGAGTAGTCGCGGGCCTTATGGAAGAGCTTCGGGTTCTCCGGGCTGTGAAGATAAGGTTGGTTCCATTTTTGAAGGAGAGCAGTACGTTGATAAGGTTTATTGTCTACCTCTGATTCAAGCGGAACCGGGATGAGTTCTTATCGTGATATCGGGAAATTCGGGATCCGTTGGCTCATCGTGACCTCAAGAGATTCGGGATCTGTTGGGGAGGCCTTTGGAGTCGGTTATGCGGCACTTTGGCTCATTAGCTCCGAGATGGAACTTCGGTTCTTTGGTTCCGAACTGGATTAGGTGTCGAGGTGCCACTACACCGAGGCGGATTTTGGGCCGAGATGGCTGAATACCCGAACTACGAATGTTCCGAACTTGCGCCTACGTGTCCCCTTCTTGCTAGGTCGTGCCAAATCACCCTTCATCAGTACCTATTCAAGTGGCCAGAGGTACCCAGGATATCGACTTCTAGAAATCATTGCAGGGGGACATAGGTCACATGGCAATTGATAAATATCAACTTCTACCAAGAAAAAAGCCCAAAGGAAACCCAAGGTTTAATCTGGAATATCATTTCTTCAATATGATTTCTCCATCATCTCCAGCTCTGGCCAAGTTATCACTTTAATGAATTAGTAGATCTTTGGACATAGCTGAACAAGATATCAAATTTGACAAGCAATGGGCCTATGGCCTAGGGCAAAATCTTACTAGAAATTAGAGACGCATAAACCAAGAATCATGTCTTGTGAATATACATCGGTATGCAAGCACAATAGGAGGGATTTGCAAATAAGAACATCCTTGTTTTGGTTTGTTGAACACAAGTATCTCGAGGTGACTAAATATTTTGAGGAAGATCGAAGGGACCAATTTGTAAAGAATGTGCAGGTTAAACGGTGGATTGTGTGTTTTCCAATTTATCTTTAATGTAGACAATTCACTGCTTCGCTTGAGACCAAAAAAAGTTGTCCATTCCAGTGGTGATAATATGATTGACCAAAAAAAAAAGTTGAGTGGTGTCATTGCTACCTTGTTTAGTCTCCCAATTATAATAATACATTCTGTATATCCTATCCTTGAAACCTAGGTATTATTAACGAGTCTATACATTATAGTATAGGGGTGTTCATTAAAAACTGATCCGGTTAATCAGACTGACTGATATATATATCAGTAATAGAAGAAGGGATTGGCGAAACAGGATTCATGTAGCCAATCCCATATAGTTGGGATAAGGCATGGATGATGATGATGATATATAAATATATATTTATAATATACAATATATAATATGTTACATAATTTCTAGTATTTATATTATACAATTATATATTTCTTGATAATAATATTACAAATTAAAAAAAAAACCAAAGAACTGGACCAGTCAATTGGTTTCGGTTAACCAAATTGTGAGCTCCCCTATTATAGTATGATCTGTGTTTGATATTCATTAAACCAAGGTTGAAAATAACATAACTACCAGTCCATATTGTATGATATGTATTAATTTTTGAACCTTGTGATACCCCCCATTTGAAGGGATTTTGGGAGGGGGTCTTTATGTTTAATTAGAATTTGCCTTTGCTCCTCACAAAGCACGCCTCACACCAATCTCACTAGGCTTTGCAGCCGTGCATTAGGAATATCTCTCTATGAATGACAATATACAAGTGCAGGAGATACTCCTGATGTGTGGCTCCGCTTGATGTGAGGTTGGTGTGAGGCGTGCTCTGTGAGGAGCAATTCCGAATTCTAATCATTAGAACTAATATCTCACCTAATCCTGAAGCATCATCATGAAAAACATATAAAAAAGGAGTATCCATACATCGAAAATGCATGCAACCCAATTTTTTGTGTTTCATGTGTATTAATACTTTAAACCTTGCGGCCAAATAACTCCTGTTTTAGATATTTTAAGGAATATACTAAAGAACTTATATGGCAAAATAGTGCCCCTTAACTAGGCGTGCTGTGTGCAATTGGATCAAGTTGAGTCAAACTTCAGCATGCCTTAGCTTGCTTTAACCAAGAAACTCCTATATTCGAATTTGAGTTTTAGTTTAATTCGAACTCTATTTTCTTGTTTGAGCTCGGTTTGACTGAATATGTGATAAGTTTGAGTTCAGCTTGAAAGTTTGAAAACTAATCAAGCTTGCAAGTTTCAATTAATGAGCTTAAATTTGAGCCTAAATTTGACATATCAGTTATTCTAACACAAGAAATATCAATAAGAATATCAATTATTCTAACACAAATCTCTGCTTAAACTAAATTAGAACTAAACATCAAATTCTCTAGTAATTTTCATCACAGATGGATAAAAAATAACAATAACTTTAAACACAAAATCAGTTTAAATATTAATCAAGCAAACCTTGAGAACTTTTGAGCCATTGAATTAAACATTTGAACTACTTTATGAAATTGGCTAATTGTATCCTTATTGTTTGCGAAATGACTTAAAGTACCCCAAGTTTTTTGACACTAGGACAAATACCCCCCCCCATCCATTAGTTCTGGGACATCACATTCTGTTTAAAAACCCAAATTTGCCTTATCTTCACCATTTCTAATAATCTATACCCATCTTACCTATCATTGGGATGCCCTATTCTCTACACAATTGTAACCTTAGTTGGAAGAGTTGTTCAGCATGAATGAGATGAACCCCTTATTTGATTATTTTTCTTCTCTTCCTTTATTTTCATGTTCACAAATACAGGGGACGGTAGAAATTAGCAAAAATCATTCTAAGCTTTTAAGATAGGGGTGTCAACAGTATTCAAAAATCCAATTTTGAATTCGAGATTCGATATAACCGAATTGAATTCGGATATGGCCTCATTCTATTCGCTAAATATCTAAATTCGATCGATTGTTTAATTCTTATATATAATATATAAAATATTAAATGTTTTATATAATTTATATATTTATATACTTTATATAAATAAAATATTTGTTTTATATATTTATTAATTACCTAAAATAATTAATCGGTTGAATTTGAATTGAATCGAAATATTCAAATATCCGTCGGATATTTATATACTTTCTTCTTGTATGTCTGTTTGACATTTGGCCTCAGATCCAATGCATTGTCTTCATCGACACAAGTTTCCAACCATACGCCATCAAGCTTCATTGCAAGTCTTGAATCCAAAGCTTGTTTGGTTGATTTACTTACAAATTTTTCCTTTTTTTTCATAAGGATTTTGATTTATCGGTATGAAGCGTGTTACTCTCTTTTTGATCTCTTGAACATCTTCAGCGGATTTCCGATGGATTTGAGAAGTCATCAAATCTAAGGATCGAGACATCGAGTTGTTGATTCATTTGCATAATTTTATTCGAATTTCTTGTATGGTCTTTCTTTGGTCACCACTTGCTTCTCCTCCCCCGTTTTATTTATTTATTTGTTCTGGTGTCTGGCCCATGAACTGAACAAGGTACGGTGTTCTGATTTTTTATTAGAAAGATCATTTTAAATCAGAAGTCGAACTATCCTAGATCGGGTCTTTTCTCCGGCTCTTTTCCGGAAAGCTTTTTGCTGTTCTTTGAAGTATAATGCTAGACATTTCAACCTTTCTATCTATTTAACAACAATGTCCTATTGCCAAAAGACCTGGGGATATTTTTAATTCACTTGGTAAATAGTTAAGACTATATAATTAATCAATTTCGCAGAATCCAAAGGTAATTGAAGTATTTAATACAATATTTTATTGACCAAATTTGAATTCGAAAAATTAATAAAATTTACTTTGAGATTTAAGCTTGATTAACACGGCAACGCCTAATCAAATTCAAACGTGAACTATTCAAATAAGGCTTCGTTTGGGAAGAGTACAAATACAATTACAGTGCAAAACCTTGTATTTTGTATTCCTAAACCTTGTATTTGTAATGTCTACACACGAGTGAGAGATAGAGAGAGATTCATACTTATTTGCAAGTATAAATACATTATACAAGTTTTAAAAGGAAGGTACTGATCTTGCATTGACAAATCAAGCACCTTTCTTTTCTTGCCTAAACAAAAACAAGAGGTTGTCTCACCTGTTTACCTTTGCACAGACCCTTCAACACTAAACATGAAACGGATACATCACCGATTGAAACTCACTTCCAGTCAAGCATGTCCAAAAGCCACAAAACTTCTTCCTCACAGCTAGCAGCGTCGCAGAAATCCATCTCAATCCCAAAAACATCAATGACTCCATCCTTCCCATCTTCCATGAACAACAAAGAAACCCAAGCCCTGATACCTGAGACGAACGGGTAGACTGGCGAGAAGTCGAGATAATCAAAAGCAAGGGCCCTGTAGGCTGTCCTATCAATGTAATCAAACAAAGATTTATTGATGATGCATGCAACCTTGTTGGTATCCCTGCGACCTACAAGTACAGAAACACTGATTGTTTGGCTCAAAGGAACAGTAAATCTTGGTTCTACAGGGACTGTCATCTTGTATTGTGGACCCTCCAAGTGAAATCTCAGCATCTCGCAGATACCAGCAGGCAACATCTTGATCCCGGCACGAAGAACAGGGCCTGTGACCACTTCTGAGAAAATTATTCTCTCTTCTGCCCAGATGTCAATGTAGAATTCCAAGTCGTCAAAGGATATTCTTGGGGGAAGGAGCATTTTATGCTTACGGCGTTTATAGAAGGTTTGGTAGAGCTTGTGGTAGGTTAGAGGGGGAGGGGTTGGTCTCTTGCAGACAGAAGGCCATCGCTTAGCACAGAGGCATTTCCAGAAATAGTCGTCTCTGGCAATGTCCCTCCACTGCCTACAGACCCGCATACATGAAGCCAGGTCTTTGCCATCCAACAGAGGAAACACAACCTTTAAGACCTCCCCATAAGTCATGTTCAACTTGCAGAGTAGGCAGCAGAAGCAAAAGCTGGAAGCACAGATCCAGAAGAGGGCTTATGACACTGGAGAGCTCCAAAGCAATGAGATACTCGGGTAAGTTCCTGAGGGAAACAGCAAACAAATATCTCCATGTAGATTGTGATTGCTAATTTTGGGTGTCATGTACTATTGAAAACTAGTAAAACTGCATATTAAAAAAAACAACTTCAGGAAACATAAAAGAATTATGTTGAGAACACATTTAAAATGAGAAAAAGGTAAACTGGAATTAGAATGTTTTAATGTTCAGTTTTATGATTTTATTTGTTTCTGTTTATGATGCACACAAATATACTAGTTTCAACCAAGTGTTATGCTATGCATCGAACATTGGATCTTCAGTGCAAGAAAATGCAGCAAGAGTGAAGACCACAAAAGCAAACAGATCACCCAATTTGAAGGACACACGTTCCAATAAATTCTGAGTTCAGATTGGTTTTCTGGAACCCTATTTCTTGTTGTTTTGGTTTGGATTACCAAACTGCTGATTAATATAACCATTCAAAATTATCATCATTATCACCATCAGCAGCAGCAGCAGTCTCAGCCTAGCTCTGTGAGGCCTCGTAATCAACTTTCTTTATACTTGCCTATGTAGAGACATGTTTCATTGGTAACCTATGTCAAATGTTTCTTCACCACCTAAATGCATGCCTCTTTTTGTCCTTCTCCTTGTCCATTAAGCTCCCAAAATTCAAATTGCAACTCTAACCATGCATCAGTGCATAAATCTAAAATCCTACTTGCAGGAGGAAAAAGTATATATATATGATGTAGCGCAATCCGGCTGCTCCCTGCAAGAGATGATCTGGTTACCAGCAACGATGGGCTCGATGAACCTACAAGAGATGAACCAAAGAACTTGGGGTGGTTTACCTGGCGAGGTCGCTCCGATGCTTAAGTCAGCACTTGGTTGCGAGCTAATGAGAACTCAGAATACAAGAAGACTAAAGAGCAGAGATTACGCATACCTTCGCCGCTGGGGGGTGAGGCCTTTATATTCTGGAGTCCTCGCGGGATTGGTGGAGTAGTTCCTGGATCCCCGCTGTGATAGGATTCGTTTCCGTGTTAGTTGGAGATAACGCCACTAACCGGTAAGGTTGCCCATTTCCGCCTGAATCGGGAGTGGGTGAGATAATACTAACCGTTATAAGGCATGATCCCGCAAGATGCGGTGAGATCCTTGGAATTACCATGCGACGGTTGGCGAGCATCACCTGAGCTCATGTCCGGGCTCGATTTGTAGCGGACCTAGTACCGCTATCCTGGTCACGATTTGGTACCAAGGTGATCTTAGTTCGGGATGATCTTGGCTCGAAGTAACTTTAGTTCGAGGTAACAGGGTACTCGAGGTCGCTTTGTAGTGAACTGACCATGCCGAGTTGTCACTTATGTTGAATCACGTCCATGTGTCGAACTGACCATGCTGTGTTGTCACTTATGTCGAGTCATGCCCATGTGTCTCCCTATTACGAGGTCGGGCCAAATCCGCCCTCATCAATATATGTATATATATATATATATATATATGTATGCAATTGACTAACAGTAGGGGTGTCAATAGGTTTCAGTTGGACTCAATCTGGACCAAATGTGATTTGATTTGGACATTCCAAGATATTGTGTTGAGTTGGACCAATCCAGGTTTTTTTGTCCAATTCTTTTAGCAGTTTGAATTGGACATGTCCACAAACTCCAAGATCCAATTGAATCCAAGAGACTAGCAAGTTAGGAGGCTGTCTCCCACTCCCACCTTTCCCTCCTCTTCCCACTTCTAAATATTCTCACATACCAACAGATTCTGTCAATCTAGATGCTACCCTAACTGTCCCCCCCCCCCCTCAACAGATCATAACAGCAAAACAATGGTGCAGTCCTCAAAGGCAAGATGGAAAATTGCCCCCTTCACCAACAATGGAAATTCCCTCTATAAGCTTGACCAGCTTTTCCTCTCCTCGACCATTTGTAACGGCAAGGATCTATGTCCCTTTGTGTGGAAAGCCTTCACCTTCACAAAACCTGAAACCCTCTACCACCTTCACTACTCTGTCAAATCCAAAGAATCAGATAACAAAGAGGTTTGTAAGGCTCACTACCAATATTTCATCATGGCCATTGATTATCTTAGTCTATGCTCTTCGAAGCCAATTCACATAAATCTTCACTCTCACAGTCAAATGCCTTGCGATAGTCTGTGGCAGGTCCACTTCTTACCTCTCTTGACATTTCCGTTGAGGCTTGCAATGTCAATTGCAAACAATTCTACCACCAAAATAGGGGACAAACCAGTCCACATAAAACACAGAGGTGGATGGGGGTTGGATTCTGGTAAGCTGACGTGCAATTGGTCATCACCATCCTCGAGCATCTCTGAGGCAGTAGTGACTAGTGACATCAGAAGGCTTGCCCAAGATGGGTTTGTATATGCTTGCAGAATTATTTTTCTGCAATTTTATATTTTTTGAAAAGTTTAAGTATTTTTCCTATAATTTTTTATATTCTTATAATTATCTAGTGATTTCTGTAAATTCAATCAATTTGGAATAGATGGGGTCCAATCCAATCCATTTGCATAAAAATGAAATTTATGAATCTGATTAGACTCTCTGTCCATTAGATTTGGGTGAGATCAAATTTGGTTTGTTTTATGATGGACCAATTTCAGAGTAGGTCAGATTGGACCAGAAGCTAGTCAATTGACACCCCTAACTGATCACACCTCTGTGAGAGGTTATTTTGGTAAGTAACAAGTGAATGCCTAGAACAAAACCATGGTTTAAAATGTCCCTTACTTTCCTAATATTTCTATGACATATTTCCACTTCCATGGGTAGCAACACAAAATTTTACCAAAATTGACATATTCCCCAATGAACACTACTAGCACTATGTGGAGGGCAAGAGATGGTTTTGATGACATATTTCCATTTCCACTTCCATGGGTAGCGACATGAAATTTTACTAGAATCGACATATTGTAGATATGTCGAATAACAATGCTATTGCCCGCCTAACTTACATGATTACCACTTACATTCCAAACATGAATCGACATATTCATTCCAAACATGAAGTTAAATATTAGTTTTTGTTTGTGCAATAGATTATTTGGTTGATCTATAACAACCATTTACATTTTATATGAGTTTAAATTTTGCTTTAACTCATTCTATCATGAAGCTCTAAATCTTAAGGTTTATGAGGCAACTTCAGAACGTATTCTTTTGTCTATAACCTTAGTTTCCTAATTTGGTTTAATGATTTGGAACAAGATAATAATTTAAAAGGGTGTTCTTATTACTTCTTTTATCATTTCATAAAATATCATTATATTTTGCATATTTTACAATGTTTCTACCATGTCAATTATTTTTACTATATTTGCATACAATACTTCCAACATTTCTGACATGTTTCTTATATTTGGATGACCGACATTTCCACCAACATTGACATTTTAAACCTTGAACAAAACAGATAAACAAAATTAACTAGACAAGTCTCCAAGAATACATGTTTGTAGGCTAAGTAGGCAGGGCATTCCTTGCAAAAGCAATCCTGAATACAAAGACAATCTGATTGAAATAATGAGTGCTCTTAATGGGTATTCTTAGAAGTCATAGATATCATGGACATATGAGACTACATTATGCTCTCGACTCAAGAAGGCCTTATCCCAACTATAGGACTTTAGCACAACAACCCATGCCACCCTACTCTACCAAGAGCATACACCCTACACTTTGTTGATTTAAGTCCTCAGGTACTTACCACCTTTGCAAGTCCATAGCTCTCTCCATAACCCACTTATATCCTCTTATGAAGCCCTTTATTTCATTCATTCTTCTTTCCTCTTTTTCTGCTAAACATATGCATGTGACAAGCTAAAGGATGTTACAGTTCTAAATATGACAACCTTAGGAAAAGTCAAGGGGTTGGAGCAGAAGAACCAACCTCTGAGTCATCAAGGAGATAAATAAGCAACACAAGTTTACTTTCTGATGAAAGTTATCACAAACATTTGACACCTCCCCTGCTGTGAGGTTGAAATCAAAGAACAAAATAATGGTTAAGAGTCTCCATAGGAGGCTCATTCTCAGAATGAAGCACACTATTTGGAATGCTTTTTTCTTATAAAATTTAGCATCATTTCAACTATTTTAAGGTTCTACTCTTGCCGGTACTAGATGAACATCTAAGTGCTTAAAGTCCTCTCTGTCTCAAGGTATGTATAGTTGCTCAGGCCTGTTGAACTGGTTCAATAAGGTTTGGTTTAATTTACCAGAACACAATCAGGTCCAAGTTTGTCATGGTGGGTTTTGGTTTGGTTTAGGCTGTTACTTCTGAATTTTTGCATACCAGGCATTTATTTTAGTCAGGTGTCATTTGGGTTACTGGCTTACTGTCTGCGTGTAGGCTATGTATCCAAAGTGCCCAACTGCCCATCCTCTTTGCATGTGAGCTATGTTTTTTCAATCGCTAGACTAGAATCTTCCTACCTTTCTTTTAGTCTGCAAGTGAGCTATTCCAACCTGAGGAATTTGTATTTAGCATTTCAGGGCTACAATCTACAATCTTAAATACTCCAAGCAAGATGCTCTAAAGTTTTATGATACGAATTCAGTTTTTTTGACTCACAGGTAAGGAAAAAGAAAAGCAAAGGAAATAATGAATCAAATTTGTCTTATTATCTTACAGGCTTCAGATACAGGATTAGGTAAATCTCATGCTCCAGTGTAAAACGAAGGAACAAAAACAGAGACTTATACCAAAGGCGAATAAAAACAGACAACTCCCCGCGCTTGCAAAATTCTCTGCACTTCAAAATTTCCAAATTGGAGTGCTATAAGAAACAAAATTCAACCCAACCAGTTTGCATTGAATTTAGAAATACCAAAGGAATAGAATTTCTCAGTTGAAGCAAATAAGGAACTGGTTTTTAATGAAAAAATCACAATAAAACATAAGAATTTTAATCTATTTAAGCCACTAGAGAGGTAGGAAAGAGAAGAGACGAAAACTGAAAAATCGGAGCTTTTCAGGAGAAACAATCCCGAAACCAAATGCGGCCCACCGCAAAAATCAATAAACAATGCTGAGGTCAATAAAGAGGAAAGGAATATCAAAAGTTCAGAACCGTACAAGAAAACAACGAAATTTAAGCAAACAATTCGATTAAAGAAAGAAACATGACAAAGCAATGAGTTCCACTTCCATATCAGCCCGAAATCAAAGAAAAGAATGCAAAGAACCAAATAAATTCTCTAATGGAACATTCGAACTCGTCAAGGAGACCAATAAATAAACAACACGGCAACGATAAGTATAAGATCAAAAAACAGAAAAAAATGAAAAAATAACCAAATTCACTAGAGCAGGAACCAGGCAATCACGAATATGCGATCCGAATGAGAAATGGGAGATTGATAGAAGAGAATTTTCAGAAGAGATTCAAACGGCTTACCTTTTTCCCCGGTCGAGACGGTAAACCCTACACCTTCGTGTCCTCGTTAAGAGTAAGAGTAGAGAGAGAGAGAGAGAGAGAGAGATCCTTTTAGCACCATCCACATCTATCCACCCGACGAAGGAAGGACGAAGGAGAAAGAGAAAAGGTACATTCCAAACACAGTGCCAGTGGCCATATCTTCCTTCTTCCTACCGTTCATGGGATCCAAAATTTTCCTCATTTTGTTTTGAGATACCATCATACATGATCCCATAATAATAATAATAATAAAAGGATCTGGGGCCGGTTTTTCAACACCGTGGCCCCCACAAGCCAACGAGTACGAATCGTGTTGGATAAGCCTCTCTCACGTGGGCGTCTCTCTCAACTCTCAAGTCTCACCGTTCCTTAGTCCTTACCATCGTCACCATGGGTTAATTGATCCACGGTGGAGAATAACTGAGCACTGTTGCGTGCAAATTAGGAAATGTCTCTTCTAACCTGAAATTTTTTATTTTTTCCTTTTTATCCTTTCGGTTCTGCTTTTGCGGAGGAGACAGCGAGCTTTCGAGGCAAAGTGAAACGGAAGATTCGAATTCGAATTCGAGTAGAAAATCCGATAACCGAATTTAATTCGATATCCGATGAATATTAAAAATTAATATTCGAATTCGAATCTAATTAAATATTTGAATATCCGATTCGATTAATTAATTATTTTAGATAATTAATAAATATATAAAATAAATATTTTGTTGATATAAAGTATATAAATATATAAATTATTAATATAATTTAATTATTATATATATATTATATAAAATATTTTATATATCATATATAAGAATTAAATAATCGGTCGAATTCGAATATTTATCAAATCGAATTAGATCATGTTTAAATTCAAATCCGATTAATAAGATATTCGAATTTGACCAATTAAATATTCAAATTATCCGAAATCGATTTGATTATATCAAATATCGAATTCAAAATCAAATTTTAAAATACCATTAACACCCCTATTTCGAGGGGCTCTACCTCTCCGCCCTCCTCTTTGACTCTAAAAATCTCAACTCTCAGCTATCGTGTACAGACTACAGACACGGGAGGCGGGAGAAGTTCACAAATGAAAATTAATGACGCGTTCGTGCCCGTTTCCTGTTTTTCTACATAGCCTTTTTGGTATTGCTTACAAACCTAGAATGGACTTCCGCCGCAAAATGCTGAACAACAGTTCTTCTGATCTTTGATTTCAAGATTATGCCAGGATACTTTACTTTCAATGTTGCTTACATAATTTGTAAGCAGTCTCCAATCTCCATCTCACTGCAACCCTCCTTTTCTTTTATATTTTATTTTTTACCTATTGTTGATGTAATCTGTGGGTATTCTTGAGCTTTTAGATTTTTTTTAAAATTTTTTTTTGTGGGGAGGAGAAATGGAATGATGGTTCCTATTATTATATCCAACAGGAGTATGGCTGTCAATGGACTTTTAGATTTGGATGTTAGAACTTATAATGGGATGGGATATGGATTTAACCCCATCAAATGTTATTCAAATCCAAGTCTGATGAAAAAATTATGTATGTGTATATAAATTTTATGATTTATATATTTTATATTTATATATTAATTTAAAAATAATTATTTTTTTAATTATTTTAAATAATAAAATGATTGTAAATTAAATCCAAATCCCGTTCGAAATTCAATCTGATTACATTGCCCCATATGAAAATTTCATTTTTTTTCAACATCGGTCAATCCGTCATGCGTTACGATTCGGGCCCATATAAATAAAACAAAATTCCAACCCAATCCGATCCAAATTGCATCCCTAAGAATGGGGTTATGGTGATAGCCCATCACAAGTATCCATAACCCCCACCCCAAACCAGCCACATACCTTACCAACTGAGCCATTTACAACCTTCACAGAAGTTAATGTGAAACGGGCTGCCAGCCTGCCATCAAACTCTACAATGTTCTTGTGCTGACCTTGACCCCTTCAATGGATCAATCCCTATTTATGGTACATTAAGGTGAAGTGTATTCCATATATACTGATCTTAAGGCGGTATTTGGTTGTAGTGCACTAGTACGAATGCATGGGAGTATAAATGTAAAAAAAAATGTAAATTCTTGTTTATTTTTGTTTTGGGTTTTCCTTTTTTCTGTTTCATGTCTTAATTTACTTGATTTATACTGCAATAAAAAAATACGCTAAAATTTAAAATAAAAATAGGTTAGGTCAGAATTTACATTCAAATCATTTGCACTGCCATGATTTTGCACCAGTGCAAATTTATTTGCATTGCAACCAAACACAGCCTAATGATCTCCTGCCCTAGAGGTTCTCACCTATCACCATCCAGGTGGATGATAATGTGGTCAATTCAACCCATGGCAAGAGCATGGATTAGTCCTCTCCTCTATCCATATACCAAAAACTTTCCCAGCCGATGTCTGCTGTCAATTTCGACTTTCAGTTTAAGAAATGTCAAAAAAATGTTTTTTTCTTTCCAACGTGACAAGGAGATGCTGATCTAAAGCTTGACAATGAAGACTGGGTGATGGAGCCCATTTCAACTACCACTCGGAACTGCTGTATGTATAAGTTGCCATAGTAGTCATATTCAAAAGAGTAGTAGTCTGGTCCGGTCTCCATATGAAACTGACTTCTGCCCAGAAAATCTAGATGCATGAATTGGATCATAAATTTTTCGATCCACATAAGCATGTTTTCGTTCATTAAGGTCAAGACTGAAGATCTAAAGCCCAGTATCACTAACAAAGAGTTGAGGCCTATCAATGTGGACTAAAAACCCAGGCCCGTTGTTTTTAGAATGGCCATCACAAATGGTTTAATAGAATTCCATATTCTTGAGCAGTGCCATGAAAATATGGCTACCCCATTGTGTCGGCCCATGAAGCAAAATAAGAGCATTTGAATTTATACAGCATTGGACCAAGGCCCATAGGAAGGGCCCATTCATATTCTAACATATGTAAACCCAAGCCCAACCAATTTATCCATTAACAGCTTTCGTAAAATAATATATATATATATATTAACGAGCCGGATTTAATGATTTATCCTTATTTCAATCATGCTCATTCCCCTCTTTATGAAAAAGTTGCCTGATATTCCACGTGGCTACACATCAGGCCATGGATAAATTTAGTTATTATTCCATTGAAATTTCCTGATCAGTATCCTGTACTTTGGCTCGAGTGACAATTTGGTCCCCAAACTTTAAATGCGACAATTCAGTACCCGAACTTTCAAAATGTGACAATCCAATACTTGTCGTTAATCAGCCACTAAGTTACATTTGAAAAGTTAAAAATGCCCTAAGAATGCCATCTAATTCTCTTTATCAACCATCCAAACATTGACAATAAAATTAATAGTCCAAAATTCTAGATTCTTCTAAAAGGTCACTAACTTTTTTGAATAGAAGAGGATAGGATTTCGGACTGTTCAGTTTTTTGTCAATGTTTGGATGGTTGATAAAGAGAATTAGATGGTATTCTTAGGGCATTTTTGACTTTTCAAATGTTACTTAACAGCTGATTAACGGACTGATTAACGACAGGCATTGGATGGTCACATTTTGAAAGTTCGAATAATGGATTGTCACATTTTAAAAGTTTAGATATTGGATTGTTGTCTTTTAAAGTTTGGGGACTAAATTGTCATTTGAGCCAAAATACAGGGTACTGATCGGGATTTTCCCTAATTTTATGAACTGATTTTTCTCACAAAATTTGAAAAAAATGAGTAAAGGAAGATATTTTCAATGCATGGCTGTAGGGCTGTTTATAGGAAGGCCCAACCCAACCCAACCAACCAACCCGGACCGACCCAACCCGAGCCTGCCGGGTTTTCATCAGCACGGGTCGGTTTCGGTTTTCACACAAGAAAACCGAAACCGACCCGAACTAAACCGACTTAGTTCCTAGTTCAAACATGAAGTTCCAAAGCCCATTAGGCTATCTAGTTTTTGAATGGTTGCAAGAAACTTTGGATTAGTGAATAGTGATTAATGAACAACTTTTGTGATTAACTTTTCATTTAAATTTTATAATAGGAGATGACTGAAATGATGTTCAATTTATGACTGTTTTTAAAATTAGCAAGATTTTATCATAGGGATGAACTTAGAACCGAAACTGACCCAACCTGACTCAAACCAACCAGGTCGATTTTGCTTAACACTAGGTCAGTTTCAGTTTCTATGTCAGGTAATCCGACCAGGTCGGGTCGGTTGAAAAAACTACAGTAAACCGACCCAACCCAACCCGTGAACAGCCCTACATGGCTGTAAAATGTAAAAGAATGTGAGAACGGTGTGAATATGATTTTGTGAAGACTGAATCCGAATTCTTCCAAGTCATGAATATCCTCAAAATTGTTTCCAAACATTGAGACAAACGATTCTGGTTGAATGTGTTAAACAGAAAGCCACGAGATTTAGTAGTATTAATTAGGAGGAGGACATGTCTGACAGGACTGATGAGTGTGATGATTCGAACTTAGAAGTATTATGATCATCTTGGGCGTGTTAAGGATTGCCCAGCCCCAAATAAAGCCCTTAGCCAACAAGCATCAAATGCAAGGTTGAAGCTCACTAGTTAATAGTGAATGAGCCTGAGGCCTAAGTATGGCCCACCAGAAAGTACTATAATTCTATAATTATTAGCGTTCCCCTACTAATTAGGTCTTATGCTAACCAATTAATCTGATCCCACCAACTACCCAGAGCCTGCTCATCTGATTGACGTGGGGCCCAGTGCAAGAAAAAGTTGAATCTAGGTCTACTAAGGTTGTATTTAGTTTGAAGGAAAAAATAGAAAAAGGAAAGGAAAGATAAGAAAATCTTTATAAATTTTATATAAATTATGCTATATTTTTCTTTCTTTCTCTACTTTTCCCTTCAAACCAAACATAGCCCAAGGGATTATATAAGGTTGTGTTTGATTTGAAAGAAAAAGTAAGAAATGATAGGAAAATGTTGAGAAATTTTTTAGATTTCCTTAGCTTTTCTTTACTTTCTCTATATTTTCCTTCAAACCAAACATAGCCTAATAAACAGTTGAGGTGGCTGAACTGAATGATTTATTGCTTTATCTTTTGGTAAATAAGCTATTAAGTATCCATTTGAGAGGGTTGAAGAACAGCACCTTCTGATTTTCTAAGGTGGGCTCACACTCAGAGGCTATAAGTCAAGTCTGATGAAAAATCCAGAGTCTAAATTGGTGTCATTCATTCATTTGAAGTGCTGTTTACTTCGGAGTGCCTCCAAGCGGCTGAACCAGCTTCACTGAATTTTCAATTCAACCCTTCCAAACAGGCCCTAAGAAAGTTGCGAGTTCCTTAATAGCTGAAGTTGAAATCGGGTGGGTTATTATACCCTCAAATATTTTATTATTTAATTATTTATCCATTAAAGACAAACCAATTAACTAGTTCAGTTTCGGCCGTTGTCAAGCCACGTCTAAGTCTCGGGCTGGCTTATTATTAAAGTCTAATACTGATCTAATTTGCTTGACATTTATGCTGTGTTTGGTTGTAGTGTAATTTTATTTGCATCAGTTTTAAAAGTGCAAATGAAAAAAATACATATTTTGGATTAATTTTGTTTTGGATTTTACTTTATTATTCTTTTTAAGTCTTATTTTACTTTATTTTTAATGCAATCAAATAAACTAAGTCACTAAACAGCATAAGTCTTATTATGCTACACACTTTTATATGCTGTCTTAAGCATGATAACAAGCAATTAATGTTTTTCGTAGATAAATCACAAATAGATCAAGGTGAAGCAACTGGCTGTGTCACTATACAGAGAGGACAGGTGAAACACTGAAGCAGAACCCATGTAGTCAATCCCATGTAACTGAGATGAGGATTAGATGTTGTTGATTTGCATTTTGTATTCTTTATTTTAAGGATTTATCTCCTTTTTGCAATTAAAAATTCAGTATTTATAGATTCATTTTAACATGAAAAAAGAGATAATTTTTTAAAATAAGGAATGCCAAATGCAGCCTAATTACTGAATTCATATCCGCTGGTAATATGCAATCGTCCGGCCACATCTTGGCTTTTATGTATAAATCTTGAATTTAAATTCCTAAACCCTAACCTTTAAATCTTTAAACCCTTACCTTGAGGTTATGTTTGTTTGAAAGAAAAGGTAGAAAATGTTATACAAAGTTTTGTAAAGGTTTTCTTGCCTTTCTCTTCCCTTTCTCTACTTTTTATTTCAAACCAAATACAGACTAAACCTTAAATGTTTATTGAGAAATGCATAGGAGCCAATAATTCCTCCCAATTAATAATATAAAACTCTTTTGGAGGGTTTTAGGGAGCCACGCTGTGCTCCCAAACCCATAATCCCCACCCCCAAAGTCGCCACAAATTGACAATTTTAAGATAGTGGTTGATTGATTATTTCAGGTATCATCTCTTTCCTTGGGTTATAGTCAGACTGATATGGCCTTATTGTTTATTTATATTTTATGATTATAAACAAAATTCGATGTGCCCATAATCCCCCCGCCTCCTTCTGTTTTTTGTTTGGAACCATTACTGATTGCTGCCATATAGGCAGTAAAAAAACGAAAAAACACTAAGAAGGATATTTTCTCCTGTCACACATCTTCCGAATTTTAAGGTATGATCTAAAAAAAATATTTTTTTGGAAAAATGCATAATCAAACAAACATGCATTGGCCTGAAAAAAATTGAATTTCAGAGGTGACGCTGATATGGAGTCATTTTTCAAGAAAACAGCATGGACTCCAAACACTCGCGAGAGAGAAAGAGAGAGAGAGGGAGGTTAATTTCCAAACGGCTACAAAGAGGGTGAATCACCGAATTGCAACTTGAAGTCTCTAGCCCTACTCAGCACATGCTTCCCTCTGGTCCCGTACTCTGGTTTTGTGTAAAGTGCGTTCTTTTTTCACATGTTATAATGGTAAAATGTTCTGTGACAAATGCTTTATATCATTGAATAATGTCAAAAGAAAATCATGGTTATCTGTAAAAGATGTTACACTGACCAATATTGTTCTTCTAACTTCTGCCCATAAACATTAATTGTCTCAACCCTCAATTCTGATACATATATTAGCTTTGGACATATCATCCATGCATCGAACAATATATATTTTTTTCTTTTATTTAATTTTTCCACCGCAATGGTTGATGTTAACGTAAACTTTTGAAGCTTGAGTGTGGCTGACAAAAAAAAAAAAAAGAAAACAAATGAAAGAGAAGTACAAAAGAAACACTGGAGTTTGGTGGGGTCTTTGGGAAGAATTGATGAACTTAGTGTGCACATGGGGACAAGACATGTAGGACCCAATTCCTGAGACTTTGAAATCAAATGCCGTCGGTTGGGGTGGGGATTTCTTACACAGAAAAGTAAAAGGTAAATCACATTACCTCCACCAACAGACTGGACTATCAGTTCCACAGATATTTATAATAAAAAGATGATAAATCACATCTCATTCAAATATGGCTCTCATCATCTTGTCCCTCACATTCCGTCCATGCTCCCCCTAGCCACCACAACCCAACCCCTAGAGAGAGAGAGAGAGAGTGAGAGGCTATACATATATATAAGATTGTCTACTGTAGATCAACAGTTTCAAAGCTCCAAATTCATGAGAGAATCTTCAGCCGGATCCACCATATGCTGAAGTTGATTAAAGTTAAGGCTGGGAAGTAATAAAAGTGATCATCCAATGCTCTTCTTCCATGGGAGATTTGAGTAACAAGGGCCATTCTTTGGTGCAATTGTAAGATATAAGGCCCTGTTTGGTATGTAGGAATAAAGCTTTGGAATTAGAATTGGAATGGGCTATTCCAATTTCAACTGTTTGATTGAGTGAAATCGAAATTCTATTTTCATTCCTGTTATAATGGTATTTTCTCATTTAAGAGAAGGGTCATTCATTGCCCCTCCTTTGAGTATAAAATTTTATTCCTATTGATTCTAATTCTCATTCTTATTTCTGTCTGAATCAAACAGACTATGGAAATAGGCCATTCTGATTCCAATTCCAACCAAAAATCAAACAGACCCTAAGATGTGAGAATCCAGATTTTGAGTCTGAAATAGGTCATTTTGTGCAAATAAACACCCAAGGTCAGGTGTTTGTCCGATCTATCCCTCTAATTAAAGACCTCAAATAGCTGGGTCCATCATTTGAATAATTGCCCCCTTTTCTGGTACAGGTTAATAAATGGTGAAGGAGGTGAATGAGTAATGTACCCATTTCGGTTCCCATGTTGCAAACTTTGCAATAGCTCTATCTATCACCTTGTTCGTCTCTTTGGCTGGCTATCAAATTGAACTTGACTACTTAAGGCCTAGTGTGTTAATTAGCAATGCAAACAATGCAATTTCATTTGTATTGGTGCAAAAGTCTGGTAATGCAAATGAGTTGAATGCAAAACTAAAGTTTACACTATTCTAATTTTTACATATATTGTTTAAAAGCTAGCAGTGTTGTAATTGTGTTTCCCACTCAGGCTTCACATGTGAATTAGCGATTTTATTGGGCCTCTGAGTCTGATCCTCCTTGTATTGAATCTCTAATCTCTTTGAATAATTGTTTTGAACACTGAATCCCACCAATTGGATGAATGAAATTGATTTTGCGTGCATCATCACCAACATTAATTCAAATTCAATTATTCTCGCATCGGATGCTATTACACCACCGCTATTTAGATTCAGAACTTTTTTTTTTCTTTAAATTAAACAGAGAAAGAAAAAAAAGAAAAGAAATGAAATGATGTTCTTCGGTGGTATCCGATTATCCGGAATCCCGGGTTGTTCATCATAAGATTCAAAAGCCCTTCAAAAGAAGCTAGCTAGCACTCGATGGAAATAGAAGCTTTTCTGTATGATAAAAGTGTTTGGCAGTTCTTTTTCAGGTAAGAGTAGCTTTTGTACTTAAAATACATGGTTAATGGTATTAGAGCTACGAGGATTAATTTGAAAGTCATTTCACGTATTCACAAGGATCTTAATGTCTTTTATCACCTTCTGCAAAGCAAGCCAAGGGCCAGACCCAGAAGAACCAATCTGATCATCAGCAGGCACATACTTTTGAATTGAGAGGAGATTTCAGCTTCTAACAAGCTGTTTCTGTGTTCAATAGTAAACACTATTAATTAATGTCTGGAAGCCTGGAATGTCTTCCAAACAGAAAAAAAAAAAATCTTTTAAAGGGAGGGAGATGTGCTATCTGTAGGTGGTACGATACGAAGTTCATCACCAGACACCAATCCAAGATATTGTTTTGTGAGCTTGTGAGCATTGAAGAGGTTGAGTTATTACGTAAGATATGGCCATCCAAGTACAACCACGAAAAGATTTTCACTAGATTGGATCAACCCATTACTCCCATCTGATCCAGTCATCCAACAATATCCGCTTTGGAACTATGACCTCTCTCTCTCACACAGTCCTAGCTGGATTTGAACTAAACTCATTTACAGGCTACACCAGCTAACACTCCAATTTCATGTGCAAGTCAGCATCTCATCTCCTACACTCCGCTTCATGTATATCTGGTGCATGAACCATGGTTTTAAAGACTGGCCCGGAAACAAAATCACTTTGGGCATTGATTCAAACAGTTAGATCATCTGATTTAAATAAAATCGGATTTGATGCTTATACCATTTTTACAATTCTTTTTCAGTCATGTATCGAGAACATCTCCTCACGAATAAAAATATACAAAGAAAGTCCAAAATAACCCGATATATATCATATTGTGGACTTCCCGATACTAATATGAAAATGTTCCCGGTGCAAAGTCGAAAGTGTCTACGAGAATCATAATCTTGTGAGGGCTGGATCTACCCTCGGGCCAAACCCCGATCACATGGTTTTGTATCCAAAACCAAAATCAAAGCCATAATCGATTCCGAATCAACTGGTCCAACTGGAAAATCATACAAGCCACGTATTCACGCCCAAAACACTTGTCACACATGCGGAGTATCTTTGTTGAGAACTCACTGGAACCACATATTTACACGTGTAACTTACAAAGGAAATTTATTATTAAAGAATTAAGTAATTTAATTATCAATAATTTCTTTTTTAGGTAATAATTTTTAATTCGGATTTTCTATTTATGTTGTTTTTGAGGAGTGTGTGAGAATAGGGCAAGGTGCTGCCACCCATCAATTCCATGCAGGGAATGTGCAGAACATGCTGTACATTTCTTCCGGGTTCGCTGTCCCACCGTGTCACATGCCACCCCCTCAAAGGTACACTATCCCTTCCATGTGCTCCCATGTGCGCTCTGCGCAATGCGCACCCCCCCGTTCCCTCGCTCCCCCTCTCTCTTTAAACTCTCTCTCTCTCTTCCAACGAGGCGTTCGCTGGCCATACCACCCTCACATGCGCCCTTTAGCGAGCTTACGGAGGTCACAAGCCCACAAGTCCACAAGCCCAACGCCTAGACCCCTCCTTTTCCACCTTAATGACAATATTACCCTTCAATTGTCAAATTATATCGAAACTGCCATTTTCTTTCGCTCCTCTCTTTTTCATCTGTTATTATTTCCGTATGCTTCTCTGTCTTTTTCACCGTTTCCATATCCAGGTACCAACAAACATTATTTTCAATAAAGCTTGTCTTTCTATTTATAACATGCCCAAAATGCCCCTCAAAAGTGTTTCGCTTGTCGCTGTGGTTTGTCCATTTGTGTTTTCTTAATACTGTTTTTGTACGTGTATCTTCTCATATCACATTCAATGTTCGGCTGGCTGTGGCGTGTGTATTCATTAGATCTTGTCGACCCTAGTTTTAAATATTTTTAAGGCTTGAGTATGCTCTACTAAGCTGTTAATATATATGTATTTCTAATATATACAATTTTTGAGAATTTCTTTTGGTTCTGGAGCTTTGGGTCATCAGACACTGTTGATCTTCTCAACAATTTGATCTGACTGATCCATTTAGAGATCTAAAGATTCTGTGGGACCTATGTCTATGTGGTTTTGTACTCTTGCAAGGGGAGATGTGGATGGATCATTGGTGAGGAAACATGATGAATTTCAGGCCTGGTTTGTCTGTTGTTCATTTTCATTTGCACCGGTGTAAAATCATGGGAGTGTAAATATTTACCTTATTTTGATTGTTTATATTGTAAAAAGTGTTTTCACAGAGGGCGTCCTACAAACACCCCCACAGTATTTATCCCAATTATGTATCGGGGCATCTTCCACTGATAACTACGGGATATGTTTCCAATGCATGTTGAGAATTGCATGTGAGGCGTTTGTGGGGTGCAAATGTGATCTCCTTTTAATATGGTATGATACTACATCTTAAACATGGTGGGTCAGTCTTATGGTGAGATATGCAGTGCCAGATCATATTGGAAGCGTGTCTGAATGTCTGAATGCTTCTTTTGAAGCAGATACCAATTCAACTCTCTACCCACTACACACTGCAATTATAGATCTCACGTTATTGTGATATTTGGCTGTAGTCTAGTGTGGGTAGAGAGTTCTTAGTAGGAAATATAATCCGATGTGTAAAATTAAATAAAAGTGAACCTAATTTTTGAAAGTGTTCTGCTTCCAACATGGTCTGACATGGTATCTCTGATATGGTGGGTTATAGTCTGATGGTGAAATATGCAGCGTTAGATCATGTTGGTAGCGCATTTGAATACTTCTTTTAAGCAGATCCCAATTCAACTCTCTATTCACAATACACGACAACTGCACGTCTCAGAACACAAAGATTGTGATATTTGACTGTAGTGTAGTGTGGGTAGAGAGTTGTTGGTAGGAAATCTGGTGTGTAAAATTAAAAGCAAAAGTGTTCTAACCTGTAATCGCATACATTTGTATAAGCGCAAATAAAATTGAATTGTAAACAAAATATAACATTAATTATGTTTATCTCTCTATACAGAAAAATAAAGTATTAATCAATTATGGAATTAAAGGTTTGTAAGCGTGGGAGAGGGCATTTTGGGAAAAAGGAACGTAAAATCCACAACTCCACATGTGCCGTTGCAGATGGGTCAGGCTTTTGCCAGCCTCTCCCCCGTCCTCGACAATTCTCCCGCTCGCAAGTTGTGCCCCATTCCCACCACCCTTCCCTTTACCTTTTCTAACCAGATACCCGACTCCCGTCCCTTTCGCCATAATATTACAAAGGCACCACCTTAAGGCAAAAATAAATTAATAAATAAATAAAATAATCTTTATACATGGGCCCTACCCTATTTCCCCCCCCCCCTCTGATATTGGGTCCCACATCCCATGCTGTACACGTCATCGCCATGGACCAATCAATTTGTGGGCTCCTCCTTGGCGTGGCATAGTTCCACAACTACTATTGCTACCAAAGGTTTCTTTTGGTTCTTGGTTTATTACTCATCCTCCAATCTTTTGAGACTCGATTCAGCAGGTCTAAGTACTGATTTAACTCGGTCCATGTCCGACGTGTTGTCTTCTATGTATAGACCACAGACAAAGAAATACAGGATCAACACCATGAGAGCTCATGGTTCTCTTGTGTAATGAAATAACACAAGTTCACAGCGAGTTGAATTGGTGAGTGAGAATGTGGCGTGCCTGAGTCAACGAGTTGGCACATCCATTTCCCTCCGTGCTCAACGAGTTGTGACGAATTTCATTTTCCTGCTTTAGCCCTTTATTTTCCCACCAAACTCATGTTCTGAAAAAGAAAAGTTAAAAAAAAAAACGAAATTTGAAAAGGAAGAGAATGGTATTTTCGTGAATTAATAGAAACAGGATGGCAATATTCAAATTATTGGTTACTTAAACCCCAAAACGCTCTCTCTCTAGTCTCAGCCCGTAGGAAGGACAAACTCGACCTCTCTCTCTCTCTCTCTCTCTCTCTCTCTCCCCTCGCCATGAGCTCAAGACCAAGGAGCCTCCTTAGAACCCCGAGAAGGAAGCGAAGCTTGCGAAGACAATCAAGGAGTCGTCTCTGTGGAGCTCGGAAATGCTTGAGAAATGTCGTTAATGGAGGACGAGTACAGATGGGTATTTCGGAGAAATTGGAGACTCTGAAGAATCTGATTCCTGCAAGACAGGGGGAGATGAAAGCCGACCGCTTGTTCAAAGAAACTGCGGAGTACATCGTTTTCCTGAGAGCCCAAGTGCAGATTTTGCAGAGATTGATTGATTTTTATGGGACGGATGAGAAGCAAAAGGTTGTATAGTAACTTCGTCTATGCCAGTAGAAAAAAAAAATGCTCCTTTGTTCTACCTTTGTTTTAGATGTTCCATATAGCTGTATGTTCATGTTTTTTCTGTTAAAAACATGTTTTCTTCCCCTAATTTTGGTCAAGATGAATAGACTAGTTGAGATGAATTAAACCCAGTTGTTCAATGGGTTGATAATTTCTTTCTTTCTTCTCTTCTTTTCAATCTTTTGGGCATTCGCAGGGAGATGGAACGATTGAGTGTGGGTTTTGTTTCTTTGATTCATTCATTCATTTTGATATTTGAGTTGTAGAACTTTAGCTTGAATAAGATGCCAAAGGGAAGCTCTTTCTTTTCTTTCAAACCAAACAATGTGTCGACAGCGCATCTCTTAATGGATGTACGAGTCTTCACTCTTCAGATTTCAGAATCCCTCATACCCACCAAAAAAAAATATTTATTGAAGGTAGTTGCACCAGCCGATACAAAGAGGTTTTCAATGGTTGAAACTTGAAGCATCAGATTGGTATTCTAGACTGATTTAGCCCGTCGATTCCATGGTAGTTGGTAGAGATCAATTCTAAAGTGATCTACTAAGCTAATAATAAAGATTACATATATAAGCTGTTACCTGTTAGGGATAATACTGAATCTCTCTCTCTCTCTAAACCGAGTAGTTCACTTAATGGAATGGAGGGAAGATAAAATGTATATTAGAAGACAAGGGTTTTATGCTGAGATTTTACCCAAAGAAAAAAGAGAAAATGGTTGTGGGAAAGGGTTAATTTTTTTGAAAAGTAAAAGAATATATGTTGTTTGGCAGGAACTTGCTTTATGCAGGAAATGAATTTGCAAAGTAAAAAATAATTCTTTAATATAAATTTCCCAGTCAGCAGGTTTCTGACATGCACTTTTATTTCCAGCTCTTTCTCATTGTTTGGGGGTTACTGTTTGTTGTTTTATCCGTACAAATTTATCCAAAGAACTTGGGACCAATGGTCTGTTTAGTGTGTACTCGTGTTTTTATTGGCGGTAAATAGAGGACTGGAGATTGATTACTAACAGTTGCATTGTTCACTTATGTCCTTTTGATTTGGCAAAAATTATATAATATGACAGCAGTAGCAACCGTAGTAGCTTTTTACGAAGTCAGTAGTACAAGGACGATTAGAAATTTCGAACTGGTACATCCATTAGCTGCTCTGATTAAGTGAATTAAAATTTTATGATTAATTGAGAGATAAATGAATTAGGTGGAAGTAGTAAGAAATTCTTTTAAGCGCCCATAGTTTGAAAATAGGTATTAGGCAGTTCAATGCATGATCCTACACAAAGAATGTTTTCAAGATTTGAACCCTACAATCAAACCGTTGCACTAAGGCCCACCCTCAAAACAGGATTCATGTAAACAACTTCATATAATTGAGACAAAGCTTAGAAGATAATGAATTAATACTTATGGAATGTTTAAGTTTTGATAAGCTAAACTGAATATTTTCCATGGTTTATTTTGACCAGACTTGAAAATTTTTTGAAGATTTGTAATGTTCAGAAGTTAAGAATTTTTAGTTGGAAGTTTTGCTTTTTAACATGTTTTAATATTATTTATTTCAAATATTAAAAATAACAAATGCTTCAGTCCAAGTGAATGAAATAATCAAACTTACCGTTTTATCAACCTAGGTTGAAGGTGCCAATTAGTAGGGGGTTCGGGTAGTTGGGATGTCGGGATGGTTTGGTGTTGGGGTTGCTAGTCAGGAAAGGAATGTGCCCTAGACATAAATTCAAATTTTGCCTTCAACCACTAGCCTTCCTGCTCATGATTTACACAATGAACCATCATCACAATAGATTGTATGTCTATAGAGAATCAGACCTGTCCAATCCTCCACTGAATCAATCATGCCTCCAAAAATCACTTGGGGCATTCATTTTTTGGATTTTGAAAAAAGGGAAAGTTGGTAAATTGCATTGTCAGATATATATTCTTTTTTCATTTTTGTGTGGGGATTAAGGAAAATTTATTTTCCTGTGTATCACATATCCATCTCCTAAGTTCTCAAGAAAAACTGCCAATATTTGGATGGGATAAAAATATATCTTTTAATAATGGATTTTTATGATTAAAATAATTTTATTTACTTGAATAAATAATTTACCGAAAAGTGAATAAGGCCTTAAATTTAATTTGCTGATTTTTAGAAACTTTTTTATCCTTTGATTGCTTTTGAGTTTCTTGTTAAGTATTATCTCTAAATTACCTACATTTGTTGTAGGTAATTTTTTAAATGGATCCAGATAACACTAAGTCCTGATTATCCATTTTGGGCGGCATGATAGCTAATTAAGGAGGAAATCCGATAGACATAATGATGATGACAGCTCTATTTTAGCACTATTCATATATAGTTCCATGCTCGTATACCACATAATCTTTAGTAAAAAAAATCCCAAATATGAGGGTTTCTATAATAATTTTTTGTTAGTAAAAAAGTTTATAGAAGAAAGTTTCATTTTTCTAATAGCTTTGTAGTGAATGTTTGCTATTGCGACTGATTTTGTTTTTCAAAACAAAAAACATCTGGTACGTCAGCAAAAATATATTGATTTTGATGATATGTCAGTCGTTTTGTTTTGAAAATTAAAACCAGCCGAACACCCCTTTAGTCTATGTGTCTCTAACAATCGCTAATTAAGGGAGCTATTTGGTTCGTCATAGATAAGTAACTTTTCTATTGATATCAACTGATTGTAAGTAGAAAAGTAAATAAGTAAATTTAGTTTCCTATCTATATATATAAATACCTTTGTTATGTAAGATAAAGTATGCTAAATAAAAAGGGCTTTTTTTACGCACTGCTCAGGACAATTAAGGAGGATAAATCAGATCATTAGATAAAGCATCCATGATGAAAAATGAAAGTGAGGACCAAGTGAAAGCCCGATTAATAGAGGGAGCATGACCAGAAATCAAGTGAATCACTTTATTAAACAGATGAACAACTTTCATTAACAAATTTATTAAGATACCATGAATCAAAACTATATTAAACAAACTCTAAGTAACTAAGAAGTAAGAACAGATTTTTCTTTGAGAAATGGAAAAGATTCTCTATTGCCAAACCTCTGGCGACGAGTAGTGGTTGAACATATGTAATTAATAATCTACAGTTCTATATTATTTTATTAGCACAACGTACATTTCCAAGTTTCCCATTTTGATGTGTTTTTTGGCTAAAGCTGTTAATTTGGGCGGTGTTCAGCACTGCGTTTATCTCGTGGATGAGACTGTTTCGGTCCTATCCACGGGATGAAGACCTGTTTAACTGGGTGTGGATGGGATTGGTCCACATCACACCCTAATATAGTGTGAACCAGTTCTATCCACACCCCAATATATTGTCAATAGGAAAAAGTTATGGATGCATCCCTTCCATGATTTATTTTTTATCACATACTTCACAAGTTTCTCTGAAATCTTATTGTCTATTTCACATCACCGTTGGAGGTCTTCGCCACCCACCCACCCTGCCCGCTAAAGCTTCTCCGCTGCCGCAACTCTCCACCACCGGTAAGTTTCTTTTATCAATTGTTTAAATATTATTTTTAATATTTTTGTCAATAAAATAATAATTATTTTATTTCATTTTTTAATTTTATAAATTTTTTATGTTTTTATCAATAAAATAATATTTTTAAATATTTAAAATTTATTTTTTAATTATTTTACTATTGTTTTATAAAAAAACTAATATTTATTGGTTAATATTAATTCATTGATACATTTTTCAAAATATTTATCATATAAAATGCAAAAAATTAGATATTTATGATTAACTGTGTATATCATTCATAAAATATATATGAGATACATGGAACTGAAAATCCACACCACGCTATGTGGATTCCACACAATTTGTCCATAGTTCAGAACAGCTGTGGACTGTGGTGTGGTGTGGATTGGTCCTGGCCACACAGTGTGGTGTAGACCAGTCTATACCCACCAATTTCTAATCCACACTATATAATACCCCCTTGGTCAGTGACCCATTGATCTGGGTCGTTGAACTGTACATTCTGATAATAATTATTTGTCGTTTTTTATTTTTTAAATTAAAACGAATCATCCATTTGAGTCAGACAATTTGACTATTTGACCCGGGAACCAGTCCCATAATGATTTCATGTCCAATCCAGTTTTAAAAACCTTGAGTTAAACTCAACATCATGCAAGCCTTATCCCAGCCATATGGGGTCGGTTAAGTTTTTTTTTTTTTTTTTGTTATTCAATTTTATTTAGTATTGTATCCATCGTTAAATTAAATGAAAAGACAAATTAGGATCTATATTCATGAAAGCTGGGAAAAAGCTTAAATACCATTTGTCAAACTAATACAACCATCTTCTTATATTGGGCTTCATTGGGACCATACATTAGATAAGCCCACAGGGGTGGAATTTGCTGAAGTAACTGAACTAAATGACTTATTATTTTGTCTTTTAGCTGATAAAATAACCAACCCAACATACCATCCACCCCTGAAAGAGCTCAATACATTATGACTTAATAAAAAACAGATGAATAAAGCGGTTCAATTGAATTGAACCACTTGAGACGTTATCAATATATAAGCGGCCTGCCCTACTCTCCTACTCTGCCAGTGGCATACATAACACAAATATAAATAACACCGCACCAGTCGGCCACCAAACCACACGGGAAAAGCAGCTCCGAAATTGAATAGAATCCCCCAAAAATTTATCATGCACGTGCATCGGGAAGACACATTCAGTGGCTCTACCCCATCTCCAACCACCTTTTAATGGAGCAAGCAATAACCTGTCGGTTCAAACATGTGAGCTCAAACACCCAGAGAGCGCCGATGACTGATCTAACCAAAACCAACAGAAGACACACACTATCACACTCCTCGCCTCATTCGCGTCTAGCTGTCTGTTTGTACGCTCTGCCTCTTCCGTCCCTTTCACCTTGCAACATACCCCAACATTTGCTTTGTCCGCATGTGGAAACTGCGAGTCTATTCTCAGATGCTGCCCTCGCTCGCTTGGATAATTATAGGCTTCTAGGGTTCTCCTTTTTTTCTCTCTCTCTCTCTTATTGGACATAAAATATACACAGAAGAACATGGAAGACACAGTCCATGTGACATAAGCACCTCACTCTCACAATCTCCTTCGCTTTTTCTCATCCCCTCTTTCTTTCTCAACTTCATTCCACTTTGGCGTCTATGCTTGTCCTTTAATTTTTGTTACTTTTGAGCTTTTTGTCTCTGTGCTGGCATTGTTTAGCATGGAATTAGTTTGGTTTCACATGTGGTGCTCCACCCCCCCCCCCCCCTCTCGTTTGTTTTATTTGCTCTGGCCTCGTCTAGTCATTTCGTCGGGAGTACGACTCAGGTACCTCTCACGGGCTCACACACAACACTGTCGCAGAGTAGCCGGTCGCCCGGTCGGCAGCGACGACTCGGGCAGCAGGTTAGGTTATTAGGACGCTGAGTCATATAACTCGTTCTGTTTTCTTATGCCAATTGGAATCGGAACATCATGCGTGCATGATATATCCTGGTTCCTTCCTGCTATGTTTCCTTGTTCTTTGTTTTATGTGCCTGACATCAGCATGAGCGATGCCATCATATATCATGTGGATTGAGTCTTGAACTGTTAGGAATTTCCAGTACAATCTCTCTCATCTCTTTCTCTCTCTATTGATAAATTAATTGATCTATTGATCGAGTAATTTTGTTGTTAAAAAAGGAGATCGGCTTCCGTCAGGACAAATCCATGCCCACACCGTTCCAACCGCCATCATATATCATGTGGGTTGAGTCTTGAACTGTTAGGAATTTCCATTACAAGCTCTCTCATCTCTCTCTCTTTATTTCAGTTTTTATTATTAAAAAAAGGAGATCAGCTTCGTCAGGGCACGTCCATGCTCACACCGTTCCAACCGCCTTTTACATCAGTGAGACATTCTGTAAAGGCTGCTCGAACGGCTTTGTCCTGACGGAAGCGGAACTCGTTAAAAAAATACAAATGGATCCCACATGTAAAGGGTCATCAACCGATATTTAGGTTGGATAGCCATGTGGTGTGAGGGAACATTCTCCTCGTCTCTATTATTAACCATTATCGTTAATTTAGAAAATAAAAAAAGAGTTAAGAGACGTAAACATGTGGGAAAAAAATTTTGGCTTCCATTGAAAGTCTAAAGCTAAGGTCTGTCTGGTGTAGAAGTTGGTCATGTGATGTGAAGGGCATGGGCCTCCTCTCCTTTAGCCCATTTCAAATTGTAAAGAACAACCTCCAAGACTGAAAGTAATGGTTATTATAGGTATTATATTAACATTATCTTAGGGGGTGTTCGACAGCATGCTTTGGTTTTATTTTTGAAAATAAAAATAATTAATATGTCAATAAAATTATATCATTTTTACTTATATAACAGTTGTCTTTGTTTTCAAAAATAAAATCAACCATGTTATCGAATACCCTTTTAGTTTTAACAATAAATCACTTCCAGATGGATATTGTTAAATAATGGATCGTGGGCAAACTGTTCGGCCCAAAAAAAAATTATCAAAACTTCTAGACAGTAAGGCTAAATCTTGGGTCCAGGTATACACAGAGTATGCAATACTATGCATACATGGGTCTGGATCCCAAAAAATAGGATAAATAAGATTATTACTCTTCTGTTGTTAGACTATAGTACCGATTTTTATATTTTGTATACAATTATTTTGTTTGTATTAATTTTTTATTCGTGTTAGTGTTTCTTATATTTCTATTTTATTCAGATTATATACTGTACTCTTTTTTTATCTACCCTATATTTATACTATAGTTGTATATACAATTCTGTATATGGCTCCTGTATCAGTATAGCTGTGTAGAAAAGTTTTAATCAATCCTGCTCTTATTTGGGTTGGGATGATAAATGGAAAATGGAATTGAGTAGCCAGTCCCCTGCAAGATTTCACATTCTGCTTCTCGGGTTCATTTCTGCAGTGGAGTGAAATTAAAAAACTAACAGATTTTCAAGTCTCCAAATATCTATCTGATGGTTATAAAAATTCCCAACGAGTGAAGGTTAGATGCTTGAATTTGATGGAGCTGATATGTAAGCCAAAATCAGTTTCAATTTTCACCTGGAGGTGTCGCTCTCGTTCGGCGTGAATTGTTCAATCTTTCTAGATGGCTCTTTCGTATCAAATCGACATGTTGCAGTATGCTTCTGTTATATTGTCTCCTAATCGCAATTAGGGAAGCAGTGTACAGCTCAGGGTTCAGAGCAAGGAAAGGACTGGGCCATGCATACATTTGGTTCTCAGGAATAGGGGTCTGGAATTGGAATTAGAAGGGCTATTCCAATTCCAATTATTTGGTTGGATGGAATTAGAATCTCATTCCCATTACTGCTGTAATGGCATTCCCTCATTTGAGGGAATGGCCATTTCCAGTCCAATCCTTCCCTTAAAAATGAAATCTCATTCCTATTGATCAATTCTCATTCCCATTCCTGTCTGAACCAAACAATCTATAGAATAAATCATTTAAATTCTATCTAAATGCAAACCAAACGGACCTTAAGATGTGTTTCAGTGGGATTACCTTTTGGTCTGAAACTAATTCGAATATCCCTGGATTCAGCTAATCTTGTTTTATAGCTATCTCTAGAAAGTGGGAAGGGTAATGGGTGGAACAAGGCTGGATTAAAGAGTTAGAATACCGCATAAAACTTTTTAAGAGTTGTAATCTGACATATATAGAAACAGAATGTAATGTACTTGCTCATAAGATAGCAGGTAAAGCTAGACAAGAAAAAAGATTTGCAATTCACAGTTTCAGCCATTCAGCTGACTATGGGAATATTTTGTGGCCCAAGCACATCACGGAATGCAGTTTAGGCTGAGTTTGGAAGCAGTACAAATGCAAATATATAGAGTGTAAAATTTTATATTTTGTATTATTTTATATGTATTTATACTGTACATATTTGCATTTATGCTCTTCCCAAACTAAGCCTTAAAAGGTTTAAGCTCCTTTTAACGAATGTGTTCTTTTGCTGAGAAAAAGAAGCATAAATGCGGGTTGCAATGATCCATATAATACTTGAAACACAGAAGCAATATTTCTAAGAAAGTCTACTATAAAAGATTTTGGTGTGTGCCAATCACTCTGAACAGTAGTAACCCAAGTAAGTCTTATGGAAGTAAAACTTTTGTTTTTTATTTTTGTTTCGTTTCTGGTTTTCTAAAAGCATTTTTGTGTGTTTGTGTGAGAGAGAGAGTAAGAGAGAGATTACTTTCCTGAATCAAACTGAAAATGTTCTCACTTGGTAATTTATTACATGGTTTTTAAAACTAGATCGGATCGGAAAAACCGGGAATTGGTCAGGTGATCAGTTCCATTTTACCCCAAAATCATTATTTTGTCAAAAACCGTTGATTTGGTCAGCAAATCGCTAATCCGGGCGGTCAAACTGTTTGAGTCGTTCGACGATTTGGCCATTTTTTATTTTTCTAATTTTTTTTTTGTTTTGTCAGAACGGGCCATTCGTTTGGTTTGAACGGTCAGGCCGTTTGACCTGGAAACCGAACCCTTGATTAATTCGTTATCCGATTTAGTTTTAAAAACTTCGATTTATTAGGCTCAATTTAGAAATAGTACAAATATAAATATGTACAATAACTACAAAGACATACAAAATACAAAGCTTGCACTCTACATATTTGTATTTGTTCACTTTCCAAACTGAGCCTTAGAGAAAACAGACATCCAACTACTCTGTAAACAAGGAAAACAAAAAACATTCAAGTTAAAGAACATCATGTAGTTGTGATTTGTTATGGTCCAAATGTTGCTTCAAGGTTTCAAATGTCTGCCACAATAAACTTTCTGTCTGTTTGAGCACCCAAAAACACCCATGCTGAGGCTGCAATTTGGGCAGGTTAAGATTGAACATTTGCCAAAATTTCAATGGGCCCAACCGGATGTTGCGTAAATCAATGTTTTCAACCCGCTGTTGATCCAGCTGGTCGAATCATTTGAACCATCACTTGGTCAGGATTTTAGGTTTGGTTCAATCAAGACCCATCAGACGGTCAAAAAATGTTGACTTGGTCAAGAAGCACTCAACCCAGTCAGTTCAACCGGTGATCAGGTCGCAGGTTGCACATTCAATGCATGCAAAACTTTCGGAAGCCATAACTTTGCACTCTGATGTCCAATTGGAATGATTTTATTTTTATTTTGGATAACTTTTCAAGATCTATGCATCCCAATGGTGCAATAGCGCTATTTCTGTGAAAAAAAAAAAAACCTTTTTGGCCTCACATTACAATTTTTAATATTTTTACAAATAAAAAATTAAAAATTAAATTTAAAAACATAAATTAAATATAAAATAATATATAAAATATATTTATATATTATTTATTGCTAAAATATATTTATATATTATTTATTGCTAATATATATATATATACTTAATATATATGTGATGATATAGCACGGTCTAAACCATTTGACCCAACCGATTGAACCGGGAACCTGCAACCTGGAGGCAACAACGGTTCGGACTTGGGCGGTTTTTAAAACATTGGTGCAAATTCTTCACCCATGCCAATATAAGCCATGGCCTATGAATCAATGACACCCCAGAAAAATTAACCCAATGATAAATTGAGTCATGCTTGTGGGGAATAATAAAGAAGTAGGCATACATACATCCTGCACATGGTATGTAATTCTGTTGTCATAACCCATAAATACACATCACTCGGGTTCCATTTCTCTTTCTCTCTCTGTTATGTAGGCAAATTTGCAAACGGGTCAGCCCCATGCAAATTGCAAACTGCACTTGTTTGATAGTTCCACAGTTCCTCTCCCTTTTGAGTACTTTTAGCAAGTTAATTAGGTCAAAATGCAATGAAAAGTGGCTATAACAAAAAGTATTGTGGCAATAATATTTTTTACTTGTTAATAATTAATGGAATGTTATGTTCTGGTAATGAATTCGTTTTGAACGCAAAGAGGGAACAAGCTCGGGGATGAAGGATTAAATTGTGTATTTGTATGGGTGTCACTGGACCGGATTTGGCTTGGATCCCATCTGAATAAAAATCAATTTGAACAGGTTGAACAGACAAATGAAAAAGACATGTTGAACTGGATCAATCTAGACTTGATGGTCCAAAACATTCATGAAATTGGATTAGATTGGGTCTATCTGTAATGGACTCATATTAAACCGAATGGGTTGGAGCAATATCCAATTCATTGACAGCCCCATCCACTTGGATGTGCCGAAGAGTAGTTTATGACCCAACTGAGAGTACAAGTGAATTGAGTCCAAATTTATTAGTTTAATTTTGTTATAGGATTCACATTTTTTTTGTGTAGAAGAAGGAAAACAAAGCCTAAGCAATGAAAAATGAACCCACATAAAAAATGAACCAGAATTTCCATTCTTTTCATGTGCACTCTTAAGCATACATTTGCACTGGTGCAAATAAAATTACGCTGCAAACCAACAAAGGGGAGCTATGTCAATACAAATAACAAGTTGGCCAAGATGGGAATTTCGAATGAGTAAATGTGAGTTCTTTCGTAAGAATACTGAATCAATAAATCATTTGTTTTGGTTTTGCCATTTTGTGTGTAAATTGTTCACCCATGCATGCCTACGTAAATTCTTCATGAGTCAAGTTTCATACCATTGGGCTGGGCTCGAGTTCCCTTCGAAACTTGATTTCAACTGCATCAAATTCAATGGATTGCACATAGTTTGATTTGTACACACCCCTTAGCCCGGAAATTATTTGTCTTAACCAGATCGGATTGGAGATGATCAACCTTAGCCCGGGGGTTGGGCCTGGTAAGCCCAACCCATGTTCATCCATCTAAATAGTTCAAAGAATTATTACCATGGATCTTTGAGGGAGTGAGGAATGAATCCAGATTTAGTACTCACAAAATGATGCTCACACCATCCACACAACCACTTATAACCGTGTATTGGGAATATCTTTATACTTATTGTTCGGGTGATGGTTGACCTGGCCAAGGATGCCATATGGCAATCTGTGTGGCTGCCCCCTCTTAGGCCACATCAGCACCACGCGTAATGAAAGAGTAGAATTAAGAAGGAGTGTCCTGCATGGACAATGAAGCGAACTCTACCGGGGAAGAGGAAACCTCCCAAAGACCTCAGTTGATGCCCTCATCTTGACAACCCCAGAAGCCCTAATCATCTAAGACACGAACACTCAACTATAAATAGGTATTCCCCGCTCGAAGTAAGGGACTTTTGGAATTTCACTCTTTAAATACCTCTTTACACTATCTCTTAAGCCCAAACCAGCACTATTTCAACCTGCTCGGCCCTGCCACATCCTTCTCGATCCTACTGACTTGAGCATCGGAGTACCTACCCAGGGAACAACGACTCAAGCCTCTAACCTTTTTCCTAGTTGCAAATCATGGTGCGTGGCTTCATCCTTCCACCTTGGCCTCGTCTAATTGGCAGGACTACCTGATTGTGTCCTCAATTTGGAACATCTCGAATCAAGCAACATCAAATTGGCGTCATCAGTGGGAAACGTACAACGGCACAAAAAGTTATTTCCTAAACTCCTCTCCGTGCACTAAAAGCAATCATGCCTAAGAACATATCCAACTGCTTAGGAGCCCGTTCCCCATCTCAGGGATCCCGCTTACTCTAAAGCTCCCCGCCTCAAGAAACCTAGCATCAGGCAATAGTCAGCCTCGCGTAGCTCCAAGCCATGCAATAAAAGGTCGACCGTACATGGTCCTAGCTGACAGACACTGAAATCAGAGAACTAAGAGAGCGGCTAGCCAAACTGGAATGCAGCCAAGCGGATAGAAGC
Organism: Nelumbo nucifera; assembly: GCF_000365185.1. The sequence continues at coordinate 6,787,538 of NW_010729075.1, forward strand.
ATAGTTTGCAACACCATAGCCAACCCGTAAAGAAACCCTCTAGGAAATCGTTGATGAGCTTTCCTTAATTAGATGACGACCCCCACAGTTCGAGAAATGGGATAGAGCCTGGGACCCCAACGATCACATTGAGGGGTTCAAGGCGATAATGATGCTACACGACTCCTCCGAGGGTCTCATGTGCAAGGCCTTCGTCGCCACCCTCCACGGAGTTGCCAAAACTTGGTACACCTCCCTTCTTTTGTGATCCATATACTCTTGGGAGTAGTTGGAGACATAGTTCCTGGTGTAGTTCACCGCCAACCAAAGGCACTAGAAGACATCAACCAACCTTAAGGTTGCAACTTGGGCTGAGTTGGCCCGAACCAAACCCCAAAAAGTTGAATTGGGTTGGGTTGATGCTCGGGTTAGGGTTAAAATTTATGAACCTGACTTTGGTTGGGTTAGGGTTGACCCCTCAGGAAACCTAACCCAACCCGAACACGACTCTATAGTACATATCATATATAAATATATGTTATATATATGATATCATACATTGATTTGATTATATGCATGATAGTTGTATAGCCCCTACTACATACTATCATTTATTTCTTTTAAGATAATCACTTCACTTCATCATAATTGGAAATACCAAAACCATAATAACATTTTTTATGTTTTTTGAATACTTTATTCTATATCTCCTCTTTGTTGTTTGCCACCCATAGCTTACTGCCCATAAAAGATCTATTATAAGCTATAACTCATAATAAACTATAATTATTTCAAACACTTTTTTTTTTGAATTTTGTACTTAAAGAACCAATAAAAACATCAACAAACAAATACTAATAAAACATAGAATTAATATATGTAGTGAAAGTTAAGATCTAAGATTAAAGAAGTTGTGCGAGATTCTAAGGGATGGAAAGAAGGTTGGGTTGGGCCCAACCCGACTCGAAGTTGACTTCGGGTTGGGTTAGATTAGAGTTAGGGTTGGACTAGGGTTGCCTCAACCCGACCTAACCTAGCCTGACTTGCAGCCCTAGTCAACCTAATGCAAGTGTGGCAAAGGAAAAGAGAGACCTTGAGGGAATACTTGGCAATGTTCAATGCCGAAGCCCTTCAGGTCTGAATTCTAGACCAGTCGGTGGTCGTGACCACTATCATGAGTGGGCTGTGCTCCTCAATGTTCAGTTTCTCTTTGCAAAAGAATCCTTCACCCAACTTGATTGCGCTCATGAAGCACGCACAGAAGTATATGAACGCCAAGGAAGCCCAAGCACTACAAAGGAGTGAAGAAGACCAATATGATCGGAAGCGGAAGGACCATGATGAGCACAAATCCGATAGAGACAGCAAGAGATAGGGTTGCCGACCTAACTGCAGACCGAGGACCCCGCCGCCAACGTATAAGAACTTTACTCCCCTAAACACGTTGCGGGCTGAAATATTGATCTAAATACATGATCGCAACTTCATCAAGTGGCCCAAAAAAATGAAAACCCAAGGCAATAAGAGGAACCGGATCAAGTATTGCAATTTCCATCGAGACCACGACCACGACACCAAAAGCTGCCACGACCTTCGCCAGCACCTGGAAGACCTCATTCGATGCGGATACCTCCGTGGGTTCATCGATATCAAAGAGCATAAACCCATAGAAGAGTTGCACCTCACAAACGAGACCCCAACCCAAGCTCCCCCGGTCGGGGTCATCGTTGTCATCTCGGGTGGGACGACCCTTAAAGGGGGAAACTAGGTGCGAAAGATCTACTTTGAGCACTAATGGCAATTGGGCTGTACAAACGATCGGCGCCGAGCACTAACGACGACCGGGCTGTACAAACTCAATAAATAAAGAATTTTCTTCTAGCACAAACGACCAAACGCCCACACATAGTCCAGTTGAAACTTCAAATTGACCAATAGTCATAGTGTGACGGTAACCTCGTCAAAGACTCAGCTGACCTATAACGGTCAAGGCTCAACAACCATCGCACAAAAGACTCGACTGACCATAGATAGTCGAGGACAAAACAAGCCCCTGACGGGCACCGCAAGAACGACCTCCCCGCCACATAACGGCAAGAGTACGGTCATCGAACTTCGTGCACCCTCCCGACTCGCAGTTGGAGTAGAGCTAACCGAGGACCATAGCAGCCCAATCAAAGAGCGTTAAGCTTTCCAAGACCAAGTGCCACCGAGCTCCCCAGCAACGTTGAGAGCTTGGAAACACCTCGGCCAGCATAAGACCAAGGCCACAAAGCTAACAACCTCGACCAACGAGAATCAAGCCGAAGACCTTAGCCAACATAAGACTGAGGCCACAAAGTCGAAGACTTTAGCAAGCCCAGGACCTCGGCCAATATGAGGCCAAGGCCACGAAGTCAAAGACCCTGACCATCCAGCGTCAAGCCCAAGACTTTGACCAACATGAGATAGAGGCCACAGAGCCGAAGACCCAGCCACAACGTCAAGTCCGAAACTCCAATCAGCCTAAGAGCAAGTATAGAAGCACTGCATATGGACCCTATTGACCAACCTAATTCCTAAGCGGAGCAACTTAGAAGAAGAAACAACACAAAACGTGCTCGACAAAAAGACTAAAGTTCTATTACTCAAGTAGATGATACAATGATTATAAGCCTAGCATATTGACCTATGTACAAAAAAAAAAAAAGAAGAAAAGAGCACCAATTTAGACCAATTGTGCTATCCGTAGGGTTCACCTCCTCGAGGGTGGTCGTGCTGTCCTTCGGGCCAAACTGCTCAACTGGTGGTTCCTCACCATCAAAGGGACCATACTACTCTATGGACACGGTGATTTTAGGGTTCTCATGCATGGCCCTCCTTTGGTAGTGAGCAAAGTCGGTTTGCCAAGAGTTTGTAGCAAAATCATCGAGGGCAGTCTGGAACTCCTCGAACTCCTTATACTTGGAGACTGCCTCCTCATTGACGCGTAGTAGTTTTGCCTCCACCTCTTTGGCCGCCTTCCGTGCCTTGTTACGGTCCCCCTTGAAATCACGAGCACAGCTCTTCAGACACCACAACTCTTCGTCAATGGCCTTTTTCGCTTGCTTTAGCTTAGCCTTCTCCATCTACAAACAGGAAAACTCGACCTCCCGAGCCTCGGCCATCTGACGGAGAGCACGCACCCGGTGAACCAGTGTTGTCATCGCACAAACAACCTACAAAGGGAAAACATAAGTCAATGAGCACAACAAATCACACCGAAGAGCAGAAAAGGTAGTGCAAAGAGCCTTACCGCGACAAACTCCCTGATGGCTACACTCTCCAACACCCCGTTCATGCAGTCGCTAGTCTCCCTACGGATGTCGAGCAATAGAATGCCCCTAGCCAGTTGCTCGGGCACGCCTTTTTTTCCAGAGTGTCCTCTGGACAAACACTCTAGCCCGGCCTATACACCTCAGTTGCCAGACCCAGAGATGGGACCTCAAGACTTGTCCGTGGCGCGGGTCGTGGTGGAGACTTGTCAAAGCCGACATCCACCACATCTCCCTTAGTCGGCCTCAGTCTCTTATGCAAACAAGGGTTCACGACCTCAAGGCGACGTTGTTGCTTAGCCGCCACTCTCCTCTAAGCGACAGCCCGCATGCGTCTCACTTTCTCCTCCTCGTCAACGACCACCATATCTTCCAAATAGAACAAGTCTGTCAAAGCCGAATAAATGAAACAAGAATAAAGACACTTACAAAAGCAAGGACATACTAGCCTGGGGCTTCATCATCCCAACACGGATCAACATGGAGAATGTGATGTATACTCCTGCACGTCAACCCTCTCTATCCACCTGATGGCCGCTAACTCCCCCCTAGACAGGTCAGCCTCAGTCAGTGCCTTCACCTTGGTCCTTGGGATTGACAACTTGCCAGGGAACGACCAACCCCCCCCCTCCCCTGAGCAATGCACAAAGAATAACCCCTCCTTCTAGTGTTTCATCGAGGAGGGGGATTCAACAAGCAACTTATTGTGTTGCTGAGCCGAGAAGTAATAATAGCCATGTTGGTGCTTCTTCATGTGTAGGAAGAATGTGAACATCGATAGAGTGATGTCCGCGTTGTGAATCGAGCAGTAGCAAAGGAGGCTAACCAAGTATCTAAAGGAATTGGGCATCAGTTAGACTAGATAGACACAGTACCACCTCAGCACCGTTGTGATACCCTCCCTCAGAGAAAACATTATCCAGGCTATTAGGCTATGCTCATAGATGCAAAACTCCCCCTGCCGAGCTGAGGTATCCCTTTCACCAATGTCGGGGCACCTCAGCTCGTACTCCTCGGGAATGTAGTAAAGGGCCCTAATTTGGGCCAGGTCTCCGGGTGTCAACCAACAAGGCAAAGACACGAAGCGGCTACTGAACCGTGCAGGAACGCCAAGCCCCTCTTCTGACACAATCTCCACTTCGCCCTCGTTAGTCTCCCCGACCTCGACCTCTTGAAGGGCCGTAGCCTCCTCCGTCGTGGCACCCTCACCCTTAGGCCCGTCGACCATGGCCTCGTGGGCGTCGGTCTCACAGATCTCGTGCGTGGTGGCTTCAGGGTGAAGCCCTGGCTCGGACTCGCTATTAGACATACTACTAGACAAAGAGGAAGATGAAGACATCTTACCAAAGAACTACACCATGGAACACTTGAAAACACCAACCAAGGACTAACACTTGTCGAGCTCCTATGGTCGCTCACTCAAAATGGCAAAGTAAAATGGCTCACTGCCTCCCCTTTTATAAGGGGGACCAACGGTCCATATCGTCTCAAATCAACGACACTGATTCAATGCTGCACTTCGCATGCACATGACCTCAGGAAGAAGAAATGACGAGTCTGCCAACCCGTAACAAAAATGACACAAGTGTTGAACCAACTAGTCCGCCCTTACTCTAGGCTAGTCAACTTGAAGAAACTAAAGTTTCTTCGTCGAGGACCGTAGAACTTCCATTGGAACTGAGTTTTAAGGGAAATCTGATTGGTTCCCCATAGAGGATGCCCCACATGCACATCTTAACATGCATTGGGAGCATCTCCCGTACTTGTCATGGGAGATGTTCCGAATACACAAGTAAGATGATCTCGGTTTAAGGGAGGTAATTGTGATCTCTCTGGATGGACGACACGAGTCTGGATCTGCTACTCACAAAGTGTGCCTCATACCAATTTCATAGCAGAGATCACATCTCCTCCCTACAAGGGGCCACCCCACAATGCCCCACATCACATCCCCGTCGTGTATTGGGAATATCTCCCGATGATGACATCATCGGGACTAGTACTATCATCGGGAGATGTTCCCAATACATGACGGAGATGTGCTATGGGACATTGCGGGATGCAACATTTTTTAACCGCCATTGACCCAGACAGTCGGACCATTCGGCCCGGGAACCGTTCAAGCAACTAGTTTCGATTTACCCAAAACCTAGAATCTAATCAAAATCCATTAAAAAAGTCAACAAACTGTTGACCTTGGCAATCGAACCGTTGACTAATTGACTTGTTCAACGGTTTTGACCATTTTTTAATTTTTTTAATTTTACTGTCAGAACAAGCTATCTATTCAAACCAGATGATCGGATGATTGACCCAAAAAACAACAGAACGATTCCATTTCCGAGTCGTTTTTTAAAACGTTGAAGGGATGGCCCTTGTGGGGGCGGAGACGTGAACTCTTCACAGTATGTCCTGGCCGCATATCGTAAACATCTTCCGTACTTCGTATTTATTATTCATGGGAGATGTTCCGAATATAAGGCGGGAATTTTTCACTCACGGAGATAATCAAAGAACCTTTTTTTTTGTCCCGCGAGTCGTGATTCACACCAAGTGTCACCAACCATTAAGTAGAAGTGTAGAACATAGTGACGAGGGAGGTTGTCTAGCAGCATAGTTGCAGAAATCGGTGCTCGCCAAACGATTCAAACCATGACTTCAACTCCATATTCATCTTCCGAACAGATGGAGACCAAGCTTCAAAACCCCAGCCTTAGCCCAATCCCTAACCCTAGTTTCTCGTCCCCTGCAACACGCCTCTGGAGACCTGCTGCGCAGAGAAACCTCCGAAACCAATGGTCGAAATTGCTCTCTCACAAGCAACAATGGTACATGGCATCTTCGAGCGGGAGATCTCACGCAACCTCTCTCGTCAATGATTATCTCCGGCAGAGGTATTTGTACAACTTCTCGTCCGTTCTTTCTTCAACGTTCAGTTTATTTCTGTTTCTTTCTCTTCTCTTCCTGGATTTTAGTTCGGTCCGATAATTAGGTCTCATTTGGGGACTTGTTGAATTAGATACATGTCTGCAATGGATTTAGGTTGCTTAAGCGACATGCCCAATATTCGAAGAAAAGCTTGCCACAAATTGGCTCGTCAACAGGTAAGCTTCATCATCCAGATTGAAATTATTCGGACTGTTGTTTATGAGTTTGATTTGATTCGATTTTGTTAATATTGATTTTTGTATGTTACTTTTCTTATATCAATGTCCTAATTCGTCTTACGCTCGGCAGTAGGAATTTTTTTTGGTGGTTTATTTGTTGGAGATTTATAGTTTATACGCTAGCATTCAAACACAAATAGAATTCCTGACGTAACACTGTTGCAATGATGAACCCTTCATTTTAAACCAAACTAATCTATAACAGCATCCAGATTGGGTTGGCCCATCCAGATGGATGGAACCGCTTTTTGCAACAGTGTTACGTCAGTAAAGAACATCCTACTGCATACTCGAATGATGAACCCTTCATTTAAACCAAACTAATCTATAACAGCATCTAGATTGGGTTGGTCCATCTAGATGGATGGAACCACGTTTTTTCATCATCGAGGTGGATCTACCTCCTGATTTTGATGGAGGCAGAGTGTCGGATGTGTCACGCCAGGCTGTTCTGCTTCTTGAACTGGTTGGGCGGGATGCAGGGATGCTGCTAAGGATTTGGTTAGCCTATATTTTTGAATTCTGCTTCTGGCCTGTATATACGTTTTTACCTTGACTGGTGATATCTTGGCTATAAATTTAATCTCTGAGGTGGTAGATTTGGTTCTTGTAGTGTTTCCTAGGTGTTTATATAGGCTGTTTTTTTTTGGGGGGGGGGACTGTAATGTTTTTTTTTATAATATTATATTCTCATTGCTTCTTAATACCTTTGATATTCTTATGTTAAACGTGAATGCTTTTAATATTTAATGAATATTTACCATTACAACAACAAAAGGTTGTGATGTTATGCCACCTATAAGCATCCATGGCATTATAATGGTAGATCACTTGGTTGGCATGCATGTTAATGATAGCAATATTGGTTTCAAGAGCATGATGTTAACTTTGTCTCTGTCAAATACTGACAAGTCAATAAATCTTATATAGATGGCAAAGTAAAGGTGTACCAAGTTGTTCCTTAGATTTCTAATATGATATTGGTGTTACTTACTTCTCGTTAGATTCATATGCGTAGCTAACAATGTTTTTTTCACCGATTTTTTCATAGGAGATTCATGGGAGAAAGCTTCTATCATCTTACAAGGATATGGTATGTATGCTTAAAATGTATAAATAGTTGGGTTCAGAATGTTCATGTTTGCTTTTGAGTTATAGTGTATTTGAGGTAACAATAAGATCTTAGTGTCCATAACCACCAAAATTGGCAACCAATTCGTGCTTGGGAAGGCTAGTGCCCATAACCACCAAGAATTGTTGCCAACTTTGGTGGTTATGGGCTTTTGAATTTGGGTTTGTAAGGTTAGTTGAAATTTTGTGTTGACTGTGCTTATTTAAAAGCCTGTTAAAACTTAAAACTTATTGGGGATTCAAAAGTTCTATATTTGAAAAACAGTAACTTCTTGATTAAATTTATTGGTATTTCCGGGGTTCTAAAGTTGATGGCTTATGACCTTGAGCTGGTATGAATTTTCGGGGTGTTTAGAGTGGTTAGAACAATAATGTGTTGAAAGAAGCCCTATGGTTTCAGTCAGAAGTCCTAATTTCTTTATTTAATAATGAAGATGGCCAAATGAGCGATCCATCTGGTTGATGTACTGCTTCTTGTTGATATGATACAGGTGACTGCTGTGTCACACATGGCAAACACTTCTAGCTCCATGCGGTGTTTTCTTAAAGGACCAGCAAGTAGCCCGCTTGTACAATTTTCTAGTGCTTCAGAGGATAAGAATGACAATGGTGATGGTGGGGGAATTCCGGTCTTCAGATTTTGGTCAATTCCACATTTTGGTATAGTAGTATACTTAAATTTTAATGCTTCTGTGTTTCCCCTTGTTTCCAAGTTGTACAATTACAATGTGTTTGTTGGGTCTTGGCATCCATTATCTAATTCTTGCTCCTTGATTAGTAAGGACCTTGATACTAAGAATGAAGGTCACATTTCAATGTTTGTTACTTGGATGTAAACCTATCCAAGCAACAGATTTGAGGAGCCATTAAGTGGTGGTGACAAGAACAATAGACCATTATACAGATGGAATTGAGACCCATATGTTGTAAGTATCTAGACTTGAGCTTAAGAGGATCCACGGCTTTCAAGTAAGCAAAAGTGTCCTGGCTTAAGCATAGGTCAGCCTGCAATCTTGCGGGACCAAGGTCCATCCTCAGCAAGCCAAAGTTCTAAGCCCTTGTCAAGCTCAAGCCATCGTCAGACATGATGCCACAAATTGACATCACCTGCCAATTTATTTTCTATTTTGTGTTTGTACTTTGTACGTATCTGAGAGTACTTTCCATTTTAGTTGTGTGATGCATTTAATTCTTGTTCAAGTCCATTAGAAATTGGAACAGTTCTTAAATGTACTCTGCGTTTCTTAGTGGTAACAGATGAATTTTATTAATTATGAGGAAGGAATCAGTTATTACAACAAGTGCCAATCATCCCAATTTCACATCACTTAATTTCTTCATTTACATGTCTAGAATCTAGATTTACATTACCCCCCCCCCCCGGCTCACCCAAAGAAGCTGTTGTCTACTAACTCCTTGTTTTCTAGATCACCCACCATTGCATTAGCAGTTCTTGGTTGCCACTGACAGCTTAAGATGATATCCTTACCCAAGCCTTTTATCTCCCTCATGATGAATCAAAACTGCCACGTGACAAGTCTGTCATTCATTAGCCATCCCAGGACCACATTATCTCCTTTTAATCTAAAGACAAGGGACCTTACTAGCCTCATTTTTGAAGTACAGTCATGATTTATGCTCTCATTGAATTTTCATGGAATATGTGGCCTGAGTATAAGGTGCCTTCTATACTTGAGGGGCCAGGACTGCTCACACTGTAGCCATCAAAATTGAGTTTAACTGAATTTACTTGAAGTGGTAACCATTAAGAGCTAACCTTTGATATGGCTGTCAAAGAACTTGCCACCCAATACCACTGTCTTATTATATCATCAATGGAGATGGACTAAAGATGCTCATCGTTTTAACCCAATGAACTACCTTCACTGTAATGCCTTCAATAGAAGCATTTTTTAGCCGTTGCTTACCATTGAAAACCCTTTGGTTCCTTTCTTACCAAATAGACCAAACTATTGCTTCCCTTGTACTTCTCCATAGGATCTTGCCTCTTTTCTTGGGTGGATTAGAGGATGCGTTGAAAAGAGCTTCCAAGTCTGAAGGAGGCTTGGATCCACTCCCGAGTTCCAGCCACAAAAGACAGAAGATTAGTACATAGTATAGATTCTCCACAAGCAAGACATAGCATACGAATGTTTTGGGATAAGTAATCAAGAGGATAAGCCTCATAGTCCTACTCCCCATCCCCCTTCCTTAATACAACATTTTTTTTTTCCAGGAAAAAGAAGGCTTTGGGGTCAGTGGCTTTGTGAAGGTCTGAATAATGGTGGATTCTGTAGTTCTAAGAGCCTTAATATCCCTAGCCAATTGATGCTAGAAAACCTAAAATTTGCAAGTTTACCTGCTGCAAGAGAAGTTTAGCAAGGAGGCGCCTTTTGTTATGTTGTTGAAAATCAGATTTGGGACTGTAACCAAATTCTCAAAAACAACATTGAGAATTCTAAAGCATGTTGATGACTGTAACACAAGGGACTCTAGTTTATAGGATGCCCCTAGAGGCCACATGGGGACTGTAACCAAATCCTGAAGCATGTTGAAGCCAGAGAAAGCCCAAAACAGTGAAGTACTAAATGGGATACAATTTGAAAGAATTTGCATTAAGAAACAACTTTGAGAATTGCAACGAGCAAGCAATTAATTCAACAATCACCAGAGGATATCCACCTATTTATTGCCCCAGTATTGACTATCACAAGAAAAAGAGTATATGAACCACTTTCAAACTAGTATAAAAGAAATGCAGTTTCAGCATTATGGGATATCTTTGAAGGTAAAATAACTTGGCTTTTCTCCTTCACTTTTGAAACTGTTCTGTTGTCAAGGGTTGGTTGCCCTTTTAATATTTCATTACTTTATGGTGAAGGTTCAAGTGGTATCATGAAATTCTTTTTCTCTTTGAGAAAGTCACATGGTGGTTATTGTGAATTTTGAACTATTTCAGAAAATTTGGGGCAGGAGCTTGTTCAGATGTTCTCCCTGGAGCTAAGTTTCAAGGTAATGGCTAATTTGTTTTCTGTTGTCTGCAATAGACTAAATCGTTTATTGATCTTATACATGTGTCTTGTTGGGTTGGGCAGCGATTGCTTGTGGTTGAGTTACTCTCTGTTAGTTGTGAAGAAGTTCAACAACAAAGCACAGGACTGTGTTGGTCAGATGAGCTTTATCCAGGAGAATTCAATGAGTTGAGCATAAGCAACTTATATTCTGAAGAAACTCAAGAACCAGTTCTTCCTAGGATAAAGGGTTGGGAATCTAATACTCAAACTATACAATTTAACCATCACCCGGACCAAGAGATCTTACAGGTACGCCTTTTTATATTGAAATAATGTATTTTTTCCCGTCAAGCATAGTTGTCAAGGCAACAAGCCAACACCTAGGCAACAGGTGCCATGGAGGGTCTCCTTGCTTAAGCACCTAGCTATATTGTACATGGCACTATGATTTTTGTGTTTTTTGAGATTATAATAATAAAATACACAACTATTAAACTAAATTGTTAATTTTGTGGGTTATAGACTAGTTTCTTTTTACTATTTTCTTAGTTCTTAGGGTTCAATCAACACATGTCAGTTTGTGCTGTCTTAAACCCTTGAAGACTTCAAAACCTAAATGGATAAGCAAGAAAGAACTTAAAATTTTGTGTAATAATCTACTTCCACCGTTTCATTTCTCATTTTCCTAGACAAAAACAGGGGCCCAACCCTATATTTTCTGATTTTTTCTTCTTATTAATATGTTGATTTTCTATGTTTTAATATGAAGTTTACACTTCTTTGTAAAGATTATAGATAATTACTAGTGAAAAGTTTTTGAGAGAAGGTAACTTTCTATTCAAAAGGAATCAAACAGGGGGGGGGGATGAACATGAAGGATGTACAAAGAAACAGAAAACCCAAAAATTACAAGGTAAAGTATTTGCACTATACATTATAAAAAAAATTATCCACCCCTAATTTCGAAAGAGAAACAGCTAAAGCATTCAGCTCCCTTGGGGTCCATCTAAACAAGCAAGAGAGGTCTGAGGTCTCCTGGATCTCTCTTTCAGAAGATGATCAAATCTCCAGGGGCCCCTATCAAAGTTGGAAACCCAGCCAATGACATTCCTAGAATCACCTTCCACCAGCAGTGATCTTGCACCAAGAGACTTGGCAAACCTTAGATCAATGAGAAGGGCTCATGTTTCAGCTTCCTAAGAGTCTGCCAAACCAATGGTTGCTGGTTGCTGTGGAATTATCCTAGGGTTCATGTTTTTTTTTTAAATAATCAATCACCTACATGACTTGGTGACAAGGCACCCCCCCTTCTTGCCTTGAAAACTATGCCTTCAAGGCAATTAATTTCATGACATCTTGTGAAAATTAGAGGAAAATAGGGAAAACTAAATAGGAAAAATACATGAACAGAAAACTTCTGGCAAGTGTGAGAACATGGGTTCAAGTCTGAGAGCGGCCACTTTGTGCAAAAAATGCCAAATGTTAGGACTGCATCCAATCTTTCCCTCCCAAGACCCCAGATAGCTGGGACCAACATTGGGTAATGGGCTTTTACAGGAATGGAAACCATAACGACTAGATGTTAGGAAACAAACAGTTCATAATCTATATCTATGTGCATATGAAGGAGATTCAGATAGGTATGAGCTACCATTGTATTGGTCCAAGAGGAAATGCTGTTTGATTTAAAACAAATTCAATATCATACGATGATGATACGACTACTGCTTTTCATGGAAAGAAGTCCTGACTGAGGTCAATAAATTGAAGTAGAATTATCACATATTATCAGGTTGATTTTGGTCTAATTTCTTGAGTTGAAATTTGTTAGTCTGCTTGTACAATTGATTCACCTGCCTTATATTGATTATTATGCTGATTGTTGAAGATAATTACATAAGATGGGATCTTACGTTTTCCAAATTGGTCAATATGTAGAATTTTCATGCAGTGTGTACAACAAATTGGCAGTGTATACACCTTATTCTTAGGGCCATCAATGGATTGAGCAGACCCAGCTATCTATTATCATATTATCATGTTTGAATGTGTTTATTTTTTTAAAAAATGAGTAGGTTTATTACCAAATTACATATTAAAAATATATCTATCAATTATATGTTATAACCAGGTGTTCCCTCCCTCTTTATGGTAATGAACATCATACTTATAAAAATAATAACCGGGTTGTACTGGGTCGGACCTGATAATCCTGATTAATAATTGGGCCAGCTCTAGGTCTGAGTCTGCATTTTAAGCCTCGATTATAATAGGGTCATACTTGGTTTTACCTGTTCTGGTCCAATTAAGATCCAGACTGTGTAAATTATGGCAATAGGCCACAAGGGTATCAGTTACCCTCCCTTAACTTGGGTAAATCACTTACCCATCTGGTGAACCACATCGGTAAGCGCTCTTGCCCTCTCAGCTCTCTCTTTACCCGGGCAACTGTTAAGTGTACAAAAAAGCTGGAAGCATGCTTACCCAGGCACTGGGAAACACTTGCCCGGGTAAACGCACTTACCCAGGCAAGTAAAAACAAGCAATGCCTCAAAGAATTTGAAGCCCGGAATGTTGTGATTTATGATTTGATCAAAAGTTTGAATTTTCAGAATAAGAAACTGATACAGATGCCCTGGTTCCAACACGTCTCCTGGGAGGAATAGAATGCATCTCATGATTAATATCTATGTCAGTTATATGAAGGTTCTGTACCTATAACAGTTTTTTATTAGCAGCCATACTTTTGACTTTTAAATATGTATTGATTGATAAAAATTAACTGCAGAGCTCAAAATGATTGACATACTGCACCACAACCACAAATTCATTCAGAGTCCACTTTACCCACCGGAAAGAAAATAATACTCTAATGCTCACTTCTAGCAAATTTTACCAAGGAAGTTACGTTGAAATTTTTTGAAGCCTTGTGGATGGACTGTTTTCTGTTGCGGAATTTTTATTTGGTTGCTATCCTCATTTTTTGAACGTCAGTTTACAGACAACTAGCACAGCTCTAGCTATTTGGTTGCTATCCAAAATCATTAACTTTTACCGTCTGAGCGAGTTTTTGATAATTTCTTGTAAGCCTAGGAATTAACTAACTAGACTTCCACCGTTATTATTTTCCTTTGACCAATAAAAAATCCTTCGCTTTCATCATTTCTGATTTTTGAATCCTTGAGTTGCAGGTCTATCTAACAGCATGGCTAGCCGAGGTGAACATAGATACTCAAAGGTAAACAAAGAAAATGGAATGGTTAAAGAAAGTAGAGAAGACAGGGACTTTATAAAAATATCTATGGCGTCAAGGTGCTAGAAGATTTCTTCCCAAAATCAATTACAAAAATCATATTAATCTAGATTTCATCCCAACATCAATTTTGAAAACTTAATCATATTAATCTGCCTTAAGGCAAATTATGTTGTAGAAATTCTGTTAAGAGTAATTCTGTTTGTTTTTGCTCCCACTTGCAGGGTGGGTGATATATTTTCCATGGTTGGAGAAGAAATGCATGTTAACCTTTCGTGAAGCTTTCCTTAAAGCAAAAGATAAAAGGGATCACATTGTTTCAGTGAGGGGTTGTGGAGGTTGTGGATAACGATGGAAGGAAATAAATTTGATTTTATTTAATTTTGCATCGCTTCGGTGTTCTTCCAAATCGTGACTTGTTGCACCAGTATGCAAAAGTGGTGCTAGTGAGCTGTGTTTTTGGGCACACCCCATGGTTTCAGCCATATGCCTGAGCTCAAGTCTAACATGGAATGACCAATAGTACATTCTCCACTATGTTCATATCCTATTCATGGTACATACTAGGAGGGAGGTTTGAGGCTGAAGTTGCAGAGGCGCTTTGGAACTCGAAGAGCTTCAAGCTGATTTGTCGGCACCTAGTGATCGTCCATAGATCACAAGAGGGCCGTGAATCCCACAATTTCGCCAGGAAACCGTGGAGGACTTCCCAATGGGACTGCATCAAGGATTATGATGCTCAACCCAGTTCAAGTCGCCATGGTTTATTGATTACCAGGCAATTGGATACCATTTGTCTTTTGGTGGCAGTATTTTTAATGACAGCAATGAGCCAGGGCAGAGACCTCGACGGATAACCAACGCTATGACACTGGCCCGAGCAAGGTAAAACACCTCTTCTTTGCTCAAAGCCTCGAACTGAGGCTTGAATGAGCAGGAGATGAGAGATCACTTGAAGATCGCTGATGGGAATACTGGTTTCTGTGGTACAACTGATACTGTTAGGCTCTGCAAGTTTTTCATGGAGCGAGCTGCTGGTGTCTATATAGAACAGTCTTCAGCAGACAGGAAAGGATATGTTTTCATTCAAGTAACTAAGTATATCAATATTATTGTTGCAACGAGGCTGCAGTTTTGAGTTTTGACAAAAGGGGTTGTTGGACCTATGTAGGTATCTCTTGCTTTTGTTGTCGTGACTAATGATCACTGTGGGAGAAAATTTTGGTTGTTCATGTTCGACAGCTGCCCACAGGGGTCTCACTGCATGACACATTAGTCCACATGAATTCCATCATTTTTCCATGTGATAGTGTAATGGTAGATTGGTAGTAGATGCATGTCTGTGTGGACTAACGCGTAAAAAGAATGGTCACCTAATTTGTAGGTTCGTTTGGTTTAAAACCTGTTCGTAATTTGTCTTTTTTTTACTAGAAAACTTAGTTGACATGAAAGGCTGTTTAAATTGAGAACAATCTGCTGCAACCACAATCGTATCACTCACCCCCAATGAAACACAGACAGGTCAGTGATGGAGAGAAATTTAGAACATTACGACGCACTGCTTTTTAATTTGGAAAAATTACAGGGAAGGGCGCTGTACTTTGGGGGTCGCAACAAGCCCGAACTTTTACATGTACTGAGCTACCTTCTTGTGCATTCTAGATATTTGTATTTATACACCTTCCGAACTGAGTCTAAGGTTGTGTTTGGTTGTAGTGCAAATTTTTGCACTGATGCAAAATTAAGATAGTGCAAATGGTTTGGATGCAAATTCTGATTTATTTTTGTTTCAAAATTTACCTTAATTTATTTGATTAATAAGATCTGAAATAGAGTTCTGGCCCTTTTTTTATGTTCTCATAAAATATCTATATGAAAAACTTGTGCTGAAGAAATAAGAGTTCTGGCCTTTTGAATTACGTAATCGCATCATGTTGATATTTTAAATTAAGGAAAAACTATGATGCCAGAAAGACATGAAAGGGCTTTGATCAATCACCACCCCCCTTTTAATTTTGACGAAAACCTGCCTCATTGAATTTATTTAAATAGTCAATGAGAGACACCCGTGATGTGGGAAAGGTTTGACCGTATGAATTGATTAGAGAGAAAACCAGAAGAAAAAGAAAAATAAAGAAACTCGATCTTGATTATACCCAATTTTCGTCCGTCAAGGTCATATCAAAGTGGGCTTGAAAATTGGAAGTTTAACCGACTCGTTAGCATCCCAATCCCTAGTTGCTTACCGGAAGGCTGTGTTTGGTTTGAAAAAGGGGTGTCGTGTCTCCTTGATCCATACCTTCTTCCCCTTCCTTTCCCTACTCTCCTACTTTTTCTTACAAGCCGAAGGCTTGAAGGCAAGGCTATCCCACGATAGCCTCTCACCAAAAAAAAACACAGAAAGGTATTTTAACAGTAACCTCATACGTGATAAACAGTAGTTCGCGCCTCCATGACGGTGGTATTCACAAGTAGTAGCTTACTGCACGAATGCAGGCATTCACAATAAGGTTCTGGTGAACGTCTTAGAGGATGAAACATGGATTGTCAATGAGCTTAAGACGCATATATAGATTGGAAGTCTATATTCTATAAATGCATCTAAATAGGCCTAGCACATGATATAGGAAAACAGCAAGATCATGCAAAAGCTAAATTCTTTGCACATTGTGATTTTAGGCAAAGCAAGCTGCCATACTTCAATCTTGATTGCAACAGTCAAAAGGCTAGATAAAAAAAATAAATAAATACATAAGCAAAGAAGCAACGAAATGGTCCGGTAATTCAGTTCCTAAATGGCAAATACAGTATTTGTTCTAATCTATCAAATTTCAAATGTACAATTTGCTAATGATCCAAACAAGCTAGAGAGACAGAGAGAGAGAGAGAGATCAAACATAACTTGCCAAAGGTAATTTTTAACCTTGTTTGCCAGGACGAGTAGGTCCCAAGTAGTTTGTCACCAATCCCATAATAGCAAACCTGCATAGTTCAATAATCACAAGAAAGAAATTATTATCACACTTATCAAGTCAATATCACCATTTGTTACCAAGAAAAATGTGTAATATGCTTCAATCAGTGTGCTGCTAAACATTTTAATCTTAGCGACTTGGCACTTTAGCAGCTAATGCATATACGGAGATGAGTTAACCTCAGATTTTGATGTCAACTCAAATTCCACCTTTAGGAACTTTGTATGCACAATTATGACAACAAACAACCAATTTAAAGTCCACCTTTACATCATGTGATAAAAGATGTCTTTTCCATCTGCAGCAGGGGTGTGGGTGTAAATCCATTCTTTTTCCTTACTAATGGCATTTAGAACTACAACTTGAGGTATAAAGTTGAAGAAGAGAACTTAGTGCCTTTACTTTCTTCAAAGTGAACAGAATTAGATTTTGAGGGTTCTAGCTCTTATATCTTGGCAAAGAAGTTAAGTTCAATTAAAGATGTTCTTAAATCTGGGAAGCAGGAATTTAGAGATCAGTCGGAATCTGAAAAGAAAAAGTGCCCCGAACCGATCAAAGAAATAGACTTGGCTGAGGAGAATGGTCAATTACTTGAAGAAGATAGGAAGAAAAGGTCTGAAGCAAAACAGGTACTTGATAACCTAGCATATAGGGATGAGATGAAATGGAGGCAAAGATAAAAAATCAGCTGGTTGAAGGCTGGGGATAGAAACTCCGGCTTCTTTCACAAGATGGTAAATGCAAGGAAAAGAATCAATCATAATGAAAAATTGGAGTTTGAAGGCCAGGTGGTTGAATCTTGGACTGAATTAAAAAACATAGCAACCCGCTACTTCTCAGATTTGTTCAAGGAGACCTCTCCCTCTAGATCTGCCTTTCAATAAACTATCAGCAGCACAACAAAGAGAGTTAGAAGCTCCATTTTCAGAGGAAGAAGTATGGCAAGTGATTAAAAATCTGGAAGTGGATAAGTCACCAGGACCGGATGGTCTCACAAACATTTTTTATAAGAAGTGTTAGGAGGTAATTAAAGTGGACCTTCTTAAAGTGTTTCAGGAGTTCCATTCTAAGGCTTCCCTTGAGAGAAGTCTGAATGTTACTTTCATATCTCTGATTCTGAAGGTGGAAGGAGCTACAAATACGAGGGAATTCAGACCTATAAGCTTATTGAACAGCTTCTATAAAATCCTGGCCAAAGTTCTGGCTGAAAGAATGCAGAAGGTTGATAAAAGAAAAATGAAGAAGGCCCTAAACTCGGTAATTGCCAAATGCCAAGAATTAATTCACTTTTGTGCTGGAAAGACAAATGTTGGACAGTGTTCTAGTGGCAAATGAACTGATTGATTCAAGGAAAAGAGAAGGAAAACCTGGGCTGCTGTGCAAGTTAGACTTGGAAAAGGCCTATGATCACTTGAATCGGAGATGCTTGGATTTTGTAATGAAAAGAATGAATTTTGGGCAAAAATGGAGAAACTGGATTTAAGTATGCACCACTTCTCCAAAATTTTCAGTCTTGGTTAATGGTTAGTCGGTTGGCTTCTTCAAGAGTTCTAGAGGCCTTCGGCAAGGATATCCCCTCTCTCCTCTTCTATTCATTTGTGTGACGGAGGTTCTCTGTCTTTGTGAGTAGGGTGGGAGAGGAGGGTCTTTGGCAAGGTTTTGAAGTGACTCCGGGTGGAAAAAAGGTGCAGTTGCTTCAATTTGCTTATGACACCCTATGCTTCATTGATGCTAACTTGGAGCAATTGGGTGTGCTTCTTGAGGTGTTGTGCTGGTTTGAAGTAGTCTCAGGCCTGAAAGTCGACTGGGTCAAGAGCAGGTTAATTCCAGTGGGAAAGGTAGAAAATATAGAAAACCTTGCAGAGGTGCTTGCCTGCCAAGTTAGTTTCCTTCCAACTACTTATCTTGGTCTCCCTTTAGGAGCTAAATGTACCTCATCTCTGATTTGGGGGCCAGTGGTGGAGAGTTAGAAAGGAAATTGGCAGGTTGGAAGACCAAATATCTTACTTTGGGGGGAAGAATTACTCTACTCAAGAGTGTATTATCAAATCTTCCTTCCTATTTTCTGTCTCTTTTTCCAATGCCAAGAAAAGTAGCCCAAAGAGTGTAAATTTGCGGAGGGATTTTTTAGGGAAAGGGTGGGAAGAAGAGAAGAAAACTCACTTGGTTAGCTGGGATCAAGTTTGTGCTCCAAAAGGCAAAGGTGGACTAGGGATCAGAAAAATGAAGTGTTGAGGGCCCGAGAATAGGATCTCGTCACGGGTCGGTCCACGGGGAAAACCTCCTGTTTTCCCTTGTTCCTTCCTGCTCTTGATGAACCTATCTTGGCRCCTTGGTGATTTGTTCAAGAGATCACCAACTCTCCTAACTCACTTATTTAACTGAATATTCGATATCTTCATTCAATAATGGTGTCTCCTTAAATAGGAGATTACAAGAGTCCTAATCTTAGGGAGTCTCCTTGCTGAATAGGGAGACTTCCAGTTCTATCTTGCTAAGGATAAGATAAGTTAATCCTAATCTGATAATCCACTAATAAGATAAGATAAGAGCAATAGAATAAGATAAGAACAATAAGATAAGAGCAAGATGATCTAATCTAATCTGGATGAGACTGTTGTTGCCGAATGGGTAGGCTGAGAATCACTGCTGCTGCCGGCGGTGGGTCAGGTTCCTGCTGCTGCCGGCGGCGATGATACTTCTTCCCGAGGAATGCGTCCATAACATTACTCCCCTCTTGGACTAAGAGCTTGTCCTCAAGCTCGAACTCCGGATACCGCCAATGGAATCCAGGTGACTTTGGCCGATGGTAAGCTACCCCATTCCACCAAGACTTCAAGAATTCCTCAATTGAAACGAGAGCGGGTGAGAGCCTTAGGCTGGGGAACAAGTTTGCCATCTTTCAAGGGTGGCAGGGAGGGGACTTGGTCTGGAGGAACACCGTAAATGGTTTCAGCAAGGAGATGTGGAAAACATCATGAATCCGACTGTTCTCCGGCAATTCCAGTTGGTAGGCCACACTGCCAATCCGCCGTAGAACCTTGAAGGGCCCATAGAACTTAGGGGCCAATTTTGGGGCAGCCCTGTGGCGCAAGGAGCGTTGCCGGTAGGGCTGGAGTTTTAACTAAACAAATTGTCCTGGTTCGAACGACAGTTCCCGGTGGTGCTTGTCATAGTTGAGCTTCATGCGGAGCTGGGCTTGTTGTAAGCGAAGGTGGACGTCGGCTAGGAGGGCGTCGCGTTCTTGTAAGGAGTGATCAATTTCTTCCAAACGAGTAGAGCCGGGCTCATAGGACAGCAAGCGAGGAGTGTCCCGGCCATAAACGACGCGAAAGGGAGTCATGCCGAGGGAAGAATGGTAGGTCGTGTTGTAACAGTACTCGGCCCAAGGAAGCCAATCCACCCACCGTCGCGGTTGATCCCCTATGAAGCAACGGAGATACATCTCGATCGTGCGGTTGGCCACCTCCGTCTGACCGTCGGTCTGTGGATGATAAGCTGAGGAGAAAGCCAGGGTGGTGTCGTGCAGCCGAAATAACTCCTTCCAGAAGGCACTCGTGATAACCAGGTCCCTATCGCTGACGATGGATTCTGGTAACCCATGTAAGCGAAAAACATGTGTAAAGAAGGCGAGGGCAACTGAAGTGGCACTGTACGGATGTGATAGAGGAATGAAGTGGGCATATTTAGAGAAGCGGTCTACTACCACGAAGAGGACCAATTTGCCACCTACCTTGGGAAGTCCCTCAATGAAGTCCATGGAGATGTCGGCCTAGATCTGTGTCGGGATCGAAAGGGGCTGAAGGAGGCCTGGCAGGTGTAGGTTTTCCCAATTATGCTGTTGGCACATGGAGCAATTCTGGACAAAATCCCGAATAGAAGTCTTCATACCTCGCCAATGGAAATCAACCCGGACGCGGTGTAGCGTTTTCTTAACGCCTTCATGGGTGGAGTTATGGATGCTGGTGATGATGGCGGAAATCAACGGGGAGTCCTGCGGAAGATGTACCTGGCCTTTATATAGTACCAACCCGACCTAAAGCGACCAATTGGAGTCAGCAGCCCAGACTGGATCTTCTGGACCAGGAGCGACCATTCCAGAGACTGTGGCGTTGCCTTCTTAATGTCGTCTAACAGAGAGATCCGGGGTTGGGAAATTCCACACAGAGCCATCGCGTCTTCATCTCGCATAGACAAGGCATCAGCTGTGCGATTTGAGGATCCCGCCTTGTATTCCACCCGGAAATCAAACCCGAGTAGTTTGCTAACCCAATGCTGCTGAGAGGAAGTGGTGAGACATTGAGGTTGTAATGATCAGTTTTGACGACGAACGACCGCCCCCACAAATACGGCCTCCAGTGCTGGACGGCTCTGGCCAGGCCGATTAGCTCATGCTCATAGGCTGGAAGCTTCAGATGCCGATCGGCCAGTCTGCGGCTGAAGAAAGCAATCGGGTGCCCTTGCTGCTGTAACACGGCCCCGATACCCATTTCAGAGGCATCGCACTCGACTATAAATTCGAGAGCGAAATTTGGTAATTGCAGGACTGGGGTGGAAGACAGGGCGTCTCTTAGTGTTAGAAAAGTTGCATCGGTTGCGTCGGCCCACCAGAAGGAATTTTTCTTTAACAGGTTGGTTAACAAGGCAGCCAACAGTCCATAATTCTGTACAAATTTTCGGTAGTAACCCGTTAATCCGAGGAACCCGCGTAAGGCCTTGGCTGATTGAGGCTTGGGCCATTCCTTGATAGCTTGAATTTTGGAACTGTTGACCGTCACACCTTGCCCGTTATGACGTGGCTGAGATAAAGAACCTATCGCTCCCCGAAGGAGCACTTGGACCGTTTGAGGAAGAGTTTGTGTTGGCGCAAAAGCTCGAAAACGGTCCGCAGATGGTGCACATGCTCTACCCATGATTTGCTATAAACGAGGATGTCATCAAAGAAGACTAAAACAAATTTGCGCAGATGGGGCTGAAATACCTCGTTCATCAATGACTGGAATGTGGATGGGGCGTTGGAGAGACCGAATGGCACGACTAAAAATTCGAAGTGGCCATGGTGGGTTCGAAAGGCAGTTTTCTTCACATCTCCAGGAGCCATGCGAACCTGGAAATACCCGGACCTGAGGTCCAACTTAGAGAAGTACTGAGCACCATGCGGCTCGTCCAGTAGTTCGTCCACAACGGGAATAGGGAACTTATCCTTGATTGTTCGGTCGTTGAGCTCTTTGTAGTCAACACAGAACCTCCAAGTTCCATCCTGCTTCGCCACCAACAGAACCGGCAAAGAGAAAGGGAGTGACTCTTGCGTATGATCCCTTGTTTCAGCATCTCTGTACATTGTTTTTCTATCTCGTCCTTCTGTAGGTGAGTGTAGCGATAAGGCCGGACAACGACTGGTTCCGAACCCACCACCAAAGGAATTCGATGGTCACATGCTCGGGGAGGAGGGAGTCCCTTGGGTTTCTGGAATATATCTAAAAACTCGGCGAGGAGTCTTTCCATGGCCACCGGTTCTGTCTGAAGTGCATGGACCTATGGTGTCTTCTCTTTAACCGTGCCACGAAACTTGTTTCCCATTTAGGTGGAATGTCATTGTGAGTGTGCTGAAGTCCCATAAAATCGGGCCTAGGGTAATTAACCATTTGACCCCAAGAACAATATTGAATCCATCCAAGGAGAGTACAAATAAATCAGCAAAAAACAGTTCATAATTGACCTGTATCGGGATGTTCTTACAAATTCCCGGACTGTGGACTCTTTCACCGTTTGCGACAGCTACCGAAGTTCCATTGGTAGTTTTAACTGAAGGGCGGCATGTTCACTTATGAAGTTGTGTGTGCTCCCTGAATTGACGAGAATGCGCACCGGTTAACCTGCTATCTGTGCTTGTAATTGCATGGTCAGAGAGGTTTTAATACCGGTGATCGCATGGAGAGAGATCTCTGGCTCGAATACGACGGGTTCTTCTTCATCATCCTCTTGCTCATCGACTAGGAGGCAAAAAAGCCTCTTGCACCTATGTCCTGCCGAGTAGAGGTCATCGCATTTGAAACATTGGCCTCTCGCTCGGCGTTCTGCCATTTCTGCCCTGGTCAAACGCTTAATGGGTGGGGCAACCATGTTGCTACCTGCACTTGTCATCGACCTAGAGGTGGTGGTTGTGTGAGGTCTCAGTTCCCTGCTGGTTGCAGAAGAGGGGGTCGTCGTCGCTGATTTTGGGGGTGCCCATGAGTTCGGTGGGCGACCCACATTGTAGATCCCGCGATTGAGTTGCAGCTTGCGCTTGAACGCGCAGGCTAAGTTCATGGTTGTAACCAAATTTGGGGGATTCTGCATTTCGACATCCACCCGCAGGGGTTCTGCTAACCCTGCCGTGAACATGTCCACCTGCTGGTCCGGTCGCACTGAGGATGCCCTTGCAAGGAGGGTTTGGAACTGGCGCTGGTATTCTGCGACCGTTCCAGTCTGTTTAAGGTTAATCAGCTCGCCTAGGGGGTTGCTGGTCAGTGGGGGTCCTAACCTAAGAAGGCAATAGGACTTAAACTAGGGCCAACCGAGCCTGGGTTCTTCTTGCTCTTATCGAAGAACCAAAGTTGTGCTTCCTATGTTAAGTGAAAGGCGGCTAGACTTACCTTATCCTGGTCGTCTGTCTGTTGATTCCGGAAAAACTACTCGCACCGATACAGCCAGCCTAAGGGGTCTTCGTTGCCGTTGTACGACGGAAATTCTAACCTGCTGTACTTGGGGATGAGTGCGGCTCCTTGGCTAACGGACTGCTGTTCGCCGAAAGACTCCGGCAGATCTGGTCGGCGGCCGCTAGTGGTTGTCCCCCCTTCAGTGTTCCTTTCCTTGCTAGAAAGGAATAACTCCATCAAACGCCGCAGCTCCTGTACTTCATCTTTGATCTCACGTACTTCGGAACTGGTCTCCACGAGTTGGTGCTCGAGGTCGTGGACCCTGGATGGCAGTTGATCCAGATCTCCCATGACGCCTTGCTCTGATACCAAGTTGTCGAGGGCCCGAGAATAGGATCTCGTCACGGGTCGGTTCATGGGGAAAACCTCCTGTTTTCCCTTGTTCCTTCCTGCTCTTGATGAACCTATCTTGGCRCCTTGGTGATTTGTTCAAGAGATCACCAACTCTCCTAACTCACTTATTTAACTGAATATTCGATATCTTCATTCAATAATGGTGTCTCCTTAAATAGGAGATTACAAGAGTCCTAATCTTAGGGAGTCTCCTTGCTGAATAGGGAGACTTCCAGTTCTATCTTGCTAAGGATAAGATAAGTTAATCCTAATCTGATAATCCACTAATAAGATAAGATAAGAGCAATAGAATAAGATAAGAACAATAAGAAAAGAGCAAGATGATCTAATCTAATATGGATGAGACTGTTGTTGCCGAACTGGGTAGGCTGAGAATCATTGAATCACTGCTGCTGCCGGCGGTGGGTCAGGTTCCTGCTGCTGCCGGCGGCGATGATACTTCTTCCCGAGGAATGCGTCCATAACATGAAGGTCTTCAATAAGGCTCTTCTAGGGAAATGGATTTGGAGATTTGGCAGAGAAAGAGGAAGCTGGTGGAGGAGATTAATTGCAAGCAAGTATAATCCAGACAATGGGGACTGGTTACTACCAATTCCTTGATCTCTCTTGGGTGCTCGATTTGGAAGAAAATCATGGAAGTCTTCCCTTTATCGAGTAATGGTCTTTTGGTAAAGTTGGGGAATGGCCGAAGGATTAGGTTCTAGAAGTATGTAAGGTGCACTAATAGACCCCTTGCTGAGGTGTTCCCTCAGCTGTTCCAAATGGCAGAAAACCAAGAAGCCTTGGTTGCTGACTGCTACAAGATTAGAGACAACACTTGTCTTTGGGGCTTCTCTTTCAGAAGGCATTTCCAGGACTGGGAACTAGATCAAGTCTCAGGGCTGTTGGAGATGCTATCTACTCAGTCTCTGGATTTTCAGAAGAAGATTCTTGGATTTAGTCTTGAAGCAAAATGGTCTGTTTTCTGTTACTTTGTTTGCCAGGATCATTTCAACTTATCAAGGTGCTGATTTCCCTGGTGATAAAGTTTGGAACCATACTGTCCCTTCAAAGCCTAATGCTTTGATCTGGGCTGTGGCTCTGGATAAGTGCCTTACCAAGAAGAATCTGGAGAGGAGAGGTATGCAGCTGCAGGATTATTCTTGTGTGTTATGAAACCAAGGGGAGGAGGACAGCAGCCACCTATTTCTGCATTGTCCTATCTCCAGCAAAATCTGGAACCACTTCTCTAGACAGCTACCTTGGGCCATGCCTGCAACTGTTCTGGATCTCCTGTGGTGCTGGGACCAGAGAGGCTTATCTAAGTCAGGAAAAATTGTCTGGCTCTCAATTCCTGAGGCTGTAATTAGCACCATTTGGGCTGAAAGAAACAAAAGAATTTTCCAGGATAAGCACAACACTGTGGATCAACTGTTGTCCTGTACTGTTGGAAAACTAATCTCTTGGAATGCTGTAGCTTTAGGGGTTCAACCAAGGGTTTTGGGAGCCCAGCTGATTGCTGGCAGTTTCTTTTTTGATCAGTAATAAATAAAAGTTGGGGTGCAACACGAGGATGCTGGCAGTTTCTAACTGTAATATTTTCTGGCTTCTTGGTCCCCGGATTTATGGTTTTGGGGCCTCTTGTATTCTGTAATCTGGTTCTGTTCTAATAAAATTTACTTCACATTCTTCAAAAAAAAAAAAAAAAGAAAGAAATTGCTGAATAATAAGGAAGGCTCTGCATGATGCCCAAGAGGGGGCATAAGCTTTAAAAGAAGAATCTTTGATCAGGTTTCCTTCTTGCTATATCATGATACTGGTTTTGAATTCTTTGTTATTATAATCAACCACCACCAGCGATCAGCACCATCTAAGCCCTGTCCCAAGTATATGGGATCAGCTACATGAATCCTCTATGTCATTCTATCCTGTTCTGTGGCATATACACCACTAGCATTATATACCTGCTCATTAATCCTTTCCGCCATTCTGTCCTGTTCAGTGGCATATACATTACTAGACTTTCTGTTAACGTTTAGTCTTTATTTGTTTCTACATCTAGATGTTCTTACTCTCAAGAAACACAACTATATTAGTTATTTATACATTTTCTTGGATATATAAACATTTTCACAATACCAGATTGCTATTCCTTCCACCTTATGAACTTGGATCTTCAGGCTCTTGCTCAGAGTAACTACTTTGCAATAATGCCTAAAGAAAACAAGAAGTGCATGTGAAACCGAGCCTTATGAACTTGGATCATCTGTTGCCTAACCGAGCCTCATTGCCTTGATAACCATGGAGCCAATCTCAGTTCCTCCCACTCACATATAGCAATACATTCTACTTATGTAATAATAACAAGAAGTGCATGTGAAAGAAGATATAGATAGACAAACTAAATGAAAGTTTATCAGCAATCAATTAACCATGACATAAATGAGTAATGAAGAAACAGAAAAATTAGTTGAACATCTGCAAACAAATCAAGAACCAAAATGGCATATTTTTTTTTACTAGTCAAAGAACAATTCTAACAGATAACAGTACTCATAAAAAAAAAAAAAAAAAAAATCTAACAGATTACAATAAGAAATGGAATATTGCAAATCCAACACTGGTTAGTTGAAGATGGATCTAGTGGTAAATATTGCAAATCCAACAAACCATACTCTAGGAATAGTTCTACTTACATCATGGCCATGGATATCTGTTTGAGATCAGTTTCGATATTCTTCATGTTTGCAAGCGACTGGGCACAGAATATTATAGCAAGCCATGAACTAAGTTTATACTGCCAAAAGACAAAAAAAAATTAGGAGCTATAGTTCAATCATCTAGAAAAAGCACCATCCTAGGGTACAAAAACACTTTTTTATGAATTTATTGTTTTTCTTTCATCTTTGGTCACCAATAAATTTGTTATTATGTCTAAGCGACCAAGATGTTGGAAAATGAAAAGGTCCATTGATTAAAAAATCAGGAAAACTGAAGAGTTTCAAGAATCCAGATACGAGAAGGTCAAGAATTGTAGTTAACAAGAAGAACCTCTGTTTATGGCATTTAATGGTAGAAATGTCCAGAGTGGTTCTTGAGTGCTGTAGAAAGGTGTGAGCATGGGGCATCCAGGACAACAAGAGATAACAAGAAAAAAAAGAGAGCAACACAACATAGAGAAAGCAATTTTATGTGAAGAAAATAGTTTAGTGCTGAAGTTCTTCTCTAAATAAATTATTAAGTTATTGGAGGATTTGGAGCTCATACCAACTTGAAAATTTTCCGTTGTATTTCTTAGTTTTTTAAATATAGTAAATATGTTGGTTTTGTACAACATTTGCATTTCTGTGCGGCTCTACCCAGTTTCAATTACATATTTGGAAAACTTGTTTCCTTCTTGAACTTGTAATTTTGCTCCTGGACAACAGCCTTTATAATGCCAACAAAGTGGTATCAGATCCATCTTACAAAACCAATACAAGATAAGTGGCCCAGAAACGATTAAACTGAACACCAAGTTCCATGACTCCGTGCTTGAAAAAATAAACAAAAACAAACAAACGAATTCAAGACCCAATAACACATTTGTTAACTAATAGAATACCGGGCCAGTATATACATAGGAAAATCTCGACCCAGGAAAAATATGGAAAGATCCATAATAAATAAAAAAATTAAATAATATCTAAGCCTGAACTTCAAAAGTAAGAATTGGTTCACATTTTCTAGGTAGTCTGACTTGCTTCCCTTTGCCTTAAAAACACATTGAGTGCCCCTAAATCAAATCTCCATAATAAATAAAGGTCTTAAGTAACAAAACAACAATTGTGGCCAAATACAATTAGCTCAAAAATAAAGTTGGTGATAAAAAATTGAAAAAAAAAAACAAAACAAAACAAGAAATTAAATTGTGTCCAAGTAAGTTGATTAACAATAACTTTTTTTAAGTTTAGCAATTCTTGGCTTACTAGGCTTAAAAATTATGAAGAATTTGGTGACTACCTTTAAATCACTACCATCACAAAAAAAGGTTAGCTCAGTAAGACAGTACTATTATATTCTAAAAGAATAGACCAAATGCCGATAGATCTAATTGAACAAATTCAGACAGACGAAACAACATAGTCTTAATAGGATACGAATATCTTCGAATTTATGAAGAAACCAAAACAGAAATTATAGTTCACCAGAAACGCACATCTCACTGATTCATAGACAAAAAAGTAACGAAAAGACGTGAACAGAGAAGAAAATCATCGGTCCAAGTCTAAAGATATCAGGACAAAGATTTATTCAAATTCATCTATTTTTAGTAGGAAAAATAAAAAAGAAAAAGTGACTATTATTCATAGAGACGCGCATTGGAGATGGATTACAGACCCTGAACATGACCCCGGAAACACCCAATACGACAGCAATGAAGCCCGAATAATCGATCGGCATGTCTTGCGGAGCTATAACCGGAGGTACATACGGCTTCGCCGTCGACGGCTGCCGTGGATCATTCGCAGACGAGGAGTTATTATGCGAAGACATCTTTCTTTCTTTCTTTCTCTTCCCTGCTGCCCACGCACGCGAAGCGACTCACAGACGAGAAAGCAAAAGGGCGACTTCAAACTTCCAGTTGTGTGAAGTCCGGATCATATATACTTCTATCAACATTCCAATTTCCAAATTCCAACAAAAGGTACAGCACTTGGCCAGATCCAACCCGAGCTCGGACCGACCTATTAAAATTAATAAATATCGGTCATGGGTTTTAATCGGATCGGATGCATCAAATCCGAATCCAATCGAATTAGTAATGTAATATTCAAATCCGATCTGATGATATAAATACATCATCCGAATTATATCAAATTTTAATGTAGACTAATTGATTATATAATACGATCGGATTATATAAATACATCATTCCAATTTTAACGTGGACTAATTTGATTTAACTTGAGCCTAACTCAAGCCTGAATCCATCCTAATTACATAAAATTTTAATACGAGCCGGATAATTTAGGCTTAATCTTGGGCACGGGCCAAGCTCTTATGTTGGAAGTTTTATTGATAGCAAATCTGAACTTGAATTAGTGAAGGATTGTTCCTGGGGCACGCACGAAGTATGAATAATATTTGGTTGATGGCTGATGGACAATGCTTTCTAATGGTTTTGTCAATATAGAAAAATCTCCCCAGGGATTTTAGCTTTATCTATTTTTGTGATACGTGGGACAAAGCTACCCGTTTTATATACCTCCTATTTGTTCATTAGGCTGCGTTCGGTTGTAATGCAAATATAATTACGTATACTATATATTTATCTATTCTTCGGTTTATGAATATAAATATAATACCTTGATTCGGCATGATATCTTGATTCGGCGTTTGTATTGCAAATAAACGGCTATATATATATATATATATATATATGGCATAAGCAAACTCATTGCCAAGTGAACGTTGGCTAGGCTAGCCCGATGTTCACCTTAATTTTTGGCCAGATTGGGTGGGGCAATTCTACCGGTGTGAAATTGTCTTACACTATGATCACAAGCCTGGATCAAGGAGGAGAGTTGTATTATGTTGGTAATTAGCACTAAAACTTTAATCAAACCTTCAAGAATATATAAATCCCGAATAAAAGAAGTTATAATGACAAGAATACCCCTGCCACTAATATGAGAAAAAAAAAAAACTGGCACACCTAGCTAAAGTCAGAAAAATAACATCAATAATAGATAAACAAATGGGACCACAAGCTAATCAGCCCTTTTCTCTACACACTATACAAAGAAGTGCTTTCAACTCCAATTTAACTAGAGAGTAAGTGAAGGAATTAACAGCCCTCAAAATCTATTTATAAGAGCAAAAATATTTGCAGAGATCTCATGGATCTCATTGAGGAAGTGGGCAAGTCCCCAAGGCCCACCCTCACCTCCTCAAGCGTTGAAGTTCAACCAATAAGCAATAATTCAATAGTCTTATCAATCAATACTCTTCCTGTAAAATTCTAGTTAATTCAACCAAAAATCAACTCAAGCAAATACAGTGAAAAGGAGAAAACTCAAGTCAAACTCAACAAAGTCCTCAACTCCTCAAGCCTTGGAAACTTCTTTTCCCCAATCTGTCTTGTCGACATGAATGGCTACTTTGAGCAAAGATGCAGGGTTGCACTCTTCAGTGTTCCACCATTCTCAAGCAGGGTGGATGCAAACAAACACGGGAGACTGTCCAAACTTCTTTTCCAACTTCTCCTCAGATATCACAGTTGATTTAATTTTGAACTCTCAATCCCTGCATATAGAAATTGCAATGAAAAAAAAAAAACAAAACCAATAGTAAATAACAAAGAATGGGCCTAATAGCTGGCAGAATCGCATCCTAAAGAACCAGAACTGCCAGGATTTGCAAACTTTATTGATAAAGATGATTTTATCAATAAAGATTGCATAGCTGAAATGGATTCATAGGACTTCAAAATTTGAGATGCATAATTCCACTTGAATTGCAACAGAAGTTGGCTCATAACCAAACAGAACCAGTTGGCAACCTTTAAAAACTTTGTACATGATTTACAATCCAGTACTTATTTTACAATTTGGTGCACCCTAGTCATTTTTAAAGGCATCCAACAATACCAAGTCATCAATTTGGTTGACCTTTTGCCAAGTTGGAGAATTATCCAATCCCCAGCAAAGTTGAGCTTGCACCAAAAAAAAAATATAATAATAATAATAAAACAAAGTTGATCTGAATGTGTGGATATATGATTATAACTGTATCAGCAAGTTTCTAAAAATTTTGAAGGGATAACGAGTAAAGAAGAATCTAAATACAAACTTTAATCATCACATAACAATCAAATTTCAGATTCCATAGGACATCAAACAAGACATTTTTTTAGTACCTTCAGATTTCGAGAACCCCTTTTCTTCTCAGACTCGGGCTTAGTGGTCTTCTTCCTCTTTCCAGAACAGCAGCATGCACAGAAGCACCACTTTGACCAACAATTGCAGGTCCTTGTTGGTGGCTTCTGTCTTTGGAGCATCATAACCATAGAGCATGGTTTTTAAAACCGACCCGGAAAGTGAAACGGTCAGGGGTCCGGTTACCAGGTCGAACGGCTGGCCCATTCTGACCAAAAAATAAAAAAATGAAAACCGGTCAAAATCGTTCGAACGGTCAGCAGTTTTCTGACCAAAATCAACAGTTTTTATGGAAAATCCGGTTTGGAAAAAAACTGGTTCCGTTTTTTTCGTTTTTTCCGGTCTGACCCTCCGGTCCGGTTCTGAAAACTATGCCATAGAGCGCCTGCCTTCTAAATACACACCCAGTCCCCACATATATGGGCCCTTGTATCCCATCTAGACCTTTCATGTTAATCTGGTACAAGAAACTTATCCATTAGATTCTTAATGGAAACAATAAGCCTGTTGAGAATATAAATAGTAGATTACAGAAGCAACTTATAAGAATGGAGAACAACATGCTTACATAAAAAAAAAAATAAAATAAAAAATAGAACATTTCAGTTGGCATATCGGTCATGCCTATCAATACCATCAAACCTTTGTGGGAATTGCACATAGCACACTTTGTTTCCCATCAATGGATCCATCATGAAACACATTGCCTCCCTGAGAGCTTTGCTGTTATTGATGTAGTGATCACAATCCAAGTTCAATAGATATGGTGCATTTGTCAGCACAGCCGAGACTCTGACCTGTTTATAAAAAACAACCAGCAAATAAAGAATTACAATCTTTTGTTTCTGACAGGAATTCACAGAGACAAGAAATTGCTCATTTGACACTCACCAAAGCATTCATAGCACCAGCCCGTTTATGGTGAGTAAATCCCGGCCTCTTTTCTCTGGAGACATAAACTAGGCAAGATAGTTCATTTCCTTCAGTGTCATGCCCTCCACTTTGGCCTAGAAACACCTGGAGTGGACCACAGAAGAAGCATTAGAACCAGATCAGTTCTTAGAAAGGATATTAATAACAGAACATTTTTGTACCTGAATCAAGCCAGGATGATCTCGGACAATATTTCCAGGCCATGGAGTCCCATCTTGCATTGTCCAATCTTCTGAGCAAAATACCACTCAGGTGCTCGTGGCTCAATATTTAACTTTTTGCAGAAAGGACAAACTCAGATGTTTCAGACAATGCTTCAAATATCAGCATAGCAGCACCATCATCTGAAACGTAGCAAGAAACCTTTTCTACAGGGTAGTCAACAGCAAGAATGGATAGAACGGTGTTTGCAGTAACCAGAGGGCGTTCTTTTAATGGGTCTATTGTACTCGCAAATATATCTACTGCAGAGAGTTGAGAAGGTTGCAGAGAGTTGAGAGTTGAGAAGGATAGAACGGTGTTTCCGGTCCCAACGGTCTGACCGTCTAGGTCAATGACGGTTCGAAAACATTGCTTTGGTATATCCATTTTTTGAAGAAACATCCAAATTTTTCCTCTCTTTTCCTTGATTAGTAATTCATCTCTTATGCAATGATTAAATGGCCATGGATTTGCCTACCAACAAAAAAAAAGAAAAAGATATACATTCAGGCCATGTTTGGTTCAACTCTCATTCTTTCTCAATCTTACCTAAGATGAAATTATAAAATTAATAAAAATGGGCATAAATGAGAAAGTATTGCTATGAACCAAACACTTTTTTCCTAAAATATGTTTTTTTTTCCCAAACTTGCAAGTGCCCTATTTTAATCATTTTCATTCTTCAAAAAAAATATATATATCTATGCCATCAATCATAAAATGTCAGCCTATGTCTCCAAAACCATTGGTATAGATATTTACTAGCTGATGGTTGATGGTCAATGTCCGTCTGCCAATAAACATCTATGACGATAGTTTTGTAGACCTAGGCTGACAGTTTACGATCATTAGCAGAGTTTCTTTGAATAATGAAAATAAACAAGATGGGCCATGATCATTTTTCATGTTAAAGGTTACTTCAATTTTTTATGTTATAGACAGATTTTTCATTCTAAAAAGAATGAGACCCATGGCAAAAAATTTGTAACCAAACACTCTAATACTGTTCATTATTGCCCATATGAACAAGAATAAAAAGGAATAAGGCCTAGGGGTGTAAGCGGTATTCAAAAATCTGATTTCGAATTCGATATTCAACATAATCGAATCAAATTCGGATAATTTGAATATCTAATCGGTCAAATTTGGATATCCTATTCATACCGAATAGCCGATCGGATTCGAATTCGGATATGAGTTGATTTGATTCGATAAATATCCAAATTCGACCGATTATTTAATTCTTATATAAAATATTATATATAATTTATATATTTATATACTTGTTATCAATAAAATATTTATTTTGTATATTTATTAATTATCTAAAATAATTAATTAATCAAATTCGATTCAAATATTTGAATATTCAAATATTTAATCGGATTCAAATTTGGATATTAATTTTTAATATCAATCAAATATCAAATCGAATTCGGATATCAGATTTTATAATTAAATTTGAATTCAGATATTACCTGACCCGATTCGAATTCGATTCGTTTATACCCCCTAAATTAAGGCCCAAAGCAGAGAACCAAACATGGAATTCATATGAAAACCCTTAATATATGCATTTACTCAACTGAATTCTTTATAAATATTAAGTGGGAGGGTTTTTGTGACATGGCTTTTCTGGCATTCTGAACTGTGCCTCACACAAGCTGTGTTTGGTGAAAATCCGGAAAGCCAATATTATTAATGTTTAAGAATACTACCGTAAACTGAAACTATCACAGGTAAATGTATCCAGATTTCAGAACATAGATGCAGCTCAACCAGTAAATCAAGGCAACTAGCTCCCAATGCATAAACCGTCCCAAACGGGTTCTAACATGGCCCAGCTGAAGCAACTCATAAGCCAAGCCCGGCCCTCGTAATTCAGGCCTAGCAATTAGCACCAACAAAACTAAAGATAGGATCCTTATTAGATATCTGTTGGGCCAAGAAAAGAAAAGAATGACATGGCCTCCTACTCCTACATACATTGGATTGGGAGTTGAGAGTTGGGACGGCAAATTACGTAGCCCGAGAGCACCTTAAACTACCACCCAATGAGATAGCACTTTTAGTAAAGATCCGCCACGCTCAAAATGTAAAAACCCTACCCACCTCAGACTTCTGACTTCTCTGTCATCACTTCAAACCTAAACAACAGAAGAGAAGAAAACAATGAATCAAGCTTTAACCTTGCCATTTGCTACTACCATTATCCATGAACTCTCCTCGTACTAACCACAGATAGATTGATAGATTAAAAAGAGAGTTCGTCGTTGAAAATGGCGATGCTGACTAGAAGCAGAACCTTCTTTAAAACCCTAATTCCTAACACCTTCAGGACAATTTCCACGTTCACCTTCCTCTGCCAAGAGCCTCAACTTGCAGAACCATCGATCTCGGATTCGACTCCATTGCCTCCAAATCCATCCTCGGGCAGCCCCCTGTACCAGCAGAACTGGAGGAACCCCATCCCCAATTCAGTACTGGATCAGTCTCTTGTCCCTCTTGACTTTCTTCACCAGACACCATCTTCGAAGATCCAATCCCTGTCTCGGACGCTCGATGTTCAGAGCCTCATGAATGTTTTTGCTGATTGGATGACTTCCCGGCGATGGGCTGACATGAAACAGCTGTTCGAGTTCTGGATCAGGTCTCTCGACAGGAATGGAAAGCCCAATAGACCTGATGTTAACTTGTACAATCACTACTTGAGGGCGAACTTGGAAAATGGTGCAACTGCAGGGGAGCTTCTCGATCTGGTGGCACAAATGGAAGATTATATGGTTGTACCAAACACGGCGTCTTTTAATCTGGTGTTGAAGGCGATGTATCAGGCGAAGGAGACTGTGGCAGCGGAGAAATTGCTAGAACGGTATGCAATGAATTCTTTTTCTGTCACTTATTTCTTCCATTGTCTCTGACTGCATGCTGTATATGCCATTTGCTACTAAAAATGATACTTATTTACTCCTTTAGAGAGTCGGCAGTATTGAATGGTGAATGCTCTATTTCGTATCTATTGATCTTGAAATGACGTCTAATGGGATATTATTTTTCCGGTCGTGGTTGTTTAAAAGTGATCAAGAGTAGGTGTTTTATTGCATMTTTCAAACTGTGCTTTGATCAAATTATCAAAACAAAAAACTATGCTTTAATCAGTTAATTTAACATGCATTTGTTTTTAATTTTCCCTTTGCAAATCCTTGAAACCTGTTTCTTAGGCCTACCTATTTTTTCTTAAGATGTCGATCAAATGTTAATCAAACTTATTTTCTCCATATTCCAAGGTCGTCCTTGAATCTATTACCCCTCATATAGTGCATTCAACTGGGAGGTTGACCATAAAAAGGTT
The DNA here is from genome assembly GCF_000365185.1 of Nelumbo nucifera. The sequence continues at coordinate 6,822,787 of NW_010729075.1, forward strand.
AATACATGCTATTATGCCTTAGAGGATTGGAGAGTGGATAATTTCTCTATACATATTCCTTGTCTTTGTCTAGCAAGGAACTGCTGAATACATGATATTACACGTTTTCTGTTTTGTTGCATTTTTTAGTGTTCTATATTTTTTTGAAGAACCTCGGATATATGCTAGACTTTGTGCAGAAATGAGCTCTCCTTCATTGAAAGGGGCAAATTTGTGGACATGTTGCTATCCTGCCAGTTTATTAAGCATATGCTAGGATCATTTTTATTCCAATCAAAGATGTTATTGAACATGATGTCTGCTAGGGTGGCTTATTGAGATTTTACATTTTTACCATGAACATTTTCAAATATGATTTTTGTTGAATTGTTGGCAACATGTTTATTGACTGTGGTGTCACTGAAACCAATTAATTCCTTATAACAATTCAATATGCTTTGTTTTTTTTTTTTTTGAGAAAAAAGCATACTTGGTATTCCCTGAATTTAAATAGCATACTCAGTTTTGACAGGTTTTCAGGAGGAAACCTGAGGCCCTCTTGTTTAGAGGAGTGGCAGAGATAATTTGGGTATGAATCGTATGATCCTCTTTTTCCGTGGGGCTTGCAATAGAAGATTGATCTAACGATCTACAGATCTAGCTGAACCAAGTACCTTACTATAGGAATTGAGATTGGTATCTTATATTGGTTGTGCCATTGGATGGTGGTTCATTTGTAACATTGGGTTGAATACTCCCTGAGTTCCTGATTGAATATCTTGTTCCATCACACACTAACTCAGCAACCATTTGTCATCTCTTTAGCGGTTAGAGGAGTTCAAAGAGATGGACCTTATTTTTAGGCCTTATATTCTGTTGCAGGCTTGCAGTGTTTTACTTACATTTGTCAAAATAAAAAGAAAAGAGAAATCTCTAGAGAATATGCAGTTGAGACTTGCCCAATTGGTCCATTGCCTAACCTTCAAAACTGCCTCTGATCATTTGCCTTAAGTGGTCCTACATGCAAGGCTTTGCAGAACAGGTAAGGTGAAAGTGCTTCTTCTTGCCAATGCCACCCCTCCCCCCAAAATAGGTCTTACTTTATTATGGCTCATAGTTGGGTGAGATGCCATTTTTGGACACTTTTCTCATTTGTATTCCTATTTTTGTCTGAGCTTTTTGATGTTAAACAAATGTAATACTAATTGCTCTTGTGACGTTAAATTTCAAATGTGTACATTATTTTTGAAAATATGTATATATGAGATCATGAATTCTTGATTTGTGATTGATGGGTCTTGTTGATATCAGGATGTTGCAGGCAGGAAAAGAATCTCTGCCCAATGAAGAATCATATGAGTTGATTACTGGGATGTTTTTCTTAACGAATCAGATTGATGCTGCCCTAAAATACTTAGATATGACTTTAAAATCTGGCTATATGGTATCTATGAGGGTATTTACTGAATGTGTATGGAGTTGCGTTAATGCAGGAAGGTTGGATACCTTGGCATCCATAATAGAGAGGTGCAAGGTACAATGTTGAGTGACTAGTTGTTACATTTTTTTTTATGTACATCTATTTGGTGTTTATGATCATACACTTTTTGTTATTTTCTTTCTCCTTACTTTAACTGCCGCATGTGGATATCAGGCAATGGATCAAAATAAAGCTCTTTGTCCAAGCTGGAACCTGTGTAACTACATTGCAGATGTTGCAATGCAAGCAGATAACAGCAAATTGGCTTTTTATGCTTTGGAATTTCTGGCTAAGTGGATTGCTCGCGGAGAGAATGCAAGACCACCTGTTCTTCTCTCTGTTGATGAAGGACTGGTTGTTTCAGCACTTGGAACTGCTGCTAGAACCTATAGTGCTACTCTAGTTGATGCATCATGGGCCATCCTGCGGCGGTCCTTGCGTCAAAAGAAGGCACCCAATTCAGAATCTTACCTTGGGAAGATATATGCATATGCATCATTGGGAAACCTCCAAAGGGCTTTTAGTACCCTGCACGAATTTGAATCTGCTTATGGGAATTCTACTAAAGCATCAGATCAGGATATGTTCTCTCCATTTACTTCTTTATATCCATTAGTTGTGGCATCCTCCAAGAATGGTTTTGAGACTCTGGACTCAGTATGTGCTTCTTGACCTAGTGCAAACTTTTGTCAAGTTGAGCGTTTATTTAGGTGCTTCCTGTGTTTTTGTTTTTTTTTTTTTTTTGAAATCATCTTAAGAATTACATGGATTGTTGAGTTGCACCATATGTTCACGGGAATTGGATTCTGCACCATTGGCATTAGTGGCTTGGGAAGTGCATGTACCTGGATGCAGTGTGGGTTTTTTGAAATCATCTTAAGAATTACATGGATTGTTGAGTTGCACCATATGTTCACGGGAAATTGGATTCTGCACCATTGGCATTAGTGGCTTKGGAAGTGCATGTACCTGGATGCAGTGTGGGTTTTTTGAAATCATCTTAAGAATTACATGGATTGTTGAGTTGCACCATATGTTCACGGGAATTGGATTCTGCACCATTGGCATTAGTGGCTTGGGAAGTGCATGTACTTGGATGCAGTGTGGGTTTTTGTGTACTATCTGCAGTGTTTCAGGTGCACAATGTTCCAGTCTAAAAACTAATTTGTGGTCTTTGAGTCTTTCCATTGGTATTCCTTTTTTCCCCAATCAAGTAAATGATTTAGTAAAGCATTGTCAAGATCTTTTTCTCTAGGCATTATCTTAGATGGAGAAAATATGTCTACTAAGGGATTATACGGACTTATAACCTATTTTTCAATGAATTGCAGTGTCATCACAGATATTGGACAATTGTCATGCAGCCATTTAGCACTTGCCATTTAGAATTTTTATTTGTTAAGAGAACAAAAGTGCCAAGGTTTTTTTTTTCACAAATACTTGAAATGCTAGACTAATAAATTTTCCATGGGATAACAAAGGATTTTTTTTTTTTTTACTTATTAATCTACCTCTTAAGTTTAACACGTATTCTACTTATTATGAGAATGTACAGTTTCTTTTTTTTTTTTTTTAATTAGCATTTCGGTATGAAATCACTTTTGTGATATCAATCAGAAAGAAATGAGTTTGTCCCCCCTCCCCCCCCATTTTTTCTCTCAGGTGTATTTCCAATTGGAGAATTTGAGCCATGCAGATCCTCCTTACAAATCTGTTGCTACTCTTAACTGTATTATATTGGGTTGTGCAAACATATGGGACCTTGATCGGGCCTACCAGACATTTGAAGCTATCAGTGCAATATTTGGCTTGACACCCAATATCCATTCATACAATGCTTTGATGCATGCATTTGGGAAGCTCAAAAAGGTAGCTCAGCATTGGAGTACATTTTTTTTTTTATATTTAATGCACTCCCAGAGAAAAACTGATATTTCCACATGTGAATATTTTCATTGAAATTGAACATGTCTTTACCATGACAGACATTTGAAGCTTCAAGGGTGTTTGAGCATTTAGCAAGCTTGGGCGTGAAACCAAATGCAACATCATATTCCTTATTGGTAGATGCTCATCTAATTAACCGTGATGCCAAGGCTGCTCTCTCTGTGATTGATGAGATGGTAAATTCTTTAGATGTTACAAGACGGCTTACATTAGTAGGTACATGTTGCATGGGTCCAACAATCTTAACTGTGCTCTGTGCTACAATATCTGGGCAGGTTAATGCAGGTTTTGTACCATCCAGAGAGACACTAAAGAAGATTAGAAGGCGATGTATGAGAGAATTTGACTATGAGAGTGATGATCAGGTGGAATCCCTCTCTAGGAAGTTTAAGATCCGAATGGGCACAGAGAATCGTAGGGGCATGCTATTCAATCTTCAGTACAGCACCGAATACCCCTAAGAGGTAAATTTTTAATTCACAGGTATCTGCATCAAATCAGAAAGGTAGCCCAAATATCTTGCATGGCATATAAAATTGTTCATAATACATCATTCAGTCCTGCCTGGGCCAAAAATCAATCTATGATGCTAAAGAAAATTCTTTTGACTGCCATATAAAATTTTTCTGAACAAGAGGTGAGAGGTGAGGCTTAGAATCACCCATCCCTGTCAGAATTTCGGCTTTAGAATTCTTGCCTGTACAATAGGTTGCTAGGTTGTGCGTGTCCTCATTTATGCACAAACTGGGTAACTGCTTTCCTTCCAATAAGGATGCGTAAGAAACCACTTTTATCTCCATCAACTGATCATATGCAGAATATGAATTCCTTCCACTTGTAATGTCTGGTTGTATGTTTAATTGCAGTTGATGCTTCAGAATTTTTTGCCATTAGCTCGCTTTACTGCGCTAAAGGACTGCTCTCAGATTAGTGTTTCTTTGATGAAGTAAGTTTATTATCCTTCTACCTGTCTCCAGGGAACTACAATCCCCGTTTGTAAATTTACTAACTGTACTCTATCTGAGAGATCCATGGGGAAGAGTCTAGATTTATACCCTCTTGTTATCATACTTTACTGTTCTTTTGTCTTGTTTATCTTCTTCTTTTTAGGCATATTCAGACGGAACTCAAGTGTTGATCAATTGTTAGTGGCTAGCTTTCCTTGATTTTGATGAAAAAGAAATGTAGGGCTTTGCAATTTGCAAATAATTAAGAAAATTGTCTACACATCTTTCATGAACTGTTTTGTATTGTCCTTGTTCTTGTTAGATGGTAATGTTCAACTCACATTATGTATGGATCTATTCCTGCACCACTTGAAGTCGTACTTTCTTTAGCTCGTATAAGAATGCAATTGTGAAAAAAAAAATAGCTATATGTCAAATCTGGAAGATTTCGTAGGTAAGTGGATGATCATTACAGTGTAGGCTAACAGAGTTAAGTGAATAAACGTGTCTAGTGAGAAGAGGTGCCAAATGGCTCTGATCATATAACCGCATTAAAATTGTATACTATGTTTTTTGTGTGTAGGGATCTGCTACCAACTAAACGCTCCAAACATCTTTGCCATTCATGAAGAGATGTTCCCATTGTGTGACTGTAAGTCTGTAATGACTAGTTGGGACTTGGGATAGTGTTGGTAGCAGATCTGAACTCGGTTTTGGTAAATGCATGAAAGTTGTACACAGACAGGTATCAGGAAAATATGAGCCCGGATCTCCTACAAGCAAAAACTCAGCATATGCTATCTAGCTGTACATTTGGGATATTTCCCAATGAATTTAACATATATGTAGGAAAAATACTCTCAATATGCGTTTGGATGCTATGCTATGTGTTCAGAGTTTTTGTTTGCAGGGGATTTACCTCCCAAGGTTCTGTGTTAGGTTTGACCAAGCGAATTTAGTTATGGACAATTAGAAAAGCATCCCCAAAGCACGGCTACAGTTGAAAGTTGAAATTGCGAGTTTGGTTGTTAAACTTGCAGCAAGATTGATGATGCATGTTGAAACTGATAGATTAAGATTAGATGATCTGGTTTTGTTTCATCGGATTCTGACCAAGAATTGTGACTTACATGTTGCCCATGCATCATGATTTTTTGGCCAGCCGTCATCCTGGAAGCACACCCTAGTACTAATCCATCTGTGCAATCTTAGCTAATGCTGAGTTTGGAAGTACAAATACAAATATGTAGTGTAAAACCTTGTATTTTATATTATTTTGTACGTGTTTTCACTGTGCATATTTTATATTTGTACTCTTTCTAAATTGAGATTAATTATCCATTTTCATGGAGTTGATACATTTAAAGGTGGCTCACTGGCTGAAATCCTTGAACCTATTCACAGTTTTCTTCTTGGATGACTTGTTGAGAAATTGGTTAGAGATAACTAATTCTGCCCAAATTAATAAGGTTTCTTCTCCCTCTTGGACCTCCTCCTCTCCCCTTCGATTCATAAAGCTGAATTTTGATGGCAATAGTTTAATGAATCCAGGGGCCCATGGCTCTTTGGTATAGGGGGAGTGTTCACTGTTCAGGAATGAGGAAAAACTTATTATAGCCATGTTCTCAGGCACCTTATTAGCGCTGAGATCCTTGTGGCTATGAAAGGTGCCCAAAGAGCTAGGGAGTTGAGAAAAACGGTTATTGAAGGTAACTCAGAGGTGGTGGTGAGATGGCCAAAGGAAGATAACTCTTATATGAAACTACTCAACTACAACAATGAAAAGAAAAGGTTTATATGGCTGACTAGGGACATTAAGGTAAAATACAGATGAGTAAAGAGAACTGCTGTTACTGAAAAAAATATCTATTTTCATGAAGGCCGATATGAACCATATGGTCATATTTAGGCAATTATTTAATCGGAGCGCAAAATTATCCATATCTTCTTTTTTTTCTCGGTAATACTTCTTCTATCATCGATTGTAATTTCAAATGAAAATTAGAATTAATCCTAGTTCATAAAATTAAGGCAAAGTCAATGAAGCACTGTTCAGACGTTTTTTGAAATGAAATTATTCAATTGTGCTTTTTCTCTCTTTGGTATTATTACATACTATACATTACGGGAGAACAGCAATTCGGTTGAGTCATACTTTCTACACAAAGTTCACTGTTTTTCGCTTGTTGCCAACAAAATATTGAATTGAGACAAGTTTAGAAATGAACATCTTTTATAATTTCCTTGATTTTAATTGCAACAGCACAAGTCAAAAAATTTCTACCGTTTCAAGTAAGGTTCAAAGTATCGTTACGTATCGGCCAATACGTATTATTTTAGGTCTCTTCCGATACGCTCTTACAGTGGATGTATTGGGGGGTTTGACTGGTTCAGGGGATGGAGGGGTCTTAGACCGACTCTCCTGAACCAGTTTTGAAAAAAATAAATAAATAAATAAAAGTAAAATAACAAGTATTGAAACGCCCGATACACCCCTACCGGCGTATTGGGCGTATTGATATTTTGAACCTTGGTTTCAAGTGCTGGAAAATCATGTTGACACTTGACAGTTCCAAGATCTTGTGCCTTGTTTTTTTTTTTCGACTGATTCAAATGAACCAGGTTCTGAGAAAATTTTTGCCATTCGGCAACACTAGCCCAACACATGAAACCAACTCAAACGAAAGCTGAGATGTAAAAACCAACCAACGAGTCAGACGTAAAGGTAATGTTGCTTATCTCAGTCCTCATTTTCTTCCTGAAAGTTCGAATGCTTATGCCCATGAAAGAAAATGACGATCATGAGACCAAACACCAAAGCTGTTATTTCTTTTTTATAAGAGAAACAGAATGGAAATCAAAATTTAAGTGATCCCACCTTACATCTTAGGATTTTTTTTTATTGGCCCCCAATAAAATACAGGATTCTTCAAGTCAGTAGGATTGAAGTCGATGAACATGGTACTCTTACGAGTCAGTAGTTGTAGCAGCCTTCTGCAATTGACCAAGCCAATTTGTGAGTAAAAAGTGCGCACACAATGAAAAGTCAGTTAAAAATTATTTTAAGTGTCTACCATCATTTACATCCGTTTTTTTTTTCTTCTCTAGTAGCATTATTATTTGTGTAAAACAAAATTACGCTAACAGGAAAATAAAAGAATAAAAAACAACATCCCTGAATCATATTTTACGAGCTCACTAAGTCCTACACCTCATAACAATTCCAGACACCAACCCTGATACCCACATCTGTGTAGCATAGTCCATTATCCTCTAATATTGGCTAGCAATCATGCAAGATACAAATGATAACAGGTTGCCATTAAGCAAGGAATAATTTAGTCTAAAATTTACAAACTGGATCAATGTTTCAAAAAATGGAAGAAAACTAGGCACACACCTCATGCAAAAAAGCACTTAAAGGCATGCACCTTAGAAGCATATACACCTGTTGGGTTTGTATCTTATTTTCAACTGGTGGGTTGAGTTGTAATCTAACAATGTGTGCGGTCCCCCTTAGGTAAGTATTTGTGTTTTGCATATAAAAGGTCTCTTTCCTGGGTGTGTTATGATACGCTCTTTGGTGAAAAATAGTGTGCCTCTGAGAGAAAAGAGGGAGATCTCTTTTGGAGAAAAAGAGAGGTTGAGAGTAAAGCAATCAATGGATTGGGTCTACCTGACAAAACCGAACCAATCATGTTGGTTCTAAATCTATGGCTGTGTCCCAATTATTAATTGGGTCGGTACAAGTTCTTACTGTTCTGAACCAATAAAGACCTCAACTAATTAAAAGTCAATAACATATAGAGGTCTCCTGGTTTTCGTGTTAACTTTTGTTATATTTTATGTCTAAAACAGGAAATTTCATAGATAGCATATAAGATCATTTTGGTTTAAAAACACTCGTTTTATCAACATATAAACAGTTAACTATTTTTTTGTCATTTTTATTAAGGTTATATTATCTTAAACAAAGTTCTAAATTATTATTAGGCAAAACCTCTGGTGCAAAAATTACACCATGAAGCAAGGGTTATTTCTCTATACAGGACTTTTCAGGTTTGAGAGAGAAAAGGGAGAAGAAGTGTACAAGGGTTAAAGGTTGGTTTGGGTTGCAAACCACAAGGTACCTTGTGCTGTTTCTCATCCTTTTTTCATAGTGACGAATGACTTTTATTTCTCCCATAGGTGTAAGCAGCAAGGCCAAACACTGAACCTATAGGCATATGCCTCAAATACCTTTTAAAACAGCTTAAGCTTTATGTTTGAAGTTAAAAATTTTTAACAGATAAAATTAATTGCAAGAATCACCAATACAAGGTGGGGCATGTGGTGCTATGGACCATGGGATTGAACATGTGGAAAATCTAGTGAGTCCCTTATTCTAATGGTTGGTCTGGGTTGACCACAATATCCTTCCACATGACAAAAATAGGTTGGTTTGTAGGGAATATTCCTACTTGATCCAAGATGTGAACCTTTTTCTACATATATGTCCTGCATTTCAAGCAAAAGAGATGATAAGCTAAGATGGGGTTGGACTATGCATAAATAGAAAATGAAGATGTGTGGTGTCTTACACGTTTCTTTTCTTCCATATTTGCTTTGATTAAAGAATAAATAGCAACACCAGCAATTGCTATAGCTGTGCCAATCCCTGTCTGTGTGGAGATCTTATTTCCTGCATATGTTTTTACAAGCCTGATAAGATGATAAAGAAGCAAGGTATATATGCATACAACCAATAAGAGATGGCCCATGCATCTAGGGTAACTCTTCTAATTAAGTATAAAAATTATACAGACCGTATAAGAAGCAGGGAATAGAAAAAGGGGCACAGAAAATGAAAACAAGATGCTAAGTTGGCTTTCTTTCTTGCTTTCTTTCTTTCCATTTTTTTAATTGATATCATGGGGGTGTCAACTTTTGTTTTGAATTCTTATTTCTTTTCTTGGTCATGCCTATAGGCTTAGAACAATTTCAAGGCATATTATCATCATTGTAATTTCCATATTGCTTATTCATAGGCAGATACCTTTTTTCTTAATAAAAAAAAAACTGTCACTAGTAAAAGAAAGGATATAATATCATATCAAACATCTCAGGATGTAAAATCAGTGACAGATATGGAGTGGCCCAACATATTGCTGATTACCAGAATATTATCCTCATTTTGTAACCCAGAAAGTTGTAACCAGAGGTTACCTTGTAGAGCCAGGAAAAACATGTGGAGTAAAACAGGAAAAGTCACCATACCTTCAACATCATACTTATATGGAGATCTCTTTGCCACTAACATTTACTTCTTTTAATTTTAAGAAAAGACAATTTATTGTTTATTGGAAGGTGCATCCTGGCAGTAAGGCTGCAATAGGCTGAGCTGCACCTTTAGACCAACATCCAGAGGCAAAAGTTCCATTGCATGACAGTTGACCATGCCTAAGCCCAGCCTTGATCTTTTTTGTATCAGTCAGGACAAGCAGCAACATCAAAAATGTAAAACTTGTACAATCTCCCCCATTTAGCAACTACTAAACTATGGTTACAGATAGGTATTAGAAATCGGAAAACCCAGGTTTAAGGTTCAAGAATTGCTAATAGGACTCATTACAGGCCTGAAGGTTGAGTGAGACCATTAATAACAATAAAAATAGTGATTACCTTCCCTAAGAGAGACTGAACTTATCTGAAGTCTTAATACAAGAGTAATTTCATTGACATTTTCTTAGAAACGCAACCTCAGATGAGGGACAAGAGTAATTACCAAATACTACAATGGAGAATCCTATCACAAAGACACGTTTCAACACGTTCCCAACTGCATGTGTAAGTGGTGCAACCCGTTCTAAAGTGTTAGTAGCAAGCTGCAGAATAAAGTTCCAGAGTTAGCAACTATCAAAGCTGGAATTCTACAATCCTCCTATGGCACAGAGAAAAATAGATCAGCATATAAATTGTTTTTTGCAGGCATTTCTATAATGTCTATACACATAAACATATACATTTGCTACTGTTGCACCATACATTGTGGTGTTTGACACACTAAACCCACAAAGCACCACATGAGGAAATATCTACAATTTTTATCAACTTGTACTATCAAAGATTCATCAAAGGATTCATAGGAAAATGTACAACCTTCTACATTACTAGACATACAGAAAACAAAATGATTAATTTTATAAACAAATACCAAATGATAAAATAATAAATATAAGATCATTTCCATTGATACTAGAACCATATCCAAGAAAAGGTCTTTTTGACATAGATCAAAACCACAGGAACTGAGCTCTTCAGGAGACAACCGAAACAACAATTCTAAGATTTTATATGGTACTCCTAATTTTCTAAACCATGAAGGAGAGTTCTGGATTACCTGATTGTAAAGATGGTAAAACATCCCGATCCAGAAAAGATCTGACAGGAACTTAAAGATGCCAACTTTAGCAATCGCATCACTAAATCCATGTTGCATCAACTGGGGTCCCTCAATCTGAAAGCACATCCAAAAGGCATCCTTTATATATGTGCAGAAAAGTGAATTAGAGAAAAGAAATTAAAATAAAATGCTAAGCTTTCAACTGGTCACTGTAATTATATACTCACGAGGATTGCTGGTGGGATACAAAAGAAGAGGGCAATTATTGATGTATATGCATATACATTTGTGCTGTCCATTCCTGTCTGTCAAAATTGAAAAAAAATAAAAAAAAGGATATAGGGAATCTATCTAGAAAAGTGCATCGTCCAGCTTAACTTCCAATCAACACCAGATCTTTGTTTGACTAGACAAAATTGTCTCCATGAGAAATTAGAACTTATATGCCCAAAAAAATTGAAATTATATATGCGCAATCAACCATGTGTATGTGTAAGACACACAAACAGGGGTAGATTTATTTGTGAAAAGAACACATGCAAGTTTCCTAAAGGACCAAAACAGCATCTAGAAGTGCTATTTAACCTGAAATAGTACTGGCATGCCACATTAAGTAAGAGTAAATTACTAAGGATTGAGGGAACATTTGCTCTGGGCTTGTTTTTGAGTTTAAGATGTAAGGGGTTGGCTTGATGGGAGCTGAAAGATAATACCTACTTGTTTATCTTTTAACTTAATAAAAAGGTATTTTCAGTTACTGATAAAAAAAGGATCAAGAGCAAATATATGGCCTATGTTGTTCAATTTTACAAAACAAATAAGACATCTAATTCGCATAATAGTACAATTTGAAAACATCCATACATGAATTCCATGCTTCAGGGAAAGTTTAATTTTCTTCCAGCCCAGGTAAATAGTGAATGCTTTTATTGATGATTGTTACTTTAAAATTGATTAAAAAAATGTTGGTTACTTTAGAGTCAATGAATAGATTGACAGATGATGAAATGCAGTATTTCTAAAATCTTTTAGTTAGGTCCATTAAGGGATCAAATTTTGATGTCAAAATTTAGGTAAGAAAGATAAACTAAGATTCCTTTCATTAGTTTTGCCTAAACTTAGTAGTAAACTAGTATTAGGACTACTAAAACAAAATGCATTAAGTCAGAAATCGTTAGAACTTAAAGCTAGGTCCATCTTGTAAACTAAAGAATGACAATAAAAAGGTAGGATTAAAACAGAATACTTCCTTTCTTGAATTAACTGTTACTAGTTGTATCAGAAATTTCATAAATTTTTTTATCAGCTACCATGAAAAAAGATATAGTGTATTAAAAATATTGTTGATTTATGAGGCATCAGTAATATCTTTCTTTTAAGTTACTGGTTTTATTAAAAGCTGGCTTTCCTCTGGTTCTAGCATCCACTTTTATTCTGAGAGTATAGTCCATCATTCCAAAAGATAGCACATGGGAGGCCCAATGGCCCAGGAGGCTTCCATAGGAAACTTAAGGTACAAAACCCAGAGAATAAAGTCAACGGATTTATATCTCAGGGTCTTATGCACCAGGGTAACCAGGAATTTACATGGGTTAATGGGTACATATTTTGTTCCTAATAGTCCACAGAAGTTTTTGTCTGATAGTTCAATAGTGCATGAAGAAGCAAAAACTTTAAAGTAACAAATAAAGAAGATATTGTTCCAAAATTGTACCATTGCTTTCTTTGAATAGATACTTCTGTAGGTGAATGCAATGTTGGAAATCATTGCACTAATGAAACCAGTCCAGTTGAAAGAAAGTTCAGTCAACGATGCCATAGATACACCTAAAACACAAATCCGATGATCATGTCAGCAAATAAGATATATGTTACCATGCAGGTACTTCATACTTGAACTTATTACCAGCAAGCATCAAGCACAAACCTAAAATTTCCAAAACAAATATTCAAATATTTCAGGCGTGGGGGCGAGAGCAGGGGACCATATAGATGTTCAACTTATGTAGAGAGAAGGAACAATGTGGAGTTGCCAAAAAGTTACCAATAACAACAGGGGCCAATGATAGCCATAAGGCTAATGGAATCCGGTGACCTAAAATGAACTGTGAAGCAGCAGCATTGAAAAAGGGCTCCAGCGCTGCATAACAAAATGAAGAAAGGTGTCAGTAAGGGCCTAAAAAGAATACTATGTAGGGAGCAACATGAAATTGTCAAGTTACCATCCCACACTTGCCATATTTCTATTTTTTGACCATTTAATTATCATCCATAAGAAAAAACAGATGGACAGGAAGCATTGGTTCTAATAAGTAATGACTAAAAGTGTAACTGTGACTGTTTACAGGCTGAATAACATAATATGAAACAGAGAGTTGTAATTCAAGAAACAGCTCCAGTCAATTCATCAAGGAAATTGGAGAGCAAGTTCTCACTATTAGTAGCACCTAGCAAGAGTACTGCTTTCAAACCTCTGACAAGTGAATCCTAAATGGAACTTTGAAGAAGATAGATTCATGATAACAACACAATTACTACTGAAGCTTGTTAAATTATGAAGCAATAGAAAAAAGTAGAAACATTTATTAACAAAATGATAGATAAGCTGGTCTTGAGGACCATCACTTGGAATTGGTCCCTAGACTCCCTACCATCTATGCCACTTCACTACCCAAAACATGCTTTGAGGTTCATGTACTGCAGATTCCATTCCCAATGCATAATTTGATTCATCTGGACATTAAGGGCTAGCTTTAGAGCATGGTCATTCAGACAAGAGTAGCATTTCCCACCCCTAGGAGGGGGGATCCCCAAAGTTCTGGTTCCCTCAATCAATTTGTTCGAGAATATAACATGATGCCAACTGCTAAGCGAAGAACAATTTAAAATAAGTAGATTAGACTTTAGTTCTAGGTCATTAGATGGTAAGAATCATATAAAAATACAGTCCATGATAAAGTAGGCCCACCTCTAGAACATCCAAGTGGAAAAAGTATAATTGTAAATGACAAGTACTTCCATCTATTATGTGCAAATTGAATCATGGACTCCCTGACAACAACTAAATAGCATATGAATGAAAAATGTTTGCTTAACTGAGGGAGATTTACTGTCTTCAGCCCTATATACCTTTGATTGTGTGTGTAAAAGAAACAGCAACAGCTGCAAATGAGACATTTGACATTACATGTCCAAGGGCGTGGCAGAAAGCAACCGGCGTGAGGAGTGCTAAGAGATCCTTATCAATTGGCTGCTTGCACAGAAACAGCAATAACCCATTTATTTAAACCATATCTTAAGGAAATGTAACTGCAATTCCTGGGTGTAAAAACTTACAGCACGTTTTGGCAGGCCAATAGCCCAGCTTACAAGACAGTATCCTACTCCAACTAGTAGATGCACAACAGAAACAAAGCTGCAGGAGGAGAAAGAATAAAGAGAAAATTGTTACTTAACTTTTTCTTTTGGCTTTATGGGGCTACACAGCTGGGTGTAGCCCATCCCCTCCCCTATACCTATACCCCCCAACCCCGGTGGCAGAGTCTCTACTACAACCAGTAAGAGAACCCACCAACTAAGCCACATCAGTTGGTTACAGAACATGTTTCTGGAACAATAGATATATAAATTAAAAGCTTCTTATAAGAAGGATACAAGAGCAACAATATTAACCCTGCAAAAGGACATGAACTTCATGTGGTTTAGACAACTCACTATGGATATGGAAAATAGTTATAGACCTTCTTGTTGAGAATATTGAAGATGACATTCAAGAAATACCTGAAACAGAAGAAAAAAATGGATGACAATCAAATATTTTACATGCAATGTTGTATCACCTAAAACAAAACCCAGAAGAAATGATACATTAAAAATGGTTAAGGATAAATGATTAGGATTCTTAGGATGCTGATGAAAACCATAACATGTTTTTATTTTTTGTTGATTCAAAGGTTTATATTGAAATGGGAAATGCTTCTTATAAAATGCATTCAGAGTTCTATTTTCAAATAGGAAATATTTTGTGTTACACAAAGACCCCCAAAGAATCAGGACCAGGAATGGATAATTGCCCTTTTTTTAAAATGTTTCTTACGTTGACCAACGAGAAGTACTATATCCTGTCTTGTGTTGGTCAGCAGCCACTAGTTAGACATACATTGACCAGTACGATTTTCATCTACACCTGATGACTTGAAGTCAATTCATAACAGTGGAAATTTAAATGACCTTCACCCAAAAAAGAGAAAAAAAATAAAATTGTGGATAAATATAACCAGATGGATTTTTAAATAAGTATATCAAAGAAATACATTTTTACAGCTCCAAAAAAAAAGAAGAGAATGAATGATATGCATGTAAAATTACTAAGTAGGTGGTTACTCAGTGATCTGCTGAGAGATGAATTCGCTAACTTTATATAGACAAGTGCATGTCATTCATGTTTTGATTTTATGGTGAACAAGAGAATAAGAAGTATTGATTTTAACAGAACCGTGCATACAATGAATCCAATAAGAATGATCTATTCTCAAGACTGTTGTGGCTTTGCAGAACATTCACATCTGATGACTGTTGAGACTGCTGATCTTCTACAATGTATACGTAGTTGGACAGAGGTATGACTCTTTGTAAATGGCTAAAATATGTTTCTAAGATCCCATTGAATTTTAGGCATGTAAAACACAAACAAACAGACAGACATGCTCCATACACAACCAAGGGCTTCAAACATGCTTGTTTGTAATTAGGTGCTTACACATATTGTTTGCATGGTAATATAGGGACTTGCAAGTACTAAGAATATGACATCTGTAAGTACATGAAGTTCCCCATTGCCATGATCATGATTAAGGAATCGAAGCAAAACCACACACACTTGTAGCAACATAGAGGACTACCCCCAAGCATGCGATGAGCTCAAAGAGCTGTCCCAAGCTTGCGATGAGCTTCAAGAGCCACCTTGAACCTGCGATGAGAACACGATGTCACCTAATACTCGCAACGGCTACACAAAGCATCCCGAAGACGATAAGACGAACAGCTGGACATAGCAGCCAAACATGGCCCCACCCATGACATGTGACCTCAAGAGGTCAGAAGATCTCGTTAGACACGTGACGAAACCCTAATACCTTGATAACTGACATAAAGACAAGGATTCCCTTTCCTAATAGGAACGGAACCCTTTTTGGATCCTTCTCGTTAAAGTCTTGGGATCCCCCTTATAAAGGGAGAAAAAGGAACAACGAACACACATTCTTTTACCACTCTTACTGTCCGGCTTTGTTGAAACTCCCAATAGGCGAAAGCATACCCATCATCTCCCCTTGAGGCCCTAATCCTAATCCTTCTTCGTCCTTCGAGGAGACCACCCTAACTCGCCTCACCATAGCACTTACAACATCAATGATCAACTATAGATTTCTGGCTTCCAAGGTTTGCTTGTTTGCATGGTTTCAAATCCTTATCCTTGAAGATGACTTGCTAAATTTTCAAGTAATAGGCATCATAAAATAGATGACTTAATATCCCATAAATAAGAACATCGGTAGTTGCATACATATAGTCATGAACACATAAACACATACATGATTACTTACCACATGAAAAAAAAGAAGCCAGTAACAAGTGCTGGATACTTCTCACAAAAACCCTTGGAAGGCTTGTTAAGCCTGCAATTAACCAGAAAATTGGAAATTTTACACAATAAACTTTTAAAAAAACAATAATAGATGTTAAAGAAAAGCAAATGCAAATTAAAAATTAATAAACATGGAAAGAGAAATCCTGTGAGGAAGAAAAAGAATATCGAATTCCGACCCGCTTGAAGTTTCAACTTCACGACCGTCAGCAGCTGCAGCGGTAGAGACGACCGGGAATGTTACGGGACGATGTCTTCTCAACAATGGATTTGAACCAGAAAACCTCAGAAACTTGCCAGAGAACTCAGTTGGAGCAGAAGAGTTGCTTTTATTCTCTGGCAGCGATAAGAATGCGAGACGTGAGGCTTGGGGAACAACCGAGCGGTTCTTGAGAACAATAGAATTAGGAGGATGCCTATTCGAAGACAAATACAGAGACGAAATTCGAGAACGAGGAGCCGAAAGATGAACCAGGTTTCCAACGGAAGCCATTAATAAACGAAAATATACAAAAACTTAACTATAAGGTAGAGACACAAAAGACTATTTAATCCTCTCACAAGGTCTGAATTTCAATTCGTAGACATCAGAGTTCGTTATCTATCGTTCTCTGGACCATTGAATTAAGAACGAAGAGAAGCAAACGAGTAAATTTATACACAAATAAAACAATGAGATAGAGGAATCATACTTCTATTTCGGTCTTCGGAAGGTAAACCCTAGAATTTTAGGAACACAGATTCCTAAGATTATGATTTTTCAGACGTGTTTTTCTATAAACGCAGGAGGAGCAAAAGCTGTTTCAACTAAGTAACAGAGTTTCAACAAGAAGTTGAAAGAAAAAAAATTGAATTTCAGGAAACTTAAACACGTATCACAACAGGGAAAAGGAGTTATGAAGAGCTGAACTCCATGGAACAGTGACAGAATCACGGAATCAGAACCTAATAAGAAATCGAGACACGAATATGCAGCAGCTCAATAATGGGGTTCGCGGGAGAATTGAAAGTAGAGTAGGTGAGATGCTTTATTTGAATTCCCTCTAAAATGTCCTTTTTAAGTTTTTTTTTTTTTTCTTTTTTAATTTGACCGGAGAAAAAAAGTAAAACAGAACTTTGGTTCTATGTTAGTCCACGTGGAGAAATTATTCCATGGATCTCGGCTTTTCGAGGCCGTTCGAACATCAGACAATTATTAAGTTTGTCAAGGCCATCTAATCTGAATTGTACGGTGGCCATGAAATCGACATTTGATATTTGAATTATTCAGTGCTCGGTGATTGGTTGATTTACAGTAAATACATCAAGATTCGTTGCATCACTGAGCATGTGGTGCTCAAATAGGCAATTTCTAAATTGATGTTGAGGCCCTGCTTGTTTGTAGTGCAAATGTATCGGGGCAAATGAGAAATTGCAATTTTTGGTTAATTTTTATTTTGGGTTTTATTTATTTATATACACAAACAAACAAAATAAGGTAAGGGTGCATTTGATTTGCAGAATTTAGGGATCTATAATCAGAATTAGAAAGGTCAACTCTTTGGTTGAATCGAGAATCTCATGTTCATTTTTGACAAAAGTGCATTCTCCCATCGTCCCGTTTGAGGGAATGATCATTTTCCCTCTTCCCTGTAAATGAAAATCTATTCCAACCGATTCTTATTTTGATTTAAATTCTTACACCAAATAGATAAGTTGAATAAACTACTTCGATTCCAGTTTGACTATGAACCAAATGGACCCTATGACATAGGGACATAAAACAGCTTATTGGATAAGGCTGGAATTAAATTCGGACTAATTCAAATAGGGTTTATTTTGAATTGGATTCAATAGAAAAATCATGAGATAGGGTTTATATTGTAGTTGAACGAAATGAGATTTATCTGTATGTGTGCATAATTATATCAAATAACATCCATATTCAAATCAATTAATATATCACATTTTCAAACCTTATCCTATGATGGATAAACAAATATCTAAATCCAACTTAAATGAATCAAATTAAATCCAATCCGTTTGCAGGTGGTGCATCAATACCATTATTGGATGGGTCTCACCCACCTAAGAAAGGGTTCAGTAGCACTTATGAGTTCTGACCACCCACCAAATATTTGCTTCAAAATCCGAAGATTAGATGTAGGGGGTTCAGTTAATCGAACCGTGGGGTTTTTTAGGACCAAATCAGTATTACCGGTTTTTTGAAAACTAGTGACTGAAATCAGTTGGTTAACTGGTTAACCGGATTGGTTAACCATCTGTTTGGTTTGTCGGTTTTTTGGTTTTTCAATTTTTATAATATATATTATAAAAATATAATAAAAAATTATAAATATATATATATATATATCAAATATTATATTTTAATTACTAAATAATATATCATATATTATAAATATATACATTTATATATATATATATACTGCATATTTATCAATTTATAATATATAAAAATATAAAAATTACATATATAATATATAATATACATAAATATATATATAGAATATATAGAATATACATATACTAGTCGGTTTGGTTAATCGCCAGTTTTCTATATTTTAACCGATACCTTCGGTTTTTTAAAAACATTGAATCAATCGGTTCAATTAACCAATTTTTTAATTTAGTTTCAGTCGATTCAGTTTTTCGCTTTCTTTTTCACCCCTAATCAGATGAGAGGTTAAGATAATTTTTTTATTCCTTGCCTTTTCAGCATCATAGATTTTCCCTTATATGAAAAGAGAGTTTCGCAACTTTCATTCCCTTCTCCCAATTTATTTCGCATTTGGATATTGTCCTCACAATCCCTTTGTAGCTGTGCATGGAGAACATCTTTATATGTTTTTATTCACGAAAGATATTCTCAATGCACGGTTGCGAGGGGCAGTGGGAACAGGTTTTTGTGAGGATGTAACCCGAATTCACTTATCTCTTTCTAGTGTCCCCCTTTCCTCTTGTTCTCCACTCCACCTATGCAAGTTTTATGTCAAAATTAGTACATAATTAGCATGATGTAACAACACTTGTTTGGTTCTTCAAAGCCCATGCTGCAATTTTTTTTCTTAATTAAGAGTAAGAACGAAGTCACCTTCCCAAGTGCATATCATAAAAAAGAGCACTTACTCCAAAGCCAGGAGAAGAAATAAACGCCAAAAAGGAAAATATCAATATCAAAGAGAACAGACTTTAGTTAAATTGTGAATTGTCTATTGACTTTATTGGACTCAGAGCATTCTGATATTCAAAATTGAAGTGTAAATATTTACTTAATTTTATTGTTGTTAGGTTCGATATGCCAAAAAAAAAAAAAATCCAAAACTAATAATAGATCAGAAGTAATAAGAAAATAAAGGAGAAGATTGTTTTTCTTTCCTTTTGATGGATGGATACATCATACATGGACATAAAGATTATATATATGTAAGTGATGTGTGACTCCTCTGATGACATTCGATCATTGTTTAGGTCTGTGAGAATGATTGGACAGCTTTGTATGATGCTATGAACTTATGACAGCCTTATTTATATTATATACATGGTGTAGTTGACATAAACAAACCATTTTCTATGCTCTTCTTGCATCATCCATCACGCATGCCGCAATCCTTTAAGTCTATATATAATAAAGGGCATGTTGGCATGTGCAATGATGCAGGCCAGAGAATTGAACTGGACCTGAGACATGAGGGAGGCACATGGTGGAGTGAGTTACTCTGAAGAGGAAGACGTGGGGAGAGTAGTCTCAATTCTTCTTCATCTTCTTATTTTTCTTTAGGTTAGGGTTCGACTATGATACCGGAAAAACTTATACAGCCAATCAACTGGGTGTTATAAAATAGATGACAATTCATCAAAATTCATGGAGTGCTTTAATTGGTCAAATCTCTTATGGTATCATGTCTTTCCGATTCTTGAGAAAATCTATTATGTTGAAAAAACATTATATCAAAAAAGCTTTGACCAATCACAACCCCATAAATTTTGATGAAAATCCATCTAATTGGTTCCTACTTTTATGATACCTGTTGATTGTTGTATGTTTTTCCTGAATCATGCCTTTCTGCCACCATAGTCGAACCTTTTCCCTTTAGGTTATTTGGCAGGGGTGCAAATTTGGATGGACTGGTATTACAATTTTGTCAAAACTTGAATGGACTTTCCATATGAGGCCCACCTTGCAAAGCCAGAAGCCTCTGCATAAAAGCCCTCTCAAACGGGTGCCTGGACTGACTTACCTCGAACTCGAATCGCAGGGCCAGGGGCAAGCATTGCGCTGGGCTGACCCAAGGCCTGATTTAGCCCAGCCCAAAAGAAGCAAAACCTTGAAAGGTTTTACTTCCAGGCCATTGTAAAAGGCTTATTAAGCTTGAAAGGTGCATGTATATATATAAATATATATGGGCTTTAATGGTTGAATTGGATTGGGTTGGATTAAGCCAATATCTGGTCCATTGGTATAAGATAAGAATATATGTGTCAATGGACTGGGTTTGGGTTGAAGCCAATCTAAATCAAAATGAATTTGAACAGATTGGACAGTCCAAACAATGAATTGGATCGGTTCAAATTGGTCCAAAACATTCATTGGATTGGATTGGACTGGACCTGGTCCATTTATAATGGACTCACATTGGATTGGACCAAATCCAGTTCAATTGACACCCCTACTTGTCAAAACCCCTCCAATTCTGAGCGTACACGTCAAGTATGGAAACTTGGAGGAGGACATCTGTAGATTGTTGGAGGAGATACCAAAATTAAAGCACATATATTTCCATGGAACAAAATGATCAGTGCATTTGCCCAGCATGCTAGTGCCCCCAAAAGCTTTAAAGTTTACAGGAAGGTTGGAAAAGTATGGAATTGAATCTAACTCCATCACTTTCAGGCCATTGGTATCTGCTTGTAGCCATTGTTCACTGGTGGATAAGGGGGTTCCTAACCTCCTCCTCCTCCTCAGTATTATCATCATCTAAGCCTTATCTTATCTATCTGGGCTTGGTTAAACGAGTTGTGTTTAACCACTCTGTTCTGTTCAGTGCCACCATACTCATTTGTATTTGTGAGGTATAAATCAAGGTAATGAGAAAGATTGATCAAAGTGACCAACAAGGAGTTAGACTTTCGATTCATTCTATACTTCTATACTTCCTTCGATCCATGGTTCCAGAACTAGCAAAATGGCATTATTTGGAAAACAACATTTTTATAGCTTGCTCGACCAAGAAAAAGATGGTTTACTTATGTAAGTATGAAATGACAATTAGCTTTAGTCATAATATCAAAAGCAGGAACTTCAAAAGTAGATAGTGAAAGTAATGAATCAAGCAATCAATGCTCACACATCGAGGTTCAAAAAGTAAACCATGAAAAGAACTGCCTCTTTTGCATTATTTGGTCCCAAAAAATTGTCATTTTCAAAAAAAAAAAAAAGATTGGTATCATACCACCATTTTTAGAACCTTGAACCCAGCACTCAAGTTAAACATCTCTAAGAACTAGGCAGCCTAAAGCTTCTCGATTCTAACAATTCGACAATCTCGTCTGGTCGTACCTGACAACACTAGTTGGAGCTCATCTCATCTCTCCCTTTTTACAGAGTCCCACAAACAAAACGGGATCAAACTCACACTTGAGCGGTGTGTACTGTGTAAGCAGTAACATCAACTCATCAAGACGGGAGCTAACTTCACATGAACCAATTGAACATGGGTTCAGATTCAGAACCACTTAAGGTGTAGTTGCGTAGTTATAAGTGTAGCACGTATCAAAATTCAAAGGATTTTGATAAGCCAAATGGCCATATATAATATATATTAATCAAGAGCCTCGCATCTCTAAAGCGCACACAGAATGGAAGGAAATGTCATATATTAGTACCTTGTCTTCTTGTATCGTTCGTTCTTTTTCTCCGCCCACTCAGTCATCAATGAAATACAAATAACACTCACTTTTATGTAATTGCTAGTGGGTTTCCTGTTGAATAACTGGGAGCGCTTTAAGCATAGGGTATGCATTTATTTGTTGTTCAAATTCCCATTAGTCCGGACTACTGACCGTGCTGGAGGGATTGTCAGGACCACAGACCTTTCTGGCTCCTGCTTTTCCGTTTTTTCTTAATTGTCGTACGTCACTTTCAGGTGATAGAGTACCTCTTTTATAATACATTACATTCCAAACATGATTGAGTTGACATGAGAGGCTCAGACACTGACATTGTTATTATTCCTTGAATCAGCAAAGAAAAAGAAAGAAGAAAAAAAAAAGATACGATACGAATCAAATCCCATTCGACAACTCCCCCACTAATATCGGGAGTCAATCCTGGTACAATAAAAGATACTTGTCCTTACTCCTTACTAGTCACTTTAGAGAAGAGAGAGAAGGCCCAAAAAAGGAAAAAAAAATGAAGACTCCGTACTTTTCCAGAGAGAACCAAAAAAAAAAAAGATCACGGAAGCTTCTATCCGTTTCAGATCACTTTCAGCCAAATAAATATGAATGGTCAATTACACGTGATCGACCCATTTCTACCGTGGTCCCTTTTTTGTACATAATAATAAGCATCACGCACATGTTAGTGGGATGGATTCCCGTGAAAGTAGCCAAAGGGAGAAAATAGAAGAGATAACTGGGCTTATAACTAGTCTAACCAACGCTGCGTTTAGTTGATTGATCACAGCTTCCGGATGAATTTCCTGCAGTTCAATCGGACGGGGGAGATCAGTCCTGAAGAAGATCCAAACCCCTTAAATCCCATAGCTCCTCCTCCCGCCCCCGGTCTCTTGCCCAGGGAAAGCAACATTTTTGACTGAAATTGAATCACCCTCTTCCCAGAAATGTAAATATTTGATCTGAAAATCGAACCAATCACCATGATTTCTGTGGAGAAATAAATGGAGCAGCCGTTCTTCCCACTTGGCTCTTTTGGAAAACGATGGCCAACCCCAAGTCTAATTTTCATGGCAATATACAAGAATTTATGTTTTCATCTCAAAAATGATACCAATGGCCTCTATGGTTATAAAGATCAGAAAGCCTCGGTCACTCCGAAGGAGCCGATCAAAAACCCATTCCTTTTGTCCTGCATTTCCTCTTTCATTCTTGTCACCTTCGTTTCCGTGGATATGCCATCATGTAAGAGAGAAGAAAGAGGCCACAAGTGCATGCAGGGGTGGAGGCAATCAATTGATCAATTATTAAAGTGATAGACATTGTACCCCCTCTGGAAGATTTCTAGGCAATGGGTGAGCAGTAACATATCTTTGGGGAAAGGCTTTCTGTGCAGTTGCAGATGTATCAGAGGACGATGAGGTCTCGGCCCCGTCTGCATGGCCCCGCCCATGGAACTTGGCAAATCGATTGATGACAGAAAACCTTTCTAGATCTTGGCAATCCACTCTCAGATCTAAGATTGAAGCTCTCTTGTCCAATCTGCATAATCACAAAGAAAGCATTAAAAATATTATATAAAAACCATAATTACCTTTCACTATTTCTAGTTACAAGTCTCCATGGGTGCATGAATAAAAACGAAGTGCAAAAGGTAATTTAGGCACACTAGTGGTCTATCAATCAGTAAGCCAGGTCTAAGACATTAACCATTTGATATTCTTTGACAAGAGACTTCTATCATACCAAAAAAAAAAGTAGGGCGCTTAGAATCAGATGATTGTTTCTACTTTTGTGCTATAGCTTATCCAGGAGGTTCTTATACAAATATATAGTTCATATTGAACTCGCTCCATGCACATCAAAATCAAGCTAATAAGGCTCCCTTGAGAGAGCTAGGAGAAATGGGAGTTAGCCTTCAAACCCTTTTTTTGGGCAGAAGTAGAATTATCAAATAAAATCACAAACTTGTTGAGAACAAGGCCATCAATACAGATTGATCAAGCAATTAATCGCTCCACATGGAGCATTACTTTTATGCTTGTAAGCATTTTTATTGTTAAAAGTTGTTTAAGTCCACTTCATCTACCTCAAGGACCAAGGTTTGTTATTGGTAAAAGGAAAACTTGTAATAATGCAAAAGCTGAGAGCAAGAATGGAAATTGAGAACAAGGCCATCAAAATTTTCTGGGCAATATCAAAACATACAAGGAAAGGTACAACACTAAAACCCCTATGGTTCATACAGAGCTAATCAAGAGAGCTGAACCCCCAAAAGAGCACTCTATAAGTTCTACCTTCGACTAAGCTATCAAAATGAGATTTTTATCCAGAAGCATATGATTTTAACTATAGCAATCGAAAATCAGTCTCCCTAACATGATATTGCAGCACCAAAGAGCCCCCACCACCTCTATCATTCACCCTGTAATCACATGGGAATCTTGCTCCACACCCCAGCTAGAGAGTTTTTTTATATTCCAAGGAATACATCATACATCAATCACAGGTGCTAAAGCAATAACAGAAACTCTACTCCTATGGAGTTCGGAGTTCCCATTACTTATAGAATACACCCAATAAGAACACCCTCCCCCCGAAATCCCTACAGGACAATCAAGGTTAAACTCAAGCTCCAAGGATGGGAAAAAAACAACCCTTTAGTATCAGGGAGCAACTGACAGATGAAGAATCCATGCCAGTCCATCCTGTCACTAGATCATCAATAAAGAAGCTTCTAAAGGTGCAACGTGCAACCCTGATAGCATGAGAAACTTGTCCTAGACTCCAAGTTAAATAATGACTGCATGAAAATTTGTGGAAAACAAAAAAAATGGAACCGTTTACGGTCAAAGCTATCTTGTAAGTATGGCCAACCACCACAGCTCTTATTATCAATAAGGGCTCAAAATTGATGCAATTTTTTTAGTACTCAAAACTGATACTTTCCACAGTTGAAATTTAAGTGAAGCTTCTTCCAAGTTAATGCTTTTATTCATGGCATACCGATACCTCAACTTCATGGTGAAAATCCTCTTGTCCTTCCTGAAATGCCATTCAACTCTGTTCATTCCAGAAATTGAATTGCATCTATTTTCTTCTATTCCTAACTACAGGATTTTCAAAGTTCAACTTTTCTAAAATATCCTATTACCCGAATAGGTAGTTATCCCATTATATATCATCTTAACAAGAAGATGCAAGCTAGCCTAATACTGAGGGATTCTTGGCATGTATTGTATGTAAACCATTTTTATCCCATAATCAATAAAGCTTAATGGTTACCAATACGTAGTGTTTCGGGGTCCCACCTATTTCAGGGGGTAGACAGGCCTTAAAACCAACCCCCCTGAACCAGTCTCAAAGAAAAAAAAAACTGAAAAAAAAAGCTAGCTTCGATACAGGCAGATACGCCTCATCTGGCATATCGGACTGTATTGATATTTTGAACCTTGCCAATATGGGCAGAATTCCAGGGGGTGCTTTAAGGCCGACACCTGGATGGTTGAAGCCTGAAGGCGTAATGTGAAGGACCAAAGAACATAAACATTTGCTGGACACCTCCACCTCATGGGTTCACCAAACTGAATTTCGATGGTAGCAGCATAGGCAATCCAGGGCCTTCTGGAATAGGGGGAGTAATAAGGGATGAAGCAGGAAATTTGTTGGCTATGTACTCTGGTCCGATTGGGGTAGGAGACTCTTTGAGGGCTGAGATTATAGGAGCTATTGAAGAGATACAAAGGGCCAAAGAATTGAATATTAAAAAGCTGATTATAGAAGGTGATTCTGAAATTGTGGTGAATTGGCTAACAGAGGACAGTTCTATGCTCTGGAGATACATCAATGAAAAGAGGAAATTCATTGTACATGGATAAAGAGAATTGCAAATGCATTGGCAGATGGTTTAGCTAAACAATGGGTAAACAGGAATACTATGTTCTGGGCTGTTTTGTAATTTGTAATTGTAATTGCTTCATGGTCAGAATGTACCTTGGGTAGTTGGGAGTAAAGACTATTTAGCTTACTCCTTTGTAATTCTGATTATCTAATTCCTTATTAATAAAAGTTCATACTACCATATTAGGGAAACAAGACATTTGGCTAATGAGATGGAAACAGATTTTAGTTGGATCCCCCAATCTTAACTCTCTCAATCTCTTGCTGACTCTCTAGTTCAATATGGAGGGAGAAGAGAGACTAGTTCGAGTGATTGTCTTTTTGAGGAAATATGGTTTTGGTACCGACAGTGATATCTGGGTTTGGGGAGAGCAGGTAGCAGTTGACTCTGTTTGTAATCTTAAGGAATGTAGTGCTTATATGGCCCTATTTACATATTTCACTATCATCAATAGAATTTTACCAGTTGCCAATATAAAAAAGCTTATGTGATGTCAACAAACTGGTGTTCATGGAGTTTATTTTTCTATTTTCACCATTCTTTCTTTAATATTTCAGATATGAAACCCTTCTATTTCCCCTATATTAGATTGAAACTTTTTCTTCTTTACACACAACATATACCCTAGAAGGATTTTTCTCCTTCACAACCTACATCCACAAGTCTAAAGATTATGTGATATTGCCTTTTCTCATTTGTATATTAGAAACGTGAGCAAAGAGACATTTATTTATTTCTGGCTGATAAAAAAAAAGAGACATTTATTTCTGGAATAGAATGAAAGACAAACAAGTGCATATTCAATATCATTATTAAGATGGAAGAGGGGAATAAAAAGGCATGCACAACACAGTAAAAATAAAAAACAAATAAATCAATACTAGTCTGAAAAGATGAAACAAGCCAGCCTGAATTGCATGTTTCTCATAATAAAGGTGTTCTCTACACCCATTCTTCTAATAGGGCTATCAGCCAAAAGGTTTCCAGACCTAGGAAGCATTCCAATGTTCTAAACAAGCTGTTCAATCTTAAAAGAGCATGTCCCTGGCAACCTCATCAAACTTGGCTTCTCTGATTTAATTGCCAGGGCTCTTCGTCATCCATCAAATTAATTGTGGATGAATCTCCCTTTACGACCAGATTTCTGAAATATAGTAGAGAGATACACCCCTATGATCTCTGAAGGATCCACCTACACCTGATGCGAGCAATTCTCTTATATGAAGTGCCAAAGGCTCTAGAGCTATCAGATTGTGGTAGCATCCACCTCACAACTACCCAGGGGTCACCTTTCACTAAGAATTTATACCAAAGGAAAAACCAAATGTAAGCCTTCAAATAGTGAGATAAGCTACGTCTTTAATGAATGCCCATCACCAATTGTTCCTGAATAGACACCAGTAAAAATTCCCCTATAAATCCCCTTTAGAAAAACTGTTTATACCATAGAACCCCAGATTACAAATAGAGAATTGGTCAAAATTCAATTTGACCCTATCATTTGCTGGTGGTTCCCATTCATTAGATGCTTTTTTAAGCATAACTACCTATCAATTGCCAGGTTCCAATGAGTCCACTGAGACCACTCTGAATTCTTCCTTGTTAGGAATCAGTTTACCCTTCACAATTGTTATGAAATATTTGAACCTCTTGGTTTGTATCACAAAGAATTCTTACAATTCTATACATCCTGAACACTCCAAAGGGTTGCTATTCTTGTGCATTATCAAGGATCCCTCCCCCTTTAGCGGCTGGTGAAAAGAAACAAAAATGCAAATATACCAAAGGTAGGTCTACTGCCTGATTCTTATGACAGCCAAACATAGGGAGGAAATGGCAAATGTTTTATGGACGATGTGGTCGTACAAAGGAACCTACAAGTCTCCCAAAAAGGAGTACACAAGGGCAGAGATATTGATTAGTATCATTTTAGCAAGGGTTGCCAATTAGATACACACCAAGAACGAGTTCATTCTCAGTGGAAGACTTTATTAGGGGTGGGTAATATGCATCCATAGTTTCATGCAACAGACAAATTACCCACTATATTAATCTGAATTTTGATGGCTGCTCAATTTCGAAATCCAGAGAAATTAAAGACAGGTGTTTTAAACAGGGATTTTAAGCAGAAATTGAATGAAAAAGGTGCCAGGTTAGGGTGATATGTTAATTTCTAACCACAATCAAACACATGTGCAATCGCACATACATGCAAGGATTAAAATATCGATATGATATGCCTTGTATCAGTTTACATAGATAAACCAATACACATATTTTAAAAGCTTTAAAACATTCCAAAGCCTACTCCCATCCCTCTAATGACTATAAAATAAATGAAAACAAGTGGAGCATCGGTGATATCGATATGCACCAATAACCAACTTTGAGTATTGGGCATATCAATATTTTAATCTTTGCATACATGTAAGAGAGATGATCTTCAATCCATAAGTTCTTCTTAGAGTTACTGTTCAAAACAATCTACGAGGAAAGCCAGTAGTAGTGAGTAAAAAAAATAATGAGTAACAAAATAAATGAAGAATAAGAACAACTTTAACTTTTCAAGTTGCCATACAAAGTACAAATTTCATCAAATACATAGCACCACTTCAATACATCTATCATTGAGATTATCAGCCACCATGTCATTGAGTAAAAACCATATCATTGTCCATAAATAACAAAAAAAAAAGTGAAAATTTTATAATCTAGACCCCCCTTTTCATCTATGAGGAAGAGATCTTATAAACCTAGAGAGAGATAATGAGATATCCCATGACACATTGACAACAGAGGTCTAGATGCATCTGGCATTCTTTGCTAGCTTCCAAGGGCTCAGATTTTCAAAAAGATAAAAAAGCAGCTTGTTGTAATACCCATGTACTAGGCATCATGTATGTGGACAACATGAGCTCAAGCCAGGCACAATTTTATGTTAGGTCCAGCTATCAAGCAAACCTGGTCAATAATCTCTTAGACAATCTGAGAGAACAACAGCCTCCACCTTATGGGAATGCCAGTGCCAGATTTAGGAGAACCAACTTCACCTTTTAATTCTAAAAAATCCACCAATATCTGCTTAACCAATAACAGATGAAAACAATAACTGCCATGATCAAGCTTTAGGTTCCAGTCTCTAATGGGTTCTCACTTCCATGGAGCCACTCATACACAAAAAAAAAAACAAAAATGCTAATACCCTGAACCAGCATAAATGGATGTCCACAATTGATACAACCTGATTCCTTTGGAAAATGTCTATTATAATATAAATTGCCATATAAAAATAGGAGGAATAAGATTTTCCTGCTGCAACCCTTTAAAGTTCTCCATTTGCATCTTACTCAACCTTCTCTTGTCCCAATGCCTATTTTCATGGGATTTCATAAATGCACTACTTTCTCCCAACAAAATTGATGGCCCGATATACCTTTCTCGTGATGTCATATTTGTTTCTGCAAATAATCTGAACAACTCTGGAAATCAACTGTGCTTAATGAATGCAAGAACTTGAAGCCAAAAAGAAACTGAAAGTTGCAATTTTCTACCGAGCAATATTTATCAAAAAAATCTGCTGAACAATAAACCCACAAATGCTCATCGTGACAATAATTAGAACCTTAGTTTCGCATGAAATGGCTTCTTACATCCAACCAGTGTTTGATCTTGGTAGGAAGAGACTAAACCAAAACTCCAATAATATCAAACACAGGCATCTAAACACATCATTTTTTCAGTCCCCT
This sequence comes from Nelumbo nucifera, assembly GCF_000365185.1. Next base: position 6,852,708 of record NW_010729075.1, read on the forward strand.
TGGATAGGCACCCAACAACTGATAAAGTTGACTTGAAAAACAGGTCCAAATCCTTCTTTAGCAAATAGAAGGTACATTTAAGGTCCAAATACCTTGAACAAAAGTACAGACTCATTCTGATAAATTTAAAAGCCAGAATAGGAGCTCATGGGAAGAATTACATGGCTTTATGTGCATAAAATGTTATAATGTCCTTAGAGACACCCAAAGGTCCAGCCTTAAAGAGTTAAGAAGACACTCCCAACTAACAAAATGATTTAATTACGCATCCAACAATAGACAGTCAATTAATCCAGTAATGGTTCATTCCCCATCCTTTTTATCAGCAGTGGAGGTTCTTCAACCATTAGGCTTTAACAACTGCACGAACCATATGTTGAACAAAAAGCGGGGATGCAAATTCAATAGCTTTTAGATCAGCAACATGAAACTTTTCTCAATCATGTAAGCATCTTTCTACACAAAGAATTCAGTAACTTATGAAGTTTGATGATTTTGAACCTTATTAATAGGAACATCTTATCATCAGCTGCTAGCATATTAAATATACCTTGGATCAAGAGTATCATTTAAAAGCAACCAGTAGAAAAAGCATCCCAACAACTTGAGAACTCAATCCAACACACTTTATAAGCCATACTTCTTGCCTCTAAAAAACAAGAATCTATTGGATTCCCAAATGCATCTGGCATAGCTCATTAGGATATGAAGTTGTGAGAAGCAAAACAAGCCCGATAAAGTTCACCCTCATACAGCTTGATGTGGATGGCCATGGCAATACCTCATAATTCTTAATCTGGCTATAACCTTTTTTTCTGAGTAACCGTACAACTCTAATTATTTGAAAAAAAAGAATAGAATGTGTACAAACATTACAAGCAGGAAACCCTTTTGTGTTAGGCTAGCATTTGCTATCTAACTCTATTACAATTGCAGGCCTCAAATAACATGTTAATTCCCAGAGCATATGCTGCCTGTTCACACCTTGCTTGACCAAGACATTGGCCATTAGGAATCAGATGTCTTCCTCACTTGGATTCTAGCTGATCGCCGAACCAAATAATAATGATTAAACTCTACATTACAAGTTAGACTCCATGAAAGTCATGATAAAATATTTTTGAGCAATAGCAAATGAACCTCCAGCAGCAGAAGTGACCAAAACAGCAACTATACCAAGTAAATTGTTATGATTCCAAACAAGAAGAAAGGAATTTTTTTCTGAATGGCGTTTCCATGAACATTATCAGAACTCCCCATTTAGGCCTTGTTCCAATTGGTATAGCTGGCATGGAGTTGCCACAAGCATAGGGACGCCAAAGTGTTTAAGAAACAAAGGCCGTAAGTTTTCAACACACAATCTCAGCCTATCCAGACCTCCGTCTTTATGTTTGCAAAACAAAAGAGTATAATGAAAATTTTCTATACCATTACCATATTGTATATTTGCAGACTATATCAACTTACATATGACACTGATTCAATATCTTAAATTTAAACAAATAGAACTTTGCTGTCAACTATTTGGTGTCAAATTGACAATTCACAGGTTAGTATCAAACAAAAATAGAAGGTTGCTAGTTCATTCACTTGCAATTGTTATAAATAGAAATATGAGGCTTAAGAATAAATCCATAAATAGGGCATCTGCCAATGTAAATGAGAATAACAAGCACTGGGAACCATAACAAACTATGAACATCAATGACATCAAACCTCAACAAGACTACAAAAAAAGAATGTGGAACATGATGTAATGTTGTAAACTACAAATATGAAAATAAATGACAGACGGTGGCATCATTGAGAAGTGCCTAAGGCATCTCTGACATTCTGACTTGCAGAATAATTAAATGATTGCCAGCAAGAAAAAGAAATTTTCATAAAACAAAACTGTGGAATTTGGTATTAACCTCAAAAAGTCATTTTCCAGTTTCCTAGCTTTGTTGACAAAGCCTTCCATAGCTTTAAAGAGATACTGGCCACCAATTCGCTCAGAACTTTTAACCTTTTCAGATGTCCTGGATAAAATGTGAATAGCAAAACAATATTCAGAAGCCAACTTTTCCTCCAACTAAAATCATATACATGAATATGCATATACTAAAGGAAAATATAGCACGCATCAATAGCAGACATTTGCATCTAACATTCTGATTAAAATGTACCATCACAAATGGTATTTCATATTCATTATTTGGGACGAACAAGAAGTTCTCACATGTCCGTACTGTCAACAGGCGCATGTGAATCACCACTTGCAGAGCAAGTGATCAGGCTGCATGCATCCCCTAGTGCCAACCTAGCAACATAGTATGTGACATTCTCGTAGTTTGAAGTGGCATCTGCAGAGAGCATTGCTGCTGGTGCAGGGCGAAGAAGTTGTTGCATTAACTGTGTTGTCAATATAAGTCTTCTCCTTGGTCGAACCACTGTTTGTCCATCTTCCATCATTTCAGCTTCATCTTCCATCTGCCATTAGAAACACAACATATTGAGGAATTATATTAAAGAAAACCTTAAAAAAAATCCAGTGTTAACCATTGAACTTAAACACACCTTCTCAATCAGCCGATTAGTAGCTTGTGCCCAATCTAGTTCAGATATGCTGTCAGCAATTAAACAAAATGTGTATTAAGGTATAAATATCAAGTGAAATCAAAACTCCAATCCAGGCCCCTAAGGATAAACTTATAAATCAGAAATTTTTTTTTTATCGATAACAGAAATCTTTATTAATGAATAATACTTCTAATCATAAATCGGAATGTTTTAAATAGTCATAAAAATTATTACTTAGATAAAGTTCTTATCATGACAATCACCTGATATTTTGAATCCTTTGGGAACCTTGGGTAACTTCTTTATGCCAGGATAGGAGCTCCGATGTTACACTCTTACGCTTCTTTGGCCTCACAACAGCCAGAGTTTGTTCACTGACATCTGCTGGCAAAGAATGAGAGGGAGACAAGTGCTCACTTGCAACTAAGGTAGTGCTTGTACTCTGCCAGATGCTACCAACCTGACCAGAATCAACAGCATTTGCTTGCTCTATTGAAGCATGCACAGGAAAACCTTCAGAAGGCTTTCCAAAGAAGAACTGCTGGGCAGCACTCTTTGCAGTCCTTCGTGCATCATACATTGGCAGCATCTGCCCATTTTTGAAGGTTCCATATTGCTCAAACCAGGAGGGTGCCATCTGCGGGCTAATCTGAGGATGTTCTGTTCTTGAAGATGCTATACTGAGATGGCTAGAATGGTTTTGAGAATCATTTCTACCAAATGCAACCATATCCTGAGAAGATACACGTTGGGAATTTGCATTTGCATTCTGATCTTCTCTTGCCTCTGACGAAAAACTAAGCATTTTGGTAGAGGTTGCATTAAGTTCCTTATCTATAGCATCTCTGACCATCGGATTGTATCCATACAATAATTGCTGCCCTGCCTTAGAAGCTGCTGCATGTTGAGTGTCTGGACCATAATTTGTGGGCTTAAATATCTTCATACCTCTCTTAACTGGGTCAGTCTCCACACCCTTCATGGCTTGTACTTGGTGCAGTAAGGAGTAGTTTTGGTGTAAAACATGTGAGGGTTTGAGAGAACGACCAAAAGCTTCAATTTCTCTGTTGGAAGCAGCAGGGTTTTGAAGAGGTCCATGCTCTGCTTGGGGGATTAATACTGGAGCCTTCCCATTCCTTCCCCTATCAATGTCTTGCTGGTGTGGCTGAGACAACAATGATCCAGAAGGAAGATGATTTGCATCCATGAATTGCTGAACCTTGGACTCTTGCCCTTGAGATGAAGCTGTTGTTTGTTGAACCAGTCCAACCTTATCAGAAGTTACTTGTTGCCAGGAGCTTTCTTTCCTTGGTTGATCTTCACCATGAGAAAAGCGTTGAGAATTAGAACATATACCAAATTCAGAGGAACCATACCCTCCTCTCTTGGTATCTTGCTCACCCAGTTTTTGTGGAGTCCATGAAGACTTCTCAAGATTATTATTTGAAGAGTTGACAGGCGGAAAAAAATTAGGAGAAACTTTGTGAGGTTGACCACCAGAAGAAGGTTGCTGGTTCCATACATTATGCAACATTGTTGGGTATGACTCATGTTGAGACATGCCAGGTGTGATAGAAGGCTGAGAGACGGACTTAGCCTCTGGAAATGGAATCTGTTGTCCTGAAACTCTCTGAAAGGAGTTGGTACTGATTTGTTGGGATGCATCTGCAGGAGAGGCAAGGTTAAAAGGTGGCATCCTGCCACCTGCACCAGGCAATGATGATTGAGTAGATCGATCAGATACAGTTCCATCAAGAGAGTCATCTGTCTGCATAAAACGTGAAGCAAGTCTACCCAAAGAAACATTGACAGATTGATCTTTGATCACTTCTCCACTTGCACCAGACATTAGCTGATTTTGAAGATGACTTCTAGGATATGGCAAAGATGTAAAGGCTTTAGATGAGTTCCTCTGCATATTAAAATTTGAGGTTTCATTGCCAACTTGACCTGAAACACCAGATTTATTATCCCAATGTTCCCTCTGATTCATTTCTTGAGGCAAAGATTGCACAGAACTACCAGGATCCATCCGTGCCTGGCCCTTCTCTCCAGCCTCAGCATCTCCATGCCTTGAATTAAGATCATTATCTGTTTGTGAGGAATTCTGAGGAGAGAAAGCATGGTTTGATACAGGTAGTCGTTGAGATGGTGGAGCCAACCGTAAACCGAACCCTTGAGAAGTAGAAGATTGATTGGGCTGAACATGAGAAATAGATCCATCAGAAGCTTCTGCATCAGGCATCTCAGATGATGGATCACGATCAGAAGAATCAAATTGCATCTTGGTGTTGTGCTCCCTTGATTGGTCTACCTTGTGAAGAAGTTCAAGCATATTTTGGCTGCAATTGCCGAAATCAATTAAAAGTTTACAGGTTATGGTGTGTGATAATTGCAAGATGATGGCACAAAATGTATCAAAGAAAAATAATTGAAGATAAGAAAGGAAAAAAAGGATTAACATACAAAACAATAACAAATTACTAACAACTCATCTAAATCCACTCATAAATTGAACAAAATCGACTGCTAAGTTTAGTTTAATCATTACATGATACACTTGCTAAGTTGGAAACAAATAACCATAATGTAGATTCACCGAAGAAAACAGCACTTATTATGTACAAGGATAACGGCTCATAAGCTTTAAAGTCAAACAAGAAACAGTGGCCAAATCTCAAATGTCATCTACCTTGTCTGAGCAGTCCTGTTTGGAGAGTAAAATCCAGTTAATCTATCAAAAGATGAAGATGCATTAGCTGCATAGCCAGGAAGAATTACTCTAGAAGGTACATCGTCTGGCCTTTTCATGTTTCCTTGAAAACCATGTAGCTGCCCCTACAAATCAAAGACCATTAAGATATGATAGCCAAATTAGAAAACTTGAGAAAACATAATTACCAGAATTATTCCTGATTATCAGTTCGGAAGTCCACCGCTTACCCTTTCCCTATCTGCGGCATTGTTAGAAATATGACCAACAAACTTTGACTGCCCAAAATATCCTTGCTCATGGCTTTTCAGTCCTCGAGTTACCTGCTGGGACAGCACTTGTGAATGTGTGATTTGCTTCATGGTGTCAGTAGGTTCCACATTCATCCCCAAATTTCCCATAGGATGATACTGAAACCTGCGGGCAGGTACTTTCCGACCAACCTGACCAGATGACTTTTGGTTCACCGCAACTGAAGCATGAGAATCACTTGAACTTAACCACAAATTTTCTCTGGCAGTACCTCCCATAGCAGTTTGTTGGGCTTGGTTAGAGGTATAACCATCATTAGATATATCTCTCTGGTAGCAGTTTTCTTGCTTCTTTTCATATGTTTCAACTGAGGCCTTGTCAGAGACATTCATCAATGGTTCTGAAACTCGAGGAATCTTGTTAGGTGGTGGCTGGTAGTTTCCTCCAGTCTCATTTCCTTTATATCTTGGAGAATAATCAACAATATGCTTCCCATAATCAAACTGATGGCTATTGGAGGCATGTTGATTGACTTCCTGGTTGCTTTTTGCAGCAGCTGAATTTGGTAAAGCAATAAAATTGTTCGCATGAGAATCTTCTCTGTTGATCTGTGATATACCTGCTCCAGATTTTGCATGCTCATGTCCGCCAGTCAAATTAGGAAAATGAATCCCTGTGTGATTCCCATCAGCCTTCCACATGCCACTACTATTATCCCTTTGGGGTTGCATTGTTCTCTTATTGTCATTGCCCTGTGAATGTTGTGCAGTGTTTTCATTCTCTCGGATTTTTAATGTAGCATCTCCACTGGTTGATAATGATTCGTGACCACCAATATTATATGATGGCATGCTCTGCTGATGGCTCCAAGACCCCTGAATGTTCTGAACATTTAATTCTGCCTCTGCAGAATGTATAGCAGCCCCAGACTGCTCATAAATCTGGCCAGCCCAAGAACCCTCTGAGGAATTTTCCAAATGTATAGGTGGTTGAACTTGATGATTACCATCAGCAAGTGGCTTTTGTTGAGGGCTCCGATCTAACCACTTGCAGCCTTCTTTTGGAGTCTGCTGAATTGAATCACGAGAGGAATCAGGTTGTACCCTCTCGATCTGTTCAAATGGAAATTTGATGCTTGACTGCTGAAAAACAGAAACATGATGGCTAGAGGGGCTCATATTGGCATCATTAAACAATGGAAATGGTCTTGAAGTTAAAGATGCAGCCTGTAAGTTGTGATCAACCCAACTTTGCTGCTTCCCACTGTCATTAAATGATGCCGGCTGATTTCCAGCAGACAATTCAGTCTTTTGGATATTCAAGCCACTCCACTCATCCTGTAGCCCAGTGTCACTGCTAGAAGTTTCTGCTACAGCAGATTGCATAAGGGCACTCCAGCTTCCACTTTGAACAGAAGGAAAAACATTGAAAAAATCGGGACCTTCCATTGGATTCCCCAAGCCTACTGTACCCATGTTGCCAGTTCTTCCAAAAGAAGCATCCCAGATATTGTCATCTGAATTGAACAAAATCCTCTCTTCTGTCGGATCTAGAGGAACCAAACCCTGGGAAGGACCAGCCTGTGTCGTTGCTTTTTCCTGCAAGTTTCCTGACCAACCGGCTCGCTCATGCCTCGCTTGATATTCCTGCACTGGTGCATTCCTTGGAAGGGAATGCAACTGCTGGAAGTTACCAGATATGCCTCCACTACTCAAACTTTGAGCTGGAAAATTCCCAAACAAATTCTTCCCTTGAAAACCATGTTTTGAAACCGAATTGCCATCCTGCATGCATCCCTGATTTGTGAATACATCACCCTGAAAAGTGTTACTAAAGGCTGATGTCTGCACTCCAGGTTTCTCTACTATGTTACCACCTGCCTTGGTGAAAATATCAGCAGAATCATGAGAGACACCTTGGAGATTAGAATATTGACTACAATTTCCTCTTGAGCTAGCAATGGGAGTTCCATACAGAGATTGGTCAGGCTGTTGAGGAACAAACCCCATTGAACGTAGACCCTGACCTTGCTCATTTGAGAACATCAGTCCATTAGAAAATCCTTGCAGAGAAGGAGATCCACTGCGTTGCACCATGTTAATATTATTAGCCATAAACATCTGAGGTGTACTTGATGCTACTTTGGATTCACCCCCCATAAGCTCATTTGTCCATGAGTAATTAGAGGGATCATGAACAGGAGTTCCATTGATCAGGGCTGGCAACTGATCAGCAGATGACTGTTTCATGGAATTCTGTTGCCTGGCTTCATCAACATGCTGAAGCTGTTGCTGCCTCTGAAGTTCTTGCAGTTGCTTCAACATGATACGCTGTTGCCATAACTGTATGTCATTAAAACCAGGCTGCTGCCTCGGTCGAGGTTGAGGCACGCCTGGTTGTTGCCCCCTCATGAGCTGCTGTTGACCACCGAGAAAATCAAAATTAATAGGAGCTTCAGCAGTTTCCAACCGTTCTGAACTTCTGGTTACAGCAGAACTTTGTTCAGGAGCATTCCCTCCCTGTGATTCAAGGGTAAATAAGCCTCTTGATGCTAAACTATGCCGATCTGACACTGTATCCTCTCCTTGAAACCTTTTCTGATTCCTTCCATGGAAACCCTGATGTCCATGCACAAAGCCATTCAGCCTCAACTGCTGCCTTTTAGAAAGATCAGACTGAAGAGTTAATTGTGTAAAATTAGTGCCGAGTGGCAAACCAAAAGACTCCTTGATGTTTCCACTCTCAGAATCTGCAATTAGCAATGAAAATAAACAAAAACAATAAAAAACTATGGGCATAGAAATATGTGAATCTCCACTTCAATCTTTGAAATTTGTTCAGAGGATTTTTTTTTTGTGAGATAGAGAACAAATTAACAGATAATGCAAATCTGAACAAGTCTAAAAAGCCTGTCAAAAACATATTGAACTGAAGAGAAAAAGTGGAGAAACTAATGAAGCATGTGACAACAACCACTGACATTACCAATATCAATGGTATAGTGGTACCTGATTGTTGTACGTTAAAGTTCTTTAAATTTGAAATCGGAGGTGTCTCAACCAGCCTCTGGTGTCCACCCTGTGAATTGTTGTTCAGAACTGTCCAATTTCCACTTCCAGCCTGGGATTGATGTTGTCCCTGTGATAAATTATCTTGCTCCAAGAAATTACGGACTTTGTCTGTGATTCCATCTCCAAGCATAGATAACCCAGATTACAAATTTTCGCAGTTGATACTTCTGCCAGGATAAAACTACCTTAAAGGTAGATAAGGTGAAGTTCAAGCCTTTCTTGTTCCCATAATTCTAGCAAAGGGCAAAAGGTGAGGCTGCAATAACATATGCTCTATGGCTTACTGCTTTTCCATACGGATTAATGTAAATTGCAAGTGCCATGCTCCCAATCCTCAAAACCTCATCCTGGATAAGTAAGGTCAGATAATCAATAACAAACAAATACTACTTGACACAAGCATATATTCTACAAGGTCATATCATGGCAAGATGGCAAAAAATTACAACGATCATATACTGTATTATTGCGAGCTCTTTTGCTTGTTTGGTGACAGAAATCGATGGAAAAATTGATGGTTCAAAGGTTATTTGAACATCTTTCAATTTTGTTTTTGTTTGATAAATCATAAGTACTAATTCATGCTTCAATAACATTTTTTATGGATTGCCTTTTCAGTGATATACCAACTAGAACTATATAAACATGGTCATGTGCTGGGTTATAGGTATCAAGGTCACCGTGCCAGACACCTTTTCTTCTGTGCAACAACTGGGTTAGGTATCATGGTCATGTCAACAACTGTCAACTCCTAATAAACAGTAAAGAAAAAAAAGTGAACCTACCATTAAGGATAGTTGGCACATGCTTCTTCATGGAATTATATCTGACCAAAAGCTCCAAGATAAAGCCTGCATGCAATGTGAAGAAATCCTCTTAACAAGGAAAAAAAGAACTGTTTTCAAGTTACATTAGCAAATCCAAGATGTTGCTGTAAAAAGAAAAAGGAAAGGAAAATAGGGGCCAAAATGGAAAATGAAAATGAAGCAATGGGTAATTATCTTTTCAATCATTATTTTTACCTCCTTCCCTCCCCATTGATCAAAGTGATGATGACAGTTATGAAAATCTAGATATCCAAAGGGAGTTTTCAATTGTTCATGTACCGAGGTCATCATCTTGAAATAACTACAAGCATAGATTATAAAACCCAAAAAAACAGAAATTGCCATGATAAAATGATGAAAATAAGAGGATATAAATGCATGCCTGCAAGGATGGACTGCCAGATTGGCACACAGAAGCGTATGGGAGCAAAACCATGCAAAGCAAGGCAAAAGCTTGGCCACATGCTACCCAAACAGAAATGCACCCTGAGGAGTTTTAGTGGAAAAAATAAATTTGCAAAATATCAAGTTCAGGGAGTGCTTTTATCTTCGCGTGGTAGAGGAACCTCTTCAAGTTTGAAATATCAGGCTTGAGGCTTGTTGACAGAGTTCAAAGCCCATAAATCATCACAAAATATTGATTTATGGACTTAGTTACGCTTGCTTCTGTAGTTTACTATTCGTACTAGAGAACTGGGAAGTGGAAACGTGGTGTCAAGCATTTACATGGTTATCCCCATAAGTAGTAATCAATGAAACTATGTAACAACAGCTAATTTTCTATGGTTGTTTTATCAGAATTTGAGAGGCAAACGTTTTAGGAATAAGAAATCCCGTGAGGGAAATGAGAATCTTAACAGACAGTTGTCCCTTTTCACATTTTATCCCATCAAAATGGCAACATCCATATAAATAATACAGAAAGATGAACTCTATAAGTCACATAGAAGGCATCTTAATAAACGTGAGCTTGATGGGTACAGATTTTTTTTT
>NW_010729075.1:6863171-6896406 GCF_000365185.1 Nelumbo nucifera
GGTACAGATGAAATGTACACAATTAAACAGGAATTTTTTGCTCTCCAAAATATAGGGCACAAAGGCAAGAATCAAGTACAACGAAATGCTTCCCTACCTGTCTCTCACCCGAGCAAGAACATAAGAAAGCGTCATCTGTCCATTTCCTGTACAGAGAACTCCTGTACGACCCAATTCCCGTTACCCAAATCCAGACTCTACTCACAAAAGGGCTTCAAATTAAAGAACCCCTAAAAGGCTAACAGGAAAAGCACAAAACCAAAATATTCAAAGCGCGTAGCTGTGTACTGAGACTCTGTCGCTTCTAAACCAATTCCGGTAGGATCGAAGAGGGCGCACATAATTCGGACTCTAATTCAAGATTGAGACAAGAAAAGAGATAGATAAACACCACGAGCTTAAGTATAGATTCCACCCAAGTGAGAAACCAAAACCCCAGGGAGCAATCGTCCTAGGTCGCGAAATGGTGATATGATGGAGATAATTAGGGTTTCTGTATGGCTAGATGTTTACTTACTTGGTTGCTGAAGGTCCTCTAATAGCGATCGAAATCCAACCTTTGTAATTTCTTTCGATTTTACTGTTTTTAGGGTTTCCGTCGACGAAGAAATGAACCTCTTCTTTTTCGATCTCTGCGAGAACGGGGTTTTTCAGACCAGGGCAAAGATAAAGTGATCGAAATAATGCGAAATTTTTTCAACGAACTGGGAAACAATACATAGGTTCGGAACAAACCTTAGGTTCGTAATTCGAAGCTAACTGGCTTGGAAACCGAAGCTCTCCGTTAATAAAGTAAAGGAAAAAAGAATGAGGGTTATGATCTACAGGAGCTGTCTCGTTGCGGAAACCTTGCGATCCCTGTCGTTTTGGCAATTGATTGGTCCCATTGTTAAGGCGCTTAAAATTGTTTTCAAACTATATCCAATAAGCGGTAAGAATAAGGATCAGACTATTTATATAGTATGACCGGTTACACTAAATCGTTACCGATGATCCTGGCGGGTGCCAATTTGATCCCATTTTTCTTTTCTCCTAAGCTTTTGGTTTTTCTTTAAAAATAAAATAAAATCCAATTTTAGGCTACACCCTTCCCGCCGCCGAGTTTAGCAAATCAAGTTTGATGTGAGGGAGGTGACGGATGTTTAACGGACGTTATAATTTCCCCTAGGCCTTCTTCTGTCGAAGGAACGGAATCTTAACGGACGTTAAAATTTTCCTATTTGCCTTCTCAGATTTCTCAAGGCTTCCACCACGGCCCCATTAGTCCATCTCCTGCTCGTAGAAGTTTGAGAAATATCAATGAATAAGTACGGACAGGTTCAATGCAGATTTCTGATTTCCACTGAACAGCTATAAATATTTAAAATGTCAAAAACCTACACTTTATGCATCCATACCTTCTCGCAAGTGGGCGCCTCACAGTACATTCACCGTGCATTGGGAACATCTCCCATAAATAATAACTAATAAATACAGGAGATGTTCCTACTGCATGGTAGAATGTGCGTGTGAGGAGCAGATCCAATCTCCCTGTGTATCCACCCATGATTTGACATCAATTCCAAATTAACACCTACCCCAAATGTACTTTAAGCTTACAAATTCTAACCCTGAACCGAACCATCTTTCTCCCAAATATCAAAGGTTTGTAGGGGTTTATTGGGCTGAACCAACGGGGGCCCATTGGGCCAAAAAACTTGGCCACAGATTTTATTTCCGACCCTAGGTCTCTGGGGTGGTAGGTTGGACTTACGGTCCATCAATCTACAAACAATTATACGTCCAGAACTCAGATTCATGATTCACCTTAGGATGCTAATATAACTGGGACATGACGGGCCTTTACATGCCTAGCCCATATTTGGCCCAGGTTTATTCATTTGTGGAAGACACTGAAAAAGGCCCATCCAATTCATCCATAAATACCGACTAAGTAGATATTTGGTATCGTGGCTGTTTTCAGTTTGGTATTTTCTACTGGAAACAGCAGTGCAATACCTCACTAGAAATAGCCATGAAACGGTTTGGCAATGTTGCTGCCATGTAGGATAGCATGCAATTGTTCCATTTATGTTAGAAAGGTCATATGGGCAATGTTGCTGCCACGTTACATCATCATTGCAAAAAACACTAGCCTCTTGCTCAAAAAACATTTTTTTGGTTTTGCGAGCGGTTGTGAGTTATGCGGATTCCTAGGCATTTCCGATTCTGCTTGTTTTTTACTGAAAATGGTTTTTTGACAGTTGAAGCATAATATCTTATGTGGTGCTTACATGAACTCGAAACGGGCACGGCAAAGCCTCGGTACCAAAAAGCGCTTAAATTGTCATAAGCACCCACTACTATAAACCCATCATTGAATGAATCCAAATCAACTGCCAACAAAATACATTCCAACAGCCTATCAACATCATCTGACACCACACATCTCATACGTGACAGGTCCCACTTTTATGATGAGGTGTGCGGTGTTAGATCAAATTGGTAGGAGATCCCATATCTCATTCAATATATTTAAAGGATTAGTTCTGAGTATAGATCAGATTAATTGAATACATTGGCTATCTATGGAACCAATGACAATGCCTCACAGTAGTCATAAAAAATTAAAATGCATGGATTCACACTATTGTAAGAAGTTTGGGCATGTTTCCCTTGAACCAATTACAGGATATAAGAAGCTTTCAGCCCTATTGTTGGGCCCACAATTCCATCACCATGTAATGATCAAATACTTTGTAAATAAACCATACTACGAGACTGGTCCATATATCTGGTGAATTTCTACGTCATCTCTGTTCGAATGGATTAAACGGATTAATGAGATATATTAAATTGGACCAGTCCAGACTTAATGGCCGAAAGAATTTATTGGATTGGATTGGACCTGATGCATATATTGGATTAGATTGGATTAAATCAATATCTAGTCCATTGATAAAAGGTAAGACTACAGGTCTCAATAGACCAAGTTAGAGTTGGAACCAATCTAAATTAAAACCAGTTTAGAATAGGTTAGACAGTCTAAAACATTGATTTGAACTGATCCAAAACTGTCCAAAATATTAATCGAACTGGATTGGACCTAGAACCTAATCCATCTATAGTAGATTCATATTGGACCGGTTCGAATTGGACCAGCAACTATATGCACTATGGTGTGATGGGTCATCACTGGTTCACAGCCCGCTAAACACCCTTTAAAGCATTCGAATTATTGTAAATATGTTGTAAAGTACATCTTATTTGTGGTTTTTAATCGGTATACTGGCCCAATGGGCTAGACTGAATTTGTCATGGGCCTGCAATCTAGTATTCACAAATAGGTCCAAATGGAGATGACGTGGAAATTCATCAGATATAGGAACCAATCTCGTGGTATGGTTGGTTTTCAATGTATTTGATCATTACATGGTGATGTAATTGTGGGCCCAATGATGGGCCGGACAGCTTCCTACATCCTGTTATTGGCTCGAGGAAAGCGTGTCCAAGCCAAAAGTACACTAATTAACTCCATGTATATCTGCTGTCTACATCACGAATTTAAGGTTGTGTTTGGGAAAGATGGAAGATTTGTACTTTTAAATACCAAAGGCATAAAGTCCCAATTTATACTTTGTGATTTAAAAGTGTATTAGATTATAGGTTGTAAAGTTTTTAAAAGCAACTCTTACAAAATTCTCAAATTTCGTTTTTTTTTTTTTTTACAAAATTCTCAATGTCATTTCAAGCTCACTTTGACAATGGTCTGGTAGTCAATTTCTAGTTTAACTTATTATTTTTCACGTGATATATTGAGTGTAAATTTGAATAATAATAATAATTTGGATCTGTCTCAAATTCAACCGGTGTTGTAAAGCCCAATAAGAGTCCAGTGCATTCCTTACAATACGTTCTTATCGTACATTTGGAATATCTCTCGTATTTTGTGTTGTTATTCATACATTATGGGATGGGTCTATGAGGTGTGCTCTATGAGGAATAAATCCCATTTAGCCCAATGACCCATTTTGTCTAATGGTTAACATTTTACTCATAGGAAATCGGATTCAGTCATCACAAAAATTGTTCTTGTACCGTCCCCACAACACTTACAGCTCGTCATTTGGAACATCTCTTTACTTAAATTTTCATTTATGGGGAGATGTTTCCAATACTTATCTTCAAAAGGTTGTGGGCATGGCGTGGACACAGTTTTGTGAGGACTGAATCCGGAATCTACTCATAATACTTCTATGTCTCTAATTAATATGGCCGAAAATACAAGGTTCAAAATATTGATATATCGATACTTCTTTTTTTACTTTTTTTTATTTATTTTTTTTAAACTGATTCAAGGGGGACTGGTTTAAGGCTCCTCCACCCAAGGTTCAAAGTATCGAAACGTATCGGTAGATACGTATCGTTCTGGCACCCCACCGATACGCCCCTACAGTGGGTGTATCGATGGTCTGACTGGTTCAGGGTGTGGTGAAGACCTAAACCGGCTCCCCTTAACCAGTTGGCAAAAAAATAAAATATAAAAAGCCACCAAAAGGAGTATCAATTCGCCCGATACGCCCATACAGGCGTATCGATATTTTGAACCTTGCCTCCACCCCTTAATCGGTCAAAACCCTGATACACCCTCTATAGGGGCATATCGGGGAGCTCCCGAAGTGATACATATCGGCCGATATAGGCTGATGTAGATACTTTTACTTTGAACCTTGCGAAAATACCAGAATCAAGTTCAATACTGTAGTGGTTTGAAACTTTGAATCACACCGCACTATATGGTATGCTTCACACTGTGTGGATGTATTGTCAACAAAATTTTGAATTCAATTTGGTCATTGATTACATTAAGGGTGCTTACTGCTTGATTCATGGTTGTGTTTGTGTCTCATCTAGAACCAGCAATCCATGTTTCCGGTAGAAACAAAATGGCATTTTCAGTACAACTTTTATAGCTTTTTTTTTATTATCCGAGAAACATGTTTCAGCATGACGTGGCAATCATAAAACCAGTATGGCTACAATACCGGATCTGCTCCTCACATAAGGCGCCTCACACCTACATCCTATCATGCATTGGGAACATCTCCTTACTTATAAGTTATTATTCATGGGAGATGTTCCCAATGCACGGTGGATGTGCATATGAGGTGCCCAAGTGTGAAGAGTAGATCCTGTTCCTATGGCTACAATCCTAAGAATTGGGATCTGCTCTCACAAAGCAGTCCAATACATGATGTGAGGTTGGTGTGAAGAGTGCTCTGTGAGGAGCATATCTGAACTCCAATCCTAATGTTTCCATTTGATGATGATTGTATGATCAAAAGTAGACAATGAAAGCACATGTGCACATACATCATATAATCAAAGCTCACATTTGTTACATAACGTTGGTTCAAAAGAAAAATAACCATGAAAAGAACAACCACTTTCACACTACATGGTTTCAAAAAGAAAAAAAAAAGTATTGGTATGGCTCTGAAACTAGGGGTGTCAATTGGACTGGATTTGGTCCAATCCTATCTAGTCTAATGTGAATCCATTGTAAATGGTAGGTTCAATTCAATCCAATGAATATTTTGGACCATTTTGGATCGGTCCAATTCAATGTTTGGATCATCTAATTTGTTCAAATTTGTTTTAATTTATATTAATTCTAACCCAAACCTGATCAATTGACACCTACATTCTTATCTTCTTCTTTTTTTGTTGCAATTAAACTTTCAATTGCTAAAAAAGTGAACGAGTACATCGGGAGGAGAAATCCAAACAGATTCATGTTGAATTCCCCTAAACCTTGAAGCTAAAGTATGAGAAATCAAATTTAAAGATCTATGCACATGAACAAAACACAAATCATCAAAACAAGCAACAATGTTCTTAATGGTAGATATAGATGGTTGAGCAGCCCATGACAAAGAGAGATTGTAAGGCAGTGATCACGTTGAGATTGTCATTTACCACATAGATTTTTTGATGATGAAATGTAGAGCAATGCATTAAAGCAGAGAGAATAGCCCATGCTTCCACACCTTCAACATCACAAAGAGGAGATGGAGTAACTCCCGCCATGATGAACCTATTATTCACCCCAATAATCACCCATGCAGTAGAACTAGATTCATCAATGACCGCAGCATCAGTGTAAATAATAACATCCACCTCAGCGGGGACACAGTTTGAATCCTTATCCAACAGATGTGTTGAACTCCCACATCCGCGTGTGTTGTTTGTTGAATATAACTCCATTCCCCACAGAAACGATACACACTCTGAAGTACATCCATTGCCTGAGCCAAATACACTTGGAAAATGCATCTGTTACGAGCATCCCAAATTTTCCACAACACAGTAGTCGTAAGAATTAGGTCAAACATCCACTCCTCATCATGACCCCGTGTACCAATCATAGTATTCCGTATCCATTCAACAATAGTTATATTTGAAAGTTGATATTGGTCTCCAATATAAAGAAGACCCAAACCAAATAGCTATAAAAAAAGAACAATACCAAAACAAATGCTTAGGTGATTCGATGTGGTTACACCCAAAAGGGCATAACGCTTCAAGCCCAACGCTAAAACGTTTATCTCGTGTACGCAGTCCTCCATGTAAGATTTTTCATAAAAATAGTAGAATCCTTGGGTAAATCTTTAATTTCCAGAACCTCCTCCATCTCGAGCGTCAATTGAAATTGAGCATAGATATTTGTAGGCAGATTTTACAGAAAAAAAAATACCCTTATGCTCCAACATCCACAACCAGCCATCATCACCACTTGATCTAATAGAAATAGGGACCTTAAGAATGTTTCGAATTGAAATCGGATAAAAAAATCAGTGAAGAAGATCCAATCTCCACTGTCGGTTAGAGTCCAAAAGATCACAAACTCTACAAATGCCATCCGAAACACTGATAGGTGGGATGTGTAATTTGAAATTTGGTTGAGATGGGACCCATGGATCACCCCATATACTTATAGAATGACCATTATCCACCCTACGCACACAGCCTGCATGTAGTACATCTCTTGAGCGACAAATACCTTTCCACACCCAACAGTCATGTCGTTTAGGATCACAATCCAAAAACTCTTCAAATGGAAAATGCTTTGACTTCAAAATAGAAACCCAGATGGAACCCTGTTCAGTCAAGATTCTCCACCCTACCTTAGCCAACAAAGCATCATTAAAGTATTTCATTCGTCTCACACCTAAGCCACCTGCAACTTTCGGTAAACATATCTTTTGCCATGAAATTGTCGGATAGAATTTGTTCGAATTAGAAGCACCCCAAATAAAACGACGCATAACCTTCTCTATGTCATCACAAGTTGTTATGGGGAGTAAAAGTACTGACATCATATAAGTAGGAAAGCTATTACTACATGATTCACAAGTGCAACCCGGCCTGCAAATGAGAGAGTATGTGCATGCCAACCATTAAGTCTGTCACAGACCCTTTTTGCCACTGAAGAAAAAACTTCATTCTTGTTTCTGCTTATAAATAGGGGGGCTCCCAAATATTTGTCTCTTTGTGAGATGCATTTCACCTTCAAGAAGCGAACTAACATATTACGAAGATGGTGATGCACATTCTTACTAATGAGAATACCAAATTTTGCATAGTTAACTTTTTGCCCCAAACTACAACCAAAAATTTGAAGTGCCTTCTTTACATTTTCAAGTTCATATACCGTGGCTTTGCCAAAGATTACTAAATCATCGGCGAACATCATATATGAGACTATTGGGCATCCGCTAGCAATCTTGATTCCAGACAATTTTTTATCCTCAACAAATTTTAAAAGCAAAAGAGATAGAGCATTCATGCACATAATGAACAAATATGGAGATAATGGATCATCTTGGCGTAACCCCCGTTGAGGAAAGAACTTGTTAGAATTATCTCCATTGATCAAAATTGAAAAACAAGTGGTAGAAATGCAAAAATGAATAAGCTTGACAAACTTCTCATTAAATCCCAACTTTTGCATAATTGTTGTAAGAAACACCCATTCAATATTGTCATATGCCTTAGACATATCAACTTTGAAAGCAAAAACACCATTTTTTCCTTTTTTCTTCTTGATAAAATGAATAATTTCATGGGCAACTAAAACATTGTTAGCAATTTGCTTGCATGGGACGAATGCAGCTTGCCAAGGTGAGATTATTTTATATAATAATGGTCGCAACCTATTTGTAAGTAATTTAGCAAAAAATTTATAAATTACATTGAAAAGGCTGATGGGCCGAAAATCATTAATTGAAACTGAGTGGGAAACCTTAGGAATGTGAACTAGATTTGTTTGGATGAAATCTGAGTCAAGTGTATTGCCATTAAAGAGACTATGAATCCATAGAGTAATATCATCATCAACCAAATCCCAAATCTTTTGAAAGAACAAAGCAGACATACCATCTGGTCCAGGGGCCTTAAAAGGGCCCATTTGTATAGCCGACTCAATTTCATCCTTACTTGGAAGTCTACATAGGTCTTCATTATATCGAGACATGACAATAGGTTGCAATAATGCAAGAATCCCAGGAGCGACAGTTGGGGAGGAAGTTTGGAACATGTTGCTAAAATGCTCAACAAACATATTCCTAATCTCATTCTTATCATAAGTCCACGAGCCATCAGTCCTCTTAAGGCCATCAATAGATGAATGTTTTCTATGTTGAGTAGCAGTCAAATAGAAGTAACGAGTATTTTGATCACCAAAGCGGAGACAAGACTCACGGGAACGTTGCATCCAAAATAGCTCCTCCTTACGTTGAAGCTCTTGAAGCTGTAAGTACAATGATTGCAACATGCCTGCAATAAGAGAGGATTGGTCCATCTGTTGAAGCGAATCATTTTCACTCCGAATATGCCTCATATGATTGAAAAATATTGCCGAATTCAATTATGTTCCATCTACTCAGAGAATTCCTAACACCACTTAAACCCCTCCCCACATCTCCTCCAATAGAGTGCTCAACCCATGCACGTTTTACCACCTCTTTACAATTTGAATCCCTCAACCACATAGCTTCAAATTTAAAGAATTTTTTCCCCAACTTCACATCTCCTTCAGTATCAACTAAAATTAGGCAGTGGTTAGATTGAATGGCTGGAAGATGAAAGACCATGGCCCGGGGAAATAACTCCCTCCATTCAACATTAACCAATGCCCGATCAAGCCGTTCAGCAACATTGGCAAGCCCCCGCCAACCATTAGTCCAAGTAAACCTTCTCCCACAAAAGCCCAAATCAATTAAATTGCACTTCTCTTGAACCTCAGCAAGCCGATAAGAGCTAATACCAATACCTTTTTTTCCTCATCTATTCTCATCACCGTAGGCAATAGCATTGAAGTCACCTAAACAGATCCATGGACCCAAATAATTCCCAACAATACCTTCAAACATTTCCCATAAGACCCTACCACCAAACCTTCTTGGGTCTCCATAAACACCCGAAAACAACAATTCCACCCCTGGAGGAGCACCATTTACCAATCCAACAATCATAAGATCATCTTGAAAAAGGATCTCAACATCAATGTGTGATTGCCATGCAAGCCAAAGACCCCCACTCTGCCCCTTGGACGGAACAATACAATAATGTTGGAAGCCTACCTTCCTAAGCACATTTACTCTTCTTTCAATAGATGTTTTTGTTTCATAAATGAAAATAAATTATGGCTTCATCATGTGATTGAGTACTTGGAGTTCCTGAACTGTAGAGGTGCACCCCGAACCTCTACAGTTCCACGCTAAGATCCTCATGGGTCCACTTGAGGTTGTAGAGGGACAACCACCGAAGCCCGTGAATTTGAACTCTCAGTACATCCACTACATGCCACCTCATCACTTCTATGACCTGGAACTTTTTCACAAGTCTCTTTCCCACCTTTCTCCCCCTCCCACAAATGATGTGTTAATTCATTCCCCACACTAGAGAAAGATGCAACTTTCCTCTTCTTTGAGGGGCCTACAGCCCCTAACTTTGAACCGTAGAGAAACGTTTTCGAGACCCCTCAGGATCCTTAAACTTCCTCAAAAATTCCTCTTCAATATTGTTTGCTATCAATGTTCCCGTAACAGATTGTTAAACCAACCCAATCCAATATAAATTCAATATAGATAGACCAAATCCAATCCAATCAAATAAATACTTTGGACCATTAAGTCTGGACTGGTCCAATTTGTCTTGTTGGTCATCCAATCCATCTAAATTGATTTTGGTTTGGATGGGGTCCAATCCAAAATCGACACCGTTCAACCTAATACCAATCCGTTGACACCCCTTCTGAAACCATACTAGTCTTTCTTTTAAACCGTGAACCGAAACACCTCCTAGATATGACAATCATTCGATTTACCATGGTGTGGACAAAACCTGTCCATGAGGTTTTGTTAAAAAGAGAAATTATGTTATTTTCTATTTCAAGACCATTAACCAAGGATGTTTGGTATGGAGGTGTTGCAATTCTGCCTCAGGCCTTCATCAGCGTCTAATTTGTCCTTCAAGTAAAACATAAACAAAACATGTTTGGCTAGACTGTTTTGGGTTATAATGGCCACACCTCAGAATGCAATGCAATGCAACCAACTAAAACATCCAATAAATGTTTCCTTCAATGGCTGTCGGAGCTCTTGCGTTTCAAATATAAGGTTCAAATGAAGTAATGCTTACGTAGCTTATTACGTGACAAGTTATAAATAGGGGTGAGCATTCAGTTTATATTCGGTTAAGAAACAAATCGAATAAACCAAATTTTTAAAAACCAAAACCAAAATTTTAGGCTTGTTTTCTGGTTATTTTGATTAAAACCGAATTTTAATAATATATAATATCTTATATATATCATAACATATAATATATATTGTATATTATAATATAATGAATTTTGATTTATTCAGTTAACCAAATCTCTAATTCCAAAAACTGAAACCGAAATCAAAATATTGAAAAAAAAATAACTAACTGGACTGAATTAACCAAAACCCGAAAAATCAAAACCCAATTTTTGGTTCAGTTTTTTTTTTTTTAACTGAATAATGCTCACCCCTAGTTATAGTTGTAATTCAAATAGAAAAATTTCTACAACACCTATCAACATTTTTATCCACGCCAAACATATTTATGGACAAAATGAGCACACTACACATTGGGTGTGTTGTATATGTTTCATCCTCAATTGCATTAGCACACCTCACCATGAGTCCATGATATCAAACACCCACCAAGTCAGTCAGGTAACAAACAAACAATCAAGAGGGTTAGAGAGCCCCTTCATAGATAATAATAGTGTTTAAAATAGGGGTGTCAATGGACCGGTTTTGGGTTGGACCCATCCAAACCAAAATCAAATTGAAAAGATTGGATAGACCAACTATACATATTGAATTGGGCCAGTCCAGACTTAATGGCTCAAAGTATTTATTGAATTGGATTGGGATTTGGTCCATCTATAATAAATTTATACTGGATTGGGTTGGATCGAACCAATATTTGGTCCATTGGTAGAAGATAAGACTATACCAATAGACTAGGTTTGGGTTGGAACTAACTAAATTAAAACAAATTTGAATCATCCAGACATTGAATTGGATGGATCCAAAATGGTCCAAAATATTCATTAGATTGGATTTAACCTGGTCCATCTGTAATGGACTCACATTGGACTAAATCGGATTGGACCAAAATTCAATCAAATTGGCACCCCTAGTTTAAAACATTGTTTAAGAACATTGTTATGCGTTATTGGGTGGAAACAAACGGATCCATTTGGTTTGCAAATTTAATTGAAACTGGACCATCGGATTCAAAATCCCTCAAACTCGGAATAAACTGGAATGAATTTTTATTCCCAACAGAGTAAGGGAATGACCATTTCCTCAATAAGGGAACGCCATAGAAATGAAATTCAGATTCCACCCAACCAAATGGCTGGAACGAAATTATCCAACCATTCTGATTTTAATTCTAAACCCATATTCCTGTGAACCAAACAAACCCTTATAGTGGGGTGGGTGACAACACTCGTATGTGAGCTATCATTTTACTTGAAAGAAAAGGCAATCGTTTATGGAAAATTAAACTTCTTTAACCAAATAACAAACCCTATAAAGGTGTATAGAAAGTGTATTTATTACTACCATTTCTTTGATAGAAATAATGTTACTACCACTTATTAATAATTAGATAATTAAGTAATTTGTATGCCACCAAAAGCACGTGGTATCTAAAGAATCATACCCAACAAAAAAATCCTTGTGAATTTGGATGAATAGTGATTGGCTGATTTCCATTTCGATGAACAGCATTTGATCTTTTTTTAATGACGCTGTGTGTGGTTGCAATATAAATAAATTTGCACTGATGCAAAATCATTGCAGTGCAAATGATTTAAGTGTAAATTCTGATCTATTTTCATTTTTACTTATTTTGTTTGGTTATGGTACAAATGAAATAAATTATAACATGAAGCAGAATAAAGTAAAATCCAAAATAAAATTAAACAAGAATTTGCATTTTTTACATTTGCACTCCTATACATTTACACTAATGCAAATAAATTTGCACTGCAACCAATGAAAAACTTCTCACTAGTCACCACTGATGAATACCAGAATGATGTTCTTTGACTACAATGTTGTTAGACCAATGAAATTAGTAGATCATTGATAGACTCATCTTATAGTTTTCTGCAAAGAAAATAATTTAAAACATTATTTTTTTTATAACATTAGGACTTTTTTTTTATATTATTTGGGAAAAAATCCATAAATTTAACAAGTTTGGACCACCGATGCAATAATCCAAGTATCCAATCTATTAGAACAACTTATAAAAACTGTAAAAAAAAGGATGAATATTGAATAACAATTTATTAACCTCTTCCATATTAAAAAATTAGTAGCAACAATCATGATTGCCACCATAGGTCCATTAATAATATTCAAGGGCACAAAGATCATTCCACCTATGCCATCTGTTCATTTATGATACAAATTATTATGTCATGTATTTGTCACGTTATATCAATATTTAGAACATACGTGCTTTGTATTTTACGCCCAAAAATTTCTTTGCATTTCCAATGAGCTTAAAAACTATGATTTAAGCTCCAATCACCCTGTTACCGTACACCATCTCAAGTGCACAAACCTATATACATACAATAAAAAAACAGGTTCAACACTCCCACATCATACCAGCACTAGTGTTATCTAGATTTGCCACCTACAGCTACCCACAGAACACCACAAATATACCTATGATATTGGAAATACATGGCATCTGAAAATTTTGTGACAAATCAACCGATATCATAAATATGATAGCCAATCAGGTAGTGTTAATCAAAATTCATGAATGGGTTTTAATTGGTTAAAACTCTCATAGTTTTAATTGGTCCGACATCATAGATTTCCCCAAATATTGGTAATGAGCCTACACAAGAGGGAGTAGCCCTCACCCAAACCCCTAGACCCCCAATCTAAGTGTAGAGGGACTAGATCCCATGTCTCTAATACAATATGGCAACTTAAAAGGGCGAGCATGGGTTGGTTTGTTCGATTTCAAGGTTGATTTTGACCTTGGTGGTTTTAACTCTTTTGAGATTTTATATGAATTGTGTATAAAATTGTTTATATATACAATAATTAAATAAATTAGTATAATAAAATTAAAAAATATTTATTTTATTAATATATTATATACTATATATTATTATATAAATATATATAATATATAAATATATATAAATATATAAATAATATATATGGGCCATGCTGGGCTAGGCCATGCTGGCCCGCAAGTCATAGGCAGCATGACCCGCTCGGCCATACCGTGCCATGCTGGCCCATGGACCTAAAACCTCAGGCCCAGCATGACCCACATGATCATGCCGAGCCTGGCACGGCTAGCATACCGTCGTGTCGGGCCGGTCTAAGTTTGTGTTGAGACATGGGTGACACAACCCGATTTATTATAATCATTAAGTACTTGAATTCAAATAATCACATTCTCAAAGTATTTTGGAACTTGTTTTAAAGAAAGTTTGATTCCAAGCTCGATTCTACAAGGCCAACCAAGGCAATAGGGGTTTGGAATCGGAATTGGAATGGGCTATTCTGACTCCAAGTGTTTGGTTGGATGGAATCGGAATCCCATTCTAGTTTATGCTAAAATGGCATTCCCCCATTTGAGGGAATGGCCATTCCCTGCCCCTTCCTTGGGAATGAAATCCCATTCCTGCTGATTTTAATTCCTATTCTCATTCCTGCCTGAACCAAACAGACTATGGGAATGAACCATTCTGATTTCAATTCTGACTACGGTTCCGCCTATGAACCAAACAGACCCTAAGACTTTAAAACTAGAAACCCCACCTATTAATATATATTAGATAAATCAGTTTAAAGCCAATTTGAGGTTGATTCCATTCAGTTCCTGGTGAACCTTAGCCATTTAGTAATCCCCACCCCAATATCAATAAACGTGGCTTCTAACCATCACGCTAACGTCAAGAACTCAAAGATTAGCGATTTGGCTCACGATTATCTAGTTTTCTTTGGCCACTGTTCAAATTACGAACCTCTGAAACTTGTTATGAACCAACCATCGAATTTAGTTCACCATTGGCAAGTTTCACGTGCTTGCCACGATTTAGACGGGGACTTCGCAACAAAAATTTGATTGGCTATAGGAGAGAGAGATTAATTTCTATGAAAAATGAAAACGTACAATTTAGACATTGGAGAAAGAGAATCAAGAAACTAGAGACAAATAAACCAAAAAAAAAAAAAAAAAAAAACAAAAAACGACGAACCCGCACCACCACAAGTCTACAACTCTCAGCAACAAAGAAGCTGCTTTTCTCTTTAAAACCAAAGGGGCAATGACCATGGGGAGAAAGAAAAGTTCAAATCAGGCCAGAGGTGCAAATCATAAAGAAACCTTAAAAAATTAGTACTGGCTTTTGTAACAAGTCTCTTCCACCCCACTAGTTTAAAAGTTGAAAACCACTGCTTGCATAATACCTTCAAAACTTTGAGAACTGAGTACCCTACTGATTATTGAATTGCGCCATGCAGAGCCTTTCAGGACTTAATCAGTGCTGCACAGCAAGTTGTCAATAAATTTCTTTCCAATGGAAGAAGATTTGCAGAATAATTGAATTCTCATTTCTCTTTTCTCCTTTGGTGGATAAATTCCTATTCACAATCATAAAATAAAATTAAGTAGCTAGGCGATGATTACCTCAGCTTCAGCAGGTTTGGTTTCCTCACTCTTACCCCCATCTTCGCCTGCAAAACATATTTGTACTTCAGTGATCAGTCAGATTAATTTAATTCCCATTCTATTGCTAATAGTTTTGCTACTATTATTGGAGTGGAATGCCACTCATGTGTCCCACACGAGTGACCAAAATACCAAAACACAGGTTAATGCAAACATCCAATGGTACCGGAGTTCTGAATAACAGATCCTATGTAGGTCATTCAACAGTTGCCAATTCCTAAATTGATTACAAGTAACCTCAGCTCGTTGTGTACCAAATAGTATGTATTATTGTGCCATTCTACACCCCCTCATTTGCTAAATGTGATTAGATGAATAATACTAACATCTCTGTTCTGAATGCCATTCTTTTTTCTTAGGCCAATAAAAAATGGGATTAGAAAGTATTGAGTAAAAAATAAATGAAATGAGAAATATGAAAACATACAAAAGTATAAAATATAAAAAAATTTGTAGAAAACATTTTGAGCACACACACATATATATATATATATAGAGAGAGAGAGAAATATAAAAAAAATGTTAAACAATTTGGAAACACATTATTTATTATCATAATCATCATAAAAAATTTCCACGTGCAAAGCAAGTGCACACTTACTAGTATATAGATAAACTCAGACAAATTAGTTTCCTCTTTATTGCTTGTTTGTTAAAACTGAAATAGATCACCTACTTAGAATTTTAGGATTGAACTACTTGAATCCAAGGCAGGCTGTTAAATTGCCTTTTCATTTTTACCCAATCAGCCAAAACTTGAACAGCAAAAACAAAACCCAAGAACCCCCAAAACAAGTGAAATAAAAAAGAAAAAACACAAGTCATCCTATCCCTTTTAATATCTCACCCAAATTCTACGTCACCACCTCCTTAAACAAACCAAATACCAGCAGTTTGGCAGCCCCCAACATCTAACCTCTTGTTAAAGTGCAAGGTCATTGCTCCATATAAGAAGTTGATATTCAAGCCATTTATCAGAGGCATGCCAGAATCCCTTTTGAGCCTTGCTCATATCTTAAGGTATATCTAGTTTTACTATTAGCTTATCATAAATGGATCAAACTGGTTAACGTTAACTGATGACAACAAGATTACCATAAAAAAAGTTGTTGACTAGAGCTTCTTGTTATCACAAATCTGCTTCCTTAAACCCAATGGTCCAAGTGCAAAAATACCACTTACCAGATGGCATCTGGACATGCAAAAGATACCAACTCTATTGACATAAACAGAAACAACATGACATTTTTTTTTTATTTTAATTTTTAAATGATCTGTATAATACCTCCTTCTTCAGGTAAATCAGAGGTCCAAAGGGTGAGGTTATCCCTCAACAATTGCATGATGAGGGTGCTGTCCTTGTATGATTCCTCACTCAAGGTGTCAAGCTCTGCAATTGCCTCGTCAAAAGCTTGTTTAGCCAAGTGGCAGGCCCTACAATATTCAATACACAGTTTTGCAACAAAACAGTAACAATAATCATCAGATAATGGAGGTAAACCAAAAACCAAAGGGGACCGGCTCACTTGATAGTTGCACTAGATGTGGAATTACCTTTCAGGGGAATTCAGTATTTCATAGTAGAAGACAGAGAAGTTGAGGGCAAGGCCCAGACGGATAGGATGGGTTGGAGGAAGGTCTGAATTTGCTGTGTTTGAAGCAGCCTAAAAAGGACAATGCAAAAGAAGGGATCAGGAGGTTATAGAAACATAAATTTACAAAGTAATAAATGAATGCCTTGTAAACATGCACTGAGCCATTGTGAGACTTAGGAGAGAGCAGCATGCCTGGTAGCCTTTCAATGACTGGTCAGAAGCGTCTTTCCTTTCTTGATCTGTCTTAAACTCAGCAAGATAGCGGTAGTAGTCACCCTTCCTGCATTTTTTTCGCATAAGAGACAACAGGGAAAGGGCTTTAGTTTCTTCTCCTAATTTAAAAAAAAAAAAAAAAATTATTCGCCCAGAATCACGAACTTCCAGTAAATAAATGGAAGGTCTCACCCTCACCCCTGTGCTGAGGGAGGACGAGTTCTCATCATCACATCCTGGCATAAGCATCATGACGCCAATACCATTTTCTTTTTCATTTTTCAAAAAGCTACATAATGTTACACGGACAATTTTCTAAGTTCCATACAATGAGGAATTTAAAAGTTACTTAAAACAACGTCCTTGGGTGTTTCAAACAGCAGACTGTGGGTTCAGTAATAAGCACCAAATTGACGAATGCAATGTATTCATGCAACTCACATCTTGTAATAAAAAACTGTTGACTCTCCGGAACCGGAAGAAGGGATCAGGTGTTCATCTATGATGGTCAAGATGTCATTGCAGATTTTGGAAAGCTCCTCCTCTACTTTCTGTCGGTAAGCCTTGATCATTTTCACATTCTGCTCATTTCCCTTTGACTCTTCCTTCTGCTCAATGGAAGACATAATGCGCCATGAAGCACGGCGAGCACCAATAACATTCTTGTAACCTACGGAAAGGAGGTTCCTTTCCTCAACAGTTAGTTCAAGATCAAGTTTTGCAACTTTCTTCATACATTCCACCATTTCTGTGTCATCATGTATAAAAAATAGATGTCAATAAAACCTAATCACTAGGTGTAAACTGAAAAACACAGTAACATGTTAAAACTTAAAGTGCTTTTGAATGCACAACGCATGTTCTCAATTATATGAGTTGGTAAATTTTTTTTCCACCCGTTGGCAGTCCATAATTGCATAGATATCGGTCCTTTTTTTTATTTTAATGACCACCCAAACGAAAACTACGATCCCCGTGTCCATGCAATTTATAACAAGTAGTTCGCCAATCAATGCATGAACTAGCAACGATCTCTCTTAAACGAGATAAAGATGAAATTTGAAAAAACGATCAAAGAAAAGGAAAGGAGACACTACGGCATTCATTATGATTCATCATGAAAACAAATCACATAAATGAAAAACACTATGGCACTTCATTGAAAATCAAAATATGTGGAATGCGAAACACGACCTTCATCAATTGAAAGTTGAAACATGCATTACAATCTAATCAAATTAAAACGGAAGAAAGACCTAAGCTTACTAAGACAAACGAACATTCCTTTCGACCACATTTCAGTGATTTCACAATAAAATCACTAACTAAACCTGATCCTAAATACCATATCAGGATCGTCAGAAGCCCTACATGATCGAGATCTAAACACGGTTCAATTTTAGAGATCAAATGCGAAAACACCGAAGGAACAAAATACATTATCAATTCAACAAAAATATAAATGCCGGAAGATAATACAGAACCAAACAACAATGCGACTAAAGCAAAGGAGAATGCAGATCAATATCCGACCATCATATCGCTCAGCCTGCTCGGCGAGCTTCGCCATGTAAACATGGGTCTCTCGCTCCTTTTCCGTCGACATTGCCGAGAGATCAAAGGAGGCGCGGCGCGAACAAGGGAAAGAAAAGTTGCAGACAAGGAGAGGAAAGGAGGGCTTTGGGGAGGAGAGATTGAAAAAATGAAAATAAATAAAAATTAAAAATATTTAAACGTGGAAATGGGCGCTTTATAGGGTTTCTTGCTGTTAAGTGTCGAACGAGTAGGACAACAAAGACTGGATCCTGATCGTCCGCTCCGGGGTTTGAATAACTACCCGAGTCGTGGGGCAGGAGTTTGCTACCAACAAAACACTACCAACAATGGTCCAACGGACCACTGCAGCTGTAGATCCAAACTCTGAATCGTTTTCAGTGTGCGACTGGAGTTGCCGGTTGGGACATGTTGGCAGTGCATTGTTGGTAGTAGATCCAAACTCTGAATCGTGATTGCTTGATTGGGGAGCAGCGGAAGTTTAGGTGAATTCGTTTTCGTTTCAGTCCTTCTAAGGAGATGTTTGGAACCGTGGCCGTTTTTTTAAAAAATTGTGTTATGTCTTCGGATTCATATAGGCGTTTTAATAAACACTCATGTATTTTATTATTTGGTCCAGTTGATTATTAAAAAATTGGGTATGCCTCGAAAATCGGGACCCTACTGATGCATGAAACACCAAATTATCGGTGAACCGTTTATCTCAATAGTTGACTGATGTGTATCCTATGTGGTGCTTAAAAATCGGTCTCGAAAAACATCCACGCTTCCAAACACCATGTAAATTTCAGCTTTACCGTGATTAACTTGAGACATGGAGAATTGGGGTTAACTTTGGCTGTTGGGGCCCAACAACATAGGCTATTGAGACAGTTTTTGGGCTGGGCACATTCTGGGTAATTCACTTATTCATGCCCATGCTTTGGTATTTAGTAAAAATAAATTAACATATAATTACTAATTTACCCATTCTTAGAATAACGTGGCATTCCCAAAAATTCTCTCAACAATAGAGGTTGTTGGCCCCGAACAGCTAAAGTTTTTATGGGGAATTGGGATCTTTGCATTCCTGCCCTCTACCTACTGGATCTGACACCGCACATCTCATCATGAGAATGGGATCCACCATAAAGTGGGACCTGCCATAGTGCCATGTATGAGATGTGCCGTGTGAGATAGTGGTAGATGGATAGACTGTGTTTTGTTAGAGGTGAACAAGGGATCCTTCAGTCCTATCCAGATCTCCTGCCAACAAAATGCATTCCAACCCTTTACCAACATGATCAAACACCATGCATTTCATGAGTTCAAATCAGGCCCCCACAAGTCGCACAACACATCCTCGCTGTATATTGGGAACATTTCTCATGATAATATCAGAAATGATGATGCCATCATCATTGAGAGATGTTGTGCAGCAGGATGCTGTGGGGAGCTGATTTGATCTCACATTTCATATATGGTGGGTCCTAGTATCATGGTGAGATGTGTGGTGTTAGATTACATTGGTAGAGTGTTAGAGCATGTTTTTGTTGACAGAAGATCCCAACTCCTTTCACAAGAGTGAAAGGAAGGGGAGATCCCCCCCAAAGTTTAGACTGCACTCTACCTCAGAAAACCCTAGCTCCACTGTACAGTTGGAGATAAGTGTCAGCTTGAAATTGATGCCAATTCACGAGCTGGTATGAGTGTTATAAGTGGAGCTGTTTATAATTTTGAATTGTTGCAGGCCTACGGTTCAAATCAGATTTCCCAAGTAGAGTACAATCTAAAAATCCCTTTCTATTAACATTACCACGTGTCTAATGTGCAGTTACGGACCCATATCTAAATGAGTCCCACTAAGGTGTTGTCAATTGTACCCATTCATCAATTTTAGCATAACCTTCTCTTCGAAATCCATTATTCATGTGATAAATTTGTGTTTGATTTTCTATTTAATTCGTGAAATTAAATAAGGTTTAATAGGATAAGGTAAAACTGTCCAAACTGACATTAAAAACCCTTATCCCGATCCTAAACCAGAAATATATCTACAATTTTAGATCCCAGAACCGAACCGACTGTTAATCGAAATACAACAATCAAAGTTTTCCCAGTCTAAGAGATTTAATTCAAGGGCTGCTTAATACAACAATCCGATCGTTCATGCAAGCTTAGCCACTCATGGTAACTAATGAAACATGCATAACAAAATACGATAAGAGTTCAAGAAGAAAAACCAGGCAGAAAATAAAACACTAGCATTGACTATCAATGCTTACCTGCGGCTACCATTCTAAGGTTTTTCTGAGTTAGGTTCGAACTTTGAACTAAGCCTAGTCCGGCTTGCAGCCCTACGGTCTACGGGTGGATTTACAATTGGGTTTCTTGCAGAAAAGAGCTGAATATCAATAAAAAGTAATACTTTTGTAAAAAAAACTAAAATAAGATAATTTTTTAAGAAAAATATAAAAAAAAGACAGGGATACTGTTCATCGTATTCTCTGCCTCTGTATTCATGTGAAGAAATGTGTGAGATGGTTCCACTCTACTTTTCCATGGACCTTATCTGCAATAAACCCTATCTGGATTATATTATGGCATGAATGATGAATCAACCGTACCACCACCTTCCTTGGGTTGAAGCATTTCGTGTTCGTCTGGAACTGCCATCAAATTTGGAACTGGGAGAGCCATGCCGATAGGGCTCTCCAATCCGCAGAGTGTGTGCTTCATGCGCCAAGGGAAGAAGGGTGCAATCCCACACGCCTTGGCAGGTGTATACGATCGTGGCAGTGTACTTCAGGGATGAATAAATCTTTCTGTTTCTGGGACTTGAATATCACTGATCAACTCATCATCATCGTCATCACTTGAAAAATGGTAGGCAGAAGAAGAAGGAACCCTCTTATGCATTTTCTTCTTTGAAGAAATTGAGTAAGAAGAAGCAAAGGCATCTGCTGCCAGGAGAAAATGGCGTATTATGAAACTCGGTGAGTGATTTCCTCTAGACTCCACCATCTCTAAACAAACCTTCATGCTCCAATCCACGCACCCCAAGGTTCATGCTATCAACAATATCTATGGACTCTGATAATGAGAAATTGTCGTCTATTACATCTGATGGCAAAACCTCATCGTCGTCGGCATCGGTATCGTCATCACAGTCCGTTGAATTATCTTCATCATCATCATCACAGGCCACTTTCGCTGGAGGACGCCATCGGCTCTATGGGAGCTTGGGAGGTGGTGGGCTCTCAGCAAGGAGGCCGCTTTTCTCAATGTCTTTGAGCATTCTAGGAGATCTCTCCCATGAAAATGGGATCCTTTTACTTATATCGCGAGCAATTCCTCGGGGATCTGCATTTGCGTCTGCATCGATGGAACCAGCTGCCATCAGACGCCTTGTTGATAGAAGCGGTGCATTGAAGTTCAAGCTGTGGCCATGACATCTCTCATTCGAACCCTCTTGATCCATAGCATAGAGCTCAGAACCGTGAGTCTGTGAGTCGGCAGAAACAAGTCAATGGCACCACCAACCATCCACTGAATTTGTTCTGACCATTCATTTGGGTAGCTGTGGCTCGCAGCGACATATGAAGATTGACTAATTAACATCTTTTCTTCCTTATGGATTTATCGAGAAACAACTAACACGAATACTCCATGAAACATAAAAGTATAGTGGAACCATCGCAGACTTTCTTCGCATGAATACAGAGGCAAAAAAGACGATGAATAGTATTCCTGTCCTTTTTTTGATATTTTTCTAAAAAAGTTATCTTATTTTAGTTATTTTATAAAAATATTACTTTTTATTGATCTTCAGGGCAAACGGTGGCCCTTATTGCAAGAAACCCTTTACAATCTACAATGACTTATTTTTTTCTCCGCATTTTTTAATATTAAATTATTAATACTCACATCTATGGTTCAAATTATCAATGAGTATCAGTTTCAGGGTCTCATTGAAAAGGCTAAATACTGAGAGTTGGAACCTTTTAGTAGGTTTAAACATTTAACATTAATTAACACCCACCCTAATGTATCTCTTTATGAATTTATCAAATTGAAAAAAATAAAAAAAGTAACAAATGCTATATATATATATATTTTGTAATAATCGTTGACACAATTAAGGTTGCGTTGGACAACATGACTGATCTGTGTTTGAAAACAAAAATAACTGCCACATCAGTAAAATTGTATTGTTTTTATTGACATGGCAACTGTTTTTGTTTTGGAAAACAAAACCAATTATATTATGAAAACCCCACTAAACATCTTTTGCATTCAAAGTATTAATACTTCATACTACACTTTGTTAGGAAGAAATGTGTATTGTTCAAAGTATCGAAACACCTGATAATACATTGGGTGTTACAGAGCTTCATAACTTATTTATTTTTTATTTTTTACTTTTCAAAATTGGTCAGGGGGCTGCTCTCAGGTTTGCCTACCCCCTGAAAATAGTCAAAACACCAAAAGCCTTTATTTTTCATATTGGGATGCTTGCCAATACAATTCAATATACCTGCTACTAAGGCTGTAAATGGACCGGTTTTGGATTGGACCCCATCCAGTCCAAAATCAATTTGG
The DNA here is from genome assembly GCF_000365185.1 of Nelumbo nucifera. The sequence continues at coordinate 6,886,415 of NW_010729075.1, forward strand.
ACGGACCAACAAGACATATTGGATTGGACCAATCCGGTCCAAAATATTTATTAGATTGGATTGGACCTGGTCCATCCGTAATAAATTTATATTGGATTGAGTTGGATTAAGCCAATATCTGGTATGTTGATATAAGATAAGAATATAGGTGTCAATGGACTAGGCTTGGATTGAAACCAATCTAAAACAAAATGAATTTGAAAAGATTGGATGGTCCAGACATTGAATTGGATTGGTCCAAAATGGTCCAAAATATTCATTGGACTGGATTGGACCTGGTCCATTTATAATAGACTCACATTGGACTGGATTGGATTGGATTGGACCAAATACAGTCCAATTGACACCCTTACTTGATACAATGTAGTGGATACAATATACATGATACAAAGTATATAGTGTCGAAATTTTGAACCTTGGAAGAGACTTAAAATGACTAGGAATATACCACAAAATACATGAGTGGAAATAGTAAGAAATGATTTAGCGTCTGTTTGGCATCGTTGTCGTTGCTCCAAAAAGCGGTGACACATCAGCGCCATGTTGGAAAAAACGGTGCTCAAGGAAATGCCTATTTGTTTTGAACTGTTCTTCTATAAAAAATGGTGCTCCAAGCCATGCCTTGGAAATCGAGAATGTGTGGTTTAGAGCAATGTTGAATCTGGCATTTCTTGGAGCTGCAACTCATTGATACTAACAGGGACATGAGGTGGCAGTGACAGGGACATGATGTGGCATTGGATAATAGGTACCAGTGTTGAAAACGTTTCCTAGAACATTGGTACCAAACAAAAAAACGTTGTTGTTACTCCAGAAAATGTCCTACTTGGCAGCAATGTTTTCCAAATAAAAAAAGACACTGAACTGATTACTTGACTGGTCCAACTGTCTGGTTTGAACGAATGGTCTGCTATGATTTTAAAAAATAAAAAAAATGCCAAAAACCATTGTTTGGGTCAATGGGTCTTTGACCAAATCAACGGTTTTTGGTCCAAGAACGGTTTTAGGGTGAAACTGAACTGATTACTTAACTGGTTCTCAGTCAATCAATTCGACTATTGATTTTCAAGACCATGAAAGAATGTGTTTTTTTTAAACTAATTCTCTTTGAGAGTATCCGGATCTAGTAGTGAGATGATCCAAATGTGCAGTTGTGATGGCCGTAAGGATTTTATGTTGAGATTTTAGATTTGGAATTGATAAATAAAACTTCTCACCATATTAAACAGATGGGGATGTAGCTCAAATGGTAGAGCGCTCGCTTTGCATGCGAGAGGTACAGGGTTCGATCCCCTGCATCTCCATGAATTCTTTTTTAAAACATGTGAATATTGGCTAACATTATTTTTTCCTTAGGCTAGAAAGAGTACAAATACAAATTGAGCCTTATAACAAACAGTGCTTGAAATTTAAATGCAGTTTGTTTTTTGAATGCGGAGAAAATAGTTCGTGAACAAACAAGAGATTTGTAGCAATCCTCGCGCTGCCATTCTTTAGTGCCAATGAAAAAAAATTTCAATCTATTTTTCATTATTCTTGATCTTGAACAAACTAAGAACTGTTAAATGTCATTGAATTTTGAAGCAGACAAAGTCATTAACTTGTAGATGAAGAATTTTTAGCTCCTATCTGGTCGGAGGAAACTTGTTCGACCAAATGCATTTTCCAGTTAAAATCTAGGGTTTAAAGATTTAGGATTAGGATTTATAAATTTAGGGTTTTTTTTTTAATACAAAAATCAAGAGGTGGTGAGACGAAAGCAGGGGAGCATGATAGGAACCAATGTATGCTCGTTGTAGATGGAAATTAATAATTGGCAAAAACACGGGCAATCCGGGAATCTGCAACTTTGCAGTTTCTTTCTTCCCCATTTTAATCCAAGTGTACAGTTCCTTTTTTTCCTTTTAAATCTCATTTGTAACTTGTAAGCATGGTTCAAACTTCAAAGTATCGATACTACTAACTTTTGGGATCTCTCATACACTAAATGCAAGGATTTATGACAAACGGCCATATTCAATGATTAGTACTCTTCTGAGTTTTGAGAAGTGACATGGATCTAAGCTTGAAGCAATTTCTATCCATGAACATTGTCCCTTTGAATCTCAGAACCACGTTTTCTTTCTGATGGATATACTTAGAACCATGTTTGTGAGGAACCAAAAGATCTACCTTCCAAATTTGAAGGTGCTATCTCAGTTATTTTATTATCATCAATGTTTTAAAAACTGACCTGGACCGAAACCATTCTGACCACCAATTTCTGGGTGACTGTCCTATTTGAATGAACAATCCATTCAGACAAAAAATAAAAAATAAAAAATGGACAAAAAATATTGAATGGATCGATGGTTCAACCGCCCAGATCAACGGGTCTTTGATCAATTCAACAGTTTTTGATCAGGGGCTGGGTTTAGCGTAAAATGGAACTAATTGCTTGGACAGTTACCGGTCTGACAATCCAACCATCCGGGTCAACAGTGGTTCAAAAACATTGATTATCATTTATTAATTTCTTTTCTTTTTTTTTGTTTTCCTTTAACCTCTTTTCTTGTGAGGTATTATAAGCATGTTCAACAAGTACTTGAAAATTTTTTTGACACCCGCCCCTTAAAATACCTCCAGTCTACCCTTAAAAAAGATTAAAAACCACTTTTGACAGTTGCCAAAATATTTATCAAGTGCTCATTGAATGTGGCTATTATATTGTGCCTACTTAGATCTCGTTCCCCATTTGTGCACTCCATTACTTAATTCAGCATTTCAGAACTGTGATTAAGGTTGGGTACATTTTGATGTAACCGATCCCTGAGCCTTGTGGACTTGTAGTTCATGACATCCACAGAAGCAAACCATTATTCCATGGTGGCTTTGCCGTCCAGTGCCATTTTAAGGGGCATCAGTTTTCTGCAGCAGTTCCCTTCCTGTCTACTTTGATATGTTTGATATGACTTGTCCGTCCATACTAATGGTAAGGTATATATTTCTCTCTGGGCATTAATAAATTATCATAATGTATTATACACTATAAAATAAAAGATTGTTTTTTTTACTTCACCAGTGAATCGAGCTTATTGTCTCAACCACAGCTTATAATCAGATCCCTTGTCAACGAACTTCTGCCAACTCCCTTCCATTTGATTCTCTTTTGAAGGGTTCCAATCAAAGTGGCCAAGCTTCATAACAAGCGTATCACCAATCTGAGCTACGTAACCGTCATTGTTTGCATGATATATCTTGACAGAACTCCGGCAATGGATCCCAGCCTGCCTCCGAGCATCAATCAGCTCTATCAGGATGTCGCGAAGGCCAAAATCATAGAAATGGTCATAAAATATCACGGGCTGCAAATACAAAATACCTTTGTTAACAATTGGTAAAGGTAGAAAATCCACGATCAGAGGTTCATTATACACAAAAGCTGACCAGTTCAGCTATAATTTAAATTTAACTTCGAAGGATGAAAAATACAATTATAAATTTCAACAGAATTTCAATTAGGTAAAAATTTCCATGGCATGATTGTATTTATCTTGAAATGTTGTGAAAAAAAATTATGGACAGAAGATAAAGCATGAGTCAAATGCAAACATCATTACACATGGGTTTGGTCATTCTCTGGAAGGTATGCATGTTACCAGGGCCATGCCAGATGATCGCATTTTTTTGGGTAAAACATGGCAGAATTAATGTCTTGTAACTACTAAATTTTGACATTTTCGACATGCATTAGTTTTGGACTGTGGCAAAAGTCTATGTAATAGAATCCCTTGAATTACCAAAAAAATTCCTCAACTGAGGAAACCAAAGAAGACGTGATCAATGCTTTCCACAAAATCAATTAACTCAATTGTCAGCTTGCTGGTTTTATGGAAAGCTTTTTAGATTTGCAAAACTAATGAAGCTTATAGGGCTTACATAGAGCCTAATGAAGCTGGTTAATTCACCAGGGGTCCTAATCCATAAAATGGAGTTTTCTTTTTCTTTTTCACTTTCATCAAGTAAACTGTTTTAATACTACGAATATGCATATGAAGAAAATAAATGATCAGGGCCATTCAAGAGAGAACAGCTAATCCATGGATAAAAAAAAATTACCGTTCCAGGATGCGTTAAAATGTATGCATATCCCTGTGCGAGCTTATCCCGTGGAAATGGCCAGTGTCCCTGAAATAAGAACAGAAAATCAACTTCATTGTCATTGGTGCTGGCTTTCCATGAAATTGCTGAGCTCCAGAAACTTTTTCCAACATAACAAATCCAAAGAGGTCAAGTCTTCAAGGCAGGAGGTGGATCCCAATCCCATAATATAGCCACATCAAAGACAATTACCCAACAGAGCCTAAATAGACTAGGGGAACATAGTCAAGATTGTTTAGGAGTAGGCAAAACTTGTATAATCTCCACACAAGTCACACAACTTGTGTATACAGGGCTTCAGTTGCATAGTTTCCAGTGAGCCCCATCATCCCTAGTTGTTACTAGAGCATCAAAATTGATTGGTCAATTTGAGGATTCCCATCAGCTAGATTATGACCGAAGGACAGGTCAATAAAATATTCCAAACTACTTGACATATGAACTTACCTGCCAATTTTTCCCCAGGTGTCAATTAATTGGACATCATCTAAGTCTGAGATTCAGATTGAAATGTTAAGATTCTACTAACAATTTGACTTTTACATTATGTGCTACCATTGCCTCAGAATAACTGCTGAGAATGGTGCCTTGCTTTCATGTATAGAAAATTGAGGTAGGACCCATGGGGATGACAGGTTACAGCAAAATCATGGTTTGAATTGCATGAATGACACCGATAGAAGGTTTGATGAACTAAGCTTGTTACCCTCATGAAAGTGGTCTTGCCAAACCCCATCCATACAAGATCATGATCACAGATACAATCCTGTGCAAAGATAAGATAGGTGGCTCTTGATTCATCCTCTAATCTATGAATCATCTCTTGAATGAATCACCCAAATATGTTGCATCTTTTTGAGCAGAAAGAAAAGATCATTCAATCAAAGACAAGTTCACAGACCAAACAATCTATAAATCATGTGTCATTATAAATGCTTAGATAAATACAAGGAATTGGTGAGAAAGAAGCAACTGAACTTTCAAAGGCTCAGATTCTCAAGTGGAGACGGTGATTAGCAGGACAGAGGCTCATGGTCAGATGGGCATGCAATAGAAAGGAATTTAGGGGCATCTCAGTCCAATATTTTTGTGATCAATGGAGGCAAATTATCAGTTTATGTTTTTTTTTTTAACTTTCTTTTTTATTATAAATGGTGTACATAGAGGCCCTTTTATCTCGAAGGGGCTAGTGTTGTAATTATTGAGGTGATTTCCCCTTTTTATTAATACAATTATACTTAAACATTTCGAATATATAAAATTGCACAATGATAATGCAGATTAACTAATATATCCCAATCTGATCAATGTATCTTAGAATCTGGATCTGCTTATTAGATGGGATTTAGATAATATCTGGGCCACGATTGATCTCTTAGCAGCTTCGATTTATTACTATAATCATCTTTATTATTGTCATTGTTACATCTACCCCAAGTGCTGCATTCTTGTATTTATCCCCTTGTATTATTAACTTATTTGCATCTATATTCAAATACAAGGAAAAAACACCTGAATTTGTTAGTGTACTCTGATGAATGAAATAATCTTAACTAAGTTATGCTGTTGTAATTTGGGATAAACTAATTGAGAATGCTGCATTTACAGTCTCGAACCAAAGGTAAAAGACAATATTTTCTGTATTAGGCTTACCAATGTGAATAACCTAAAAGCATGGGAGAAATCAATATGAAGTTTGAAAACATAATATAATAAATACCAAGGCACTAAAAGATGGGGACAAAGATGCACATGATCCTAAAAAGAAGTTGTAAGATTCTTGTCACATCCTTAAGAACTTTCCCACAATGTTCTATTTCTCTTATCTTTCAAACCAAAGATGACCTTGGACGATAGGAGCAAAGTTAAGAACGGATTGTAATAAACTTTCGTGTTTATAAAAGGAAAACATGAAATCTAAGGATAATTGCAAACAAAGAAAACAAGGGTAGAGTTGTATATGTTAAGAGAATAGACAATAAACACTTGTTTATTGCGACTCTCTTGAATCTGAGGAGACAGGACCCATATATAGTTCTGCCCCCTGCTTATCATGCCACCTCTACCACAATTCAAGAATTATGATCCACCAAAGAATGGGTCCCACCGAAACGTTGTCCATGCTAAAAAGCAGCACAATTAGATGAATTTTAGCCATTTGATTTGGGCCTATCTGTAGAGTTTCTCCTTAACCTTTAAGAGAATCACAAGTAATCAGATACCACCCAGGTGATAATTTTCCATTTAGTTGCTTATACCCATGGTTCAAAGTATTGATACTCTCGATCCACAAGAGTTTTGTCTATATCAAAACTCCTTTTTCTATCTGTTCGCCTGTTCGGTGCCAGATTTTGACAGGGGCATTGCATCGTCTTTTATACGTACAGAATTATTAAAACCTTATAACTCCCCTTAAATAGAGCGTATCAGGGACCCAAAGATACAATACGATACACCCGATATGAGGCCTATCGTATCAATACTTCGAACCATGCTTATACCATACCAAATGTCAGTGGGAGAAAATAAAGATGATGTCATTTCATGCATAGATTTGGAGCTGCAAGTCCAAGGAGATATTTGATTTAGAAGGTTGAATGGCAACATGTCCATTGAAAATACTCACAAAAATGAGTGTATGAGAGGTAAGGATCTTGATAAGGTAAAAGGACCATTACAAATGTTGGTTCTAGCTATCCAGGGTCTTAGGAGGGACCATTGCTTGGTGCAATGGTAAAATCTTGAGCTGACGAGTGTGAGAATGTGGGTATCAGTCTGAGAGCAGTCACTTTGTGCAAACAATTCCAAAGCTTAGGTTTTGAGAGGGTAAGACAAGGCAAATGCAGGGAATTTAAGATAGCACTAACTATAAGATTAAATCCAAGTCAATAGATGAGTTGACCATGTAAAATTAAGAACAATGAATGTGCAAGAAGAAAGAATATAGGACCACAATTTAGTTATTAGAAGATTTGACAGATTATAGGTGATGGCTGTGCAAGAAGTGGCTAGTTAAATGGAGAGTATGATTCTCAGAAATAGGGTTATCTATAGAATTAATGCTGAGGATGCTAGCAGTTTCTTGGTACTAATGAAACTGAGAAATTTATAATAGCTGAATGACAGGAGGGTAGAGCTCTCCTCATAAGGTCCTTGGACAAAATATGCACGAGTGGGATAAAGCATGTGGACATATGTACAACAAAAGTCATCTAGGTAGATGATAGAGAGAGAACCTGTGTTGATCCCGTATCATGGTTCTCTAAAAATGTGACAGCACGTGATGGCCACCACCCCATTACTCCTGTTGGTTTCCCTTGAGGGTCTATCAACCTCCAATATTGATTATGCAAAGCGGAATGAAGTATTCCCTGCAAAACAAAGTATTTCTGCTTATGAAATTTTACATTAAAAAATGCTTAGTAAGCATGAGATTTGTGCCATAGGCTATGAAATTCTGCAGTTAGAAAAAGACAATAACCATTTTAATTGACATCATCACAAATCCAAATTGGTCTACTAAATGATTGGTAAACAACACTCTGGAACAACCAAAAGAGGTTGAAAGGGTTTTCTGATGGCAAAACTTGTAGGCTCCATAATGGCAAGGCTATATAATTTCAAAGGTATTTAATCTTTCTTTTACAATGTTTCAATTTCTTGCATACTTCATTCCTTTTTAGCCATGTTCCATATTGTGGCTACTGGAAACTTAGTTCATCATCCAATCCTCATCCCAACCATGTGGGGCTGGGTGCATGAATCCCGTCTTGCCATTCTGTTCTGTTTAATGCCATATCCAATTGACCTAGTTTCTATAAAATTTCACAAATTTTGTTAAAAACTTCTATTTACCTCAAGCCTTGGAGCAAAACCAATCATTTTATCTCTTTACTCTTCAGAACTCCAAGTCAGCCAAAAAAAATATTGGACATCGTGCTTCACTTCCAAGCAGTGATGAACTGATGCAAATGAACTAATATACTGCACAAAGTATTCAAATATAGGGCATACACATCATAGGATTTTTTTGTCCTTAGAATTTATGTATTTAGGCTGAAGAACAGAAGAAGTAACATGATAGTATGATACAAAGCATATGGTTGGCTCTGAATATAGAATCAGAAATTACTACACTGACCTGCTAACCCTAGTTGAACTACCAGTTATGCAGGAGACCCCAGAACTTATCACCTCTTTGGATAAATGTCGAGGACATTTCTGATTTTCGAAAATTCGAGGACATTTCTGATAACTACTAGTAGAAATCATTCCTTCTTCAACCACCCCGCCCTCAAAGAATTCATAAAAATGTCCAAGGTCACCTTTCTCAATGTTTAAATACTTGAAAATTGCCAAAGGGAACTATTGGGCCTTAGTGCCTTATCTTTATGAAAGTCAAAAGTGATCTCTTATATTTCGTCCTTCTCAATCTTTCCCAAGTTGAGAACTTTCCAAGAAAATACTGTATTTTAATCCCTTCTTTTTTCATTAAGAGCCCATCTTAAAGAGACCTTAAAGTAGTTCATTCATAAGGGATTTCATGATCTCTTTTTATTCTCAGTCTCCCATCCTCAAGAATCTAGATATAGGCTTCCCTTAATAAGTTAATCAAAACCTAACTCAAATAAACTGAATTCAAACTCCTCTAGCAAGACTGATTAAGAAAGATCTAACTGAAAATTTCCTTTTGGAATCTTCCTTTCAAGAAATGTCATCTAATGTGATTAGGCAAAATAAGGTCATCTTTAAGCTTTTTTAACAAAAGTAGGTGCTATGTAATATCCTGGCAGAATATAGTAACCCAAACAGAGAAAATTTGAGGAATATTACCACACATAAGGAGACTCTATATAGCCTTGGACATAGAGAAATGATGAAACAAGTGCCACACCAAGTATCCTCCCAAACAATGTATTGAAAACTGGACTAGATGGTGAACTGTTGACACTGGCAGTTCTTAGTTTGAATGGTTTGTCAGCAACTCAGACCATTCAAACCATATAATGTCACCATGACACTACAAATATATMAAAAAAAAACACAAAAAAATGGAAAATAACAAGAACCAGTGGCTGGTTGGACCAGTTTAATGGCTAGACCTTTGATTTGAACAATTTTGGCCAAAGTCAAAGTTTTTAGAGGAAAGACAGCCAGGCCACTTTTGGGGATCAAAACTCCCTCCAATCGGTTCAATGAGCTCAGATCAAGTCCAGTTTTCAAAACATTGTTATCAATCTCAGAACCATCTCCCACCTTAAATTCATGATGCCTTTCCAAGAAAACCCATAGGATGAAATAACTGCTTTAGAAACACAATCATTTATGGATCTCCATACTTGGAAGCCACCGCCCCCTTCCACTGTTAGTGTGCAAATTTTAAGAAATTCTCATACATGATACAAAATAATCCGCTCAATTAAATAATTGAGTTTTATTATTTTAGGTAAGATCCATTTGGGTAATCATTTAGATGGAAACAACCTCTCTGTATGTGCAGGGATAAGGTTGCGTACACCTGTCCCTCCCCAGACCCCACATAGGTGGGATCCTCGTGGACTGGGCTGCCCTTTTTATATAGATGGTTCCCTTAATTGCATTCTACAAAGGGAAATGAAAACCTTTTGATTCTGACTTGGATAAATAAACAAATAGAACAAACTAAAACAATTAAAGAATTCTTTAAATGTGAATTCCAGTCCCACTTTATTTTCAGTAGAAGATCAAGACTGCAATCAGTCTTGAACCCTAATAGATTTTAGGTTTAGAAAAGCAGAAGAAAAGTAAGGAGGAGAAGGAAGAGAGAAGAGAAACAGAAGAACACAAGGGTTTGAAAGGAGGGACAGATTCTA
>NW_010729075.1:6927008-7079984 GCF_000365185.1 Nelumbo nucifera
ATAATCAAAGGATCCTAGTTTTTATGGTCTTTTACACCAAATAGGCAACCAATTACAATTAGAATTAGGTGTCCTTTTTTACTTAGATTAGAAGGTTTCTTGAAATATACAAATTTCAGTMTTCTTTCTCTAATACAGTTTGACTTTCTATTTTCTTGATAGCTTCTATTATAAGTTGGTCCGCCCCCTACCAATTTCAGTCTTCTTTCTCCAATCTACCAATTTATTACCATGGTTGAACTTAGAGCCGAAACCGACCCAACCCGACGCAAACCAACTAGGTCGGTTTTTCTTAACGCAGGGTCGGTTTCGGTTTCAATTTCAGGTAACCCGACCAGGTCGGGTCGGTTGAAAAAATCTCGGTAAACCGACCCAACCCGACCCGTGAACAACCCTAGTTGACTGTCACTTTGTGAGAGAGAAGGTGCTGAGTGGAGTGATAGACACTACATATGTTAACACAGGGAACCAGTGGGCAGACTTATTTACTAAAGGATTGAGTCGGGGAAGAGTGCACTACATATGTAACAAACTGGGATTATATGATATATACTCACTAGCTTGAGGGGGAGTGTTAGTGTCGAGTATGTAGGGGTATTTCTGTATTTATACTTATGTTGAGGTTGCTGATGTGTAATATTATGTTAGAACTAATGTCCCTCACTTAAGTAGGGGCACATGTGTCTTTTCCATTATGTTAGTAATATAAAACATATCTGGTCAAATGGGAGAGGTAATTTTTCTCTCATTTGAAGTAGACTTTTCTTCTCTCCTTCTCTCCTCCTTTCTCTCTCTTTCTTTCTTCTTTCTTCTTCTCTCTTCTTGACTGTTATCAGACTAACAGAACTCAAGGGCAGGCCGAATCATAATAGATGGTAACTATTTCAGAATTCAGGATGGATGAACACGTAATCATTTTTAATATAGATCACATAGAATAAGTTAAGATGGATTTCTCAGATTAGATTGGCAATAAAAGGTTAACATGAAGGCTAAAGTTGTGCAGAAAATGTGGATTTACTATGATCTCAAGGACAATCATGAAAAAGAATCACTTTCAAATATGGACAATAAGAAGAGAATTTAAGAATGTAGGCACTTATGATACACAAATATGTCTACATCTATCAACATAATACAACCAGGGCATGGATATGGGATTTGTGTAGGCTATGTCTTAGGGCCTGTTTGTTTGCCAATATATTGGGCGAGGGGGAATGTTGGTCAATGTGGAAGTTGACCAACTTCCCCACGTTCTTTTGCAGGGAAGTGTAGGGCCCAAGGAAAGTGAACTTTCTTAGGTAAGTTTTACCCTTATCCCGGGTGGGTAAATCACTTACTCATGGAGGAGGAAAGTTGTCCAAACTATTGTGTGATTAAAATACCCCTGCCAGCACATAGAAGTTAGGGATCCTTTGGGAAACTGTCTCATTTACCCAGCTAACATTTTCCCGACAAAAGAACATAGGTAAGTGCATTTTACCTGGGTAAACAACTTCCTAGAAAATGAATGAGGACTTGGTATGGTAAAGGAATATGTAGCTAAAGGTTAAAAGAGTATGTTACATGAGACTAGCATTTCCACCATCCCTACACATCAGAGCAACACAGATGGAGACTAGCATGCTTGCAAATAAGATTCTACATAAACGAAGGAATCGGATACTTCTTTTAAGGAACTTTTGGATTTGGATGAGGGAAAAGTTTCAAGATATCACTATTGATAATGTGGTGAGTTGGCTTCATGTAGCTACTTAACTGACTATAGGACAAATTTCTGAAGTGACTTCATTTCCACCATCCCTTGGAACAGTTAAGCTTAACGTTGATGGAATTCTCTATAACATTGGGAGGTCAGCAGTAATTATGGAGGATCTATATTATTTGTGTATTCAAGATATATTGGTGTATGAACTCCTTCAGAGCACAGTTGTTTCATTTCTCAAGGGGCCAAGACATGCCTTCTCCTGGGTTTGATGGAGTGGGCAGCCAATTCTATAGATGATAGAGTAATGAGTAGTATAGGCAAGACTGAGTTCTACTGGGTTACAGTTTCCAGATTAGGTTTGATATTTTGGGGGTTCTCTTTGCTGTCACTATACTGGGGGAATTGTGTGGTCTAGGGTGCAAGCCATTGTTCTCTTATCAAGGTTCTAAATATCATATGATACGCTGGATGGGGCGTATCAGCCTGTATCACTGCCCGCTTTTATTTTTTTTTAGTTTTTTTTCAAACCTGTTCAGGGGGGTCGGTATAAGGCCTGTCTACCCCCTGAAACAGGTCAAACCCCAAAACACTTACTGTAGGGGTGTATTGGAGGGTCACCAGATATGTATTGGCCTATACACTCCAATACATTGCAAAATTTCAATCCCTGCTCTTATTGTTATTTTTTATATCTTTAGTAAAATAGTTAAGTATTTAATACTCGCATTAATCAACCAGTTAAGACCACTAAGAAAGTCTTGTATTTGGGACTTCTGTTTCTTTATAATGCATTTTTAACTGCCTCAATGGAGATACTGGTTTAGAAAAAAAAAGTGGAGATTTAATAGGAAAATAAAAGTTGTGCCCTTTATGCAGTACCAAGGATAGAGTAAAGAAACCAAAAAAATTAAAGAATAGAAAAAGAATAGGAACCCCTTACCTCACAAAATCAAGGCGCCATCCATCAAAACCAATGCTATTACGAAGCCAATTTAGCCACTCCTTGATATCTTTTCGCACAAAATCTTGGGAATGGTCGATGTTGGGTGCTGCATGAAATATATCACCTGCAGACAGATAGGTACAAAGGTAATCAAGTGAAATCAAAATCCAATTATCAAGGTCAGTAGCTGGCAAGAAATCATGAAAAAGAAATCTTATTGGCTTCTGGTTATAAAATTTGTAATATTTTCCTTCTAAACAAGACTTTAATCAAAGGGCACAATCATGCATGATAATTTGGAAGCTTGGTGGCTTCTGAGTGTTTATGCGTGAGGGCCAAAAAGGGGCTCCAGATGAAGTGGGGGATATAGACTTCTGGGAGTTCATTATTGGAAGTCAGATACAGAAGATAGCTGCCCATATCATTTCTATAATTTGAATCTTACATCAGCAGTGGAAGTAAAAGTATAATGTGCACAACAGATAGGATGGTTTATGAAATTATGATCATTTGGAATGAAAGTTCTGGGTATAATGTGCAGAGCAGATAGGAAAGTTTATGAACTGAGGATTTAATGTGTACATCTGCTGCCAGCACTGCAGATGTACATGCTAAATCTTCAGGGTGAGGTCAAAACAGATTAGTGCTCTTTTGATCAACTGAGGATTTATGCAGTTAAAATTGTTTTAGCTATCTCTTTGTGCGCTGGAGAAGGGGGCTTCTAAATCTTTCCTATTTGAGAAAGGAAAACTTTTATTAGTATAGACTTCCCAAACTCCTAGTCCTAGTTTATTTGAACTTAGAAGGAAAAAGCTGCTACAATATTCATTTTGAGAGCATAACTTAAATAAAAGGTCACTTTACAATTCAGTTGTATATGGTGCAGAATTGTTCTTTAGAAGAAATCGAGAAATTACATACTTAGAATCTTTTTGATAGCAAAAGAAAAATAAATTTTATAAAAAATAAGAGTCTGATTACATCCATAACAAGGTGTTATGGTAACACCTTAGAAAAAAAAAAAAACTAATCGTAGATACAGACAGAATCACATTCCAGCACCTCCAAAAAATCTCTGCTGAACTCATTTAAGAAATTTGATCAGTAAGCAAATTAGTCAACCCACTTACGAGAGGAGGGTTTGGACATGTGGCCTACAAGGTGCTTAATTCATGCCATCGCTAACAATGTGTTTAGTTGCAAAGAAAATAGAATAGGGAAACAAAAATTTAAAAGAAGGTGACTCTCCTACCAATAAAAAAAAATGACTTGGTTTAGATGATAAGGAAAGGCAAAGAAAAACAATGGGTGTGATGATTTATATTCGTCAGTTTCAGATCTGAACTTGATGTAAAGAAGAAGAGAGAGAGGGAGAGAAGAAAAGAAGGAGAAATAGAAGAAGAAGAAACCTGTTCGAACCCAAAAGAAGAGAATAAAATAGTCCGCATTCTCTCTTAGGTCGGCCAGGATATATAGTTTACTAAAATAAATAGCAAATGTCTTTTATACCCCTATTTAAGTTGGGACACATCAGCACTAACTAAAAGACACATCACCATATTAATAAAACTCAAATGATTATTCTACCCTTATTTAGTCGACACTAACAATGGGCATCTTTCTTTTCTTTCCTTTTTCTCTTTCTTATTTTTCTTCTCTCATTTCCTTACAACCAAAAACAGTGTAAAGGAATAAATTGGGAGCATGTTTGTTAATCGGTCATTTAGTTAAAGTTTAAATGACCCAATTAAGCTTGGAGACCTTCTTTGGGGCTCAATAGAAGTCACCATGTTCCTCTCCCTACCCTTTTGAATAAAATAATTAAATGTTTGGATAACCACTACTAGTCAGGTAAACATCTATGAGGCCATGCATACCAGGATTGTGCAAAAGGGACAATCCAGAGGGTTCTCTATTTGATGGAGAGTTAGAATTTTGCAGGACAAATAGGTGGGGTTGTTTAGGAAACTTTCCTAATTGATCCGAGTAGACACCTATTTTCCATATATAGATGGATAGATATACATAGCCATAATAATGATCCATTTCTGCAGATACTGAAGCAAGGAAAGAATTCATGGAGAAACAAATCGTTTTATTTTTTCCATTTCTAGACCAATTTCATAATTTTTATGTCATAGGATATTGATATTGTTTGAGCATTTTTTTTTTTTAATTTATATTGTAGTTGCAGGTGTCTTAAGAATAGGGTTATGCTTTCTATAAATATATTGTTGTTTCAATATTATTATTTGTGGTACCTTTTGGACTTGCTATTTAAATTAATTCACATAATTGCATGGTATGGGAGGAAAGGAATGCACGAATCTTCAATGAGAAGTATCAATCAAAACAAGAAATTGTTGAAACCATAAAGATAAGAGTTGCAAACTGGGTAAAATCACTAGAACTCTTGTAAATCTTCTCAATGGTTGACATAATTAGGGCGTGGAATGAAGTGGCACAATCTAGGAAGAAGGAAAGGTAATGGAATGGAACCCCCAGCTAATAAAAAAATCAAGCTGAATTTTGTTGGAAGCTCTATGGGAAATCCAGGATTGGCAGGCATTGGTGGTGTGTTTAGAGATTCCTCAAGCAAAGTGGTGGCAATATATTCAGGCCCGTTAGGGGTAGGTGATTTAAAAAACTTGCTAAGCAGGCCTTGATTTAAAAAACTTAAAGATTGAAGGTAATTCTAAACTGGTGATTTCTTGGATTACCAACAGAGATAATGTTCCATGGATTTACAGACATTCCATAAGGAAGATTGAAAGCCTTGCAAGGGAGCTAAATGCATCTTTTACATGGATTAGGAGGACTGCAAATGGGATGGCCGACTCATTAGCCAAACAGGGGGTCTAAAGGAAGCAATTATTTTGGGCTTTATTGTAATATTCTGTAGGGCAATGACCGTCTTTTTTTGCTTTACTGTAATTCTGTAATTCTATATCTTGTTCACTTAATTAATAAAATTCTTCTTTGCTGATAAAAAAAAGTTACTAGAGTTGTCTAGGAGTTGAAGTCCTTATTGAAGTGTCCTTATGGGTAACTTTTTTTTATGGATAACATATTAAATTTTATAGATTGTGAGAAAAGTGTATACAACCAGTGCCTAGCACACCAAAACAGGCCAGATAATACAAAAACTTTCTAAACTAATTAGGTTTACATCAAGAAGCCCATTTGTACCCCAAAAGAGCTGCTTTTTGTTCACCCCGTGTTGAGAGCCCTAAGCACCGACTGAAAACACTTGATAAAATGTCCTTTCCCCAAGATTTTTCCTTTCTCATAACTGTTCTGAACTGCCATGTAACCGGGTTATCATTTCTAAGTGTAGAGATCATTAATGTGGTCCCCATCTGTTTTATTAGTTTATTATGTTTAATGTTTAGTGTTTCTGTTTAGTTTCAGCCAACAGTTATTTTCTGTTAGTAGTTATTTATATTTTTTGTAAACAGTAGGGGCAATTCAGGTTTTTCCCCTTTATTTAATTGTTAATATAAATAGCAGTTAGGGGGCGACAGTCAAACTGATCACCCATATTCTGACTTCTTCTCTTCGTTTTCTCCTTCTCTTCTCCTCTCCTTCTTCTCTAATTCTCAGATCTTTTTTCTTGATTCTATATATTATATCTAGGACTGATTACAGTCCCACTCGACAACTTGGTATCAGAGCCAACCTAGGGCTTCTCATGTCAGTCTAATCAGGCTGACTACATGAGAACTTCCTTGGGTTGGAAGTTTTCAGCAAAACAAGACCATCGGCTGATTATTGGAGATTGTTGGCAGTGTGCAGCTACTACTCAAGAGGCCATAGAGCCTTGGAGAGTGTCCAGCAATCAGGAAGAGTCAGAAGAAGGGAAGAATTTTCAAAATTAGGGTTCAGACTTGGTTTTGAAGGTGGCGGCCAGAGTTTTTTCTGAAGTCGAGTTCTTTTTAGATTGATCTATTAAAAGAACCTTTTTGGTTATTCTAAGAGGTGTGGCTGAGAGATCTCCCTTCTCTCCTGAGTCTTTGGGGTTTTTCTTGACCTACGACTAGTTCTAGCATTAAAACCCTAAACCTTTGACTGTCGCCAATTCTAGGGTATCAGTTAAATCAGTTACAGATTTGCAGACCAAGGTATTTAGTTTTCTGGAAGAACAACAGAGCTGTTCTATTATTTCTGGGTGGATTGCTGACCTAGAAGGGTAAAGTAGGTTCGGCTGTTAACAAATTCTGGGTGTAATTACCTAGTCTCAGTGCTAAAAGAGGTGTTTTTTGACCTTTATCTTGACAAAGAATGGAGTTTAAGAGCCAAGGGGAAGGTGTTCTAGGGGCCGGAAGTTCAGGTAACATGTCTGAGAACACTTTTTAGACTACCACTGTCAAGTTTGATGGTTTAAATTACTTGGAATGGGCTCAATCAGTCATGATGGCTATTGGGGGTAGAGGAAAACTGAACTATTTGATGGGGGATGTGAAGGAACCGACTAAGGAGGACCCAACCTATGCCAAATGGGTTTAGGAGAATTATTTGGTTATGACATGGCTGTGTAACTCCACGCAGCCCCACATCAGCCGAAATTACTTGTGGGAAAAAACAACTAAGGAAATTTGGGACATCATGAAAGAAACCTATTCCCAACCTCTTAATGTTTCTAGGGCCTATGAGCTGAAATGTGAAGTAAACAACCTTAAGCAAGGAGAGAAGCCAGTCTCAGTTTACTTCTCACCCTTGAAATCCCTGCGGCATGAAATTGATCACCTAGAGGCAATTGACTGGGAAAGTCAAAAGGATGCACAAACTTACAGGAAGCAAGTGGAAACTAATAGGGTGTTTGAATTCTTAGCTGGCCTGAATTCTGAGTATGATATTATGAGACAACAGCTTCTCACGAGAGAAAGTGTGGCCTTATCACAAGCCTATGCCTTAGTGCACAGTGAAGAAAGTAGGAGGAAAGTTATGCTGCAGCATCAACCTTTTGAATCAGCCTTGGCAACAGTCAAACCGAAGTTTGGGGGTGATAAGGAGAGGAATATGAAAAAGGAAGATAAGAGAGAGCTAGTATGTGAACATTGCAAGAAACCAAAGCATACTAAAGACACATGTTGGAAGTTATATCCACATCTAGTTCCAGCAAAGCTCAAAAACAAAAAGGGAAATGCTAATATGGCTATTACTACTGATGGAGCACCCTCGTCGAGCACAAGAGCTACATCCCTAGACACCTTAACTACTGTCTGGGCTGCTTTGACTCAGTTGGAAAGTGAAGTTGGCAATTCAGCACCATTATCTCAGTCATTAGTCACAACATTTGCTGCTCCCACTTCAACATTTGCTCATTCAGGTACACGGGCCTCAGCTTATCATGCCTTAGCCCCAGGTAACATTGAACCTTGTTGGGTAATAGACTCAAGTGCATCTGATCACATGACTGACTTATCCTCACAGTTTGCTACCTATCACTTATCCTCAGGCAGAGACAAAGTTTCTATTACTGATGGCTCTCTGTTCCTATTTCTGGCAAGGGAGACATCAAATCGTCCAATGCCAATTCTTTGTTTTCAATTTTACATGTCCCTCAACTTACTACTAACTTGCTTTCTGACAGTAGTATTACTAAAACCCAAAATTGTTCAGAGACATTCTTTCCTGATCGATGTTCTTTTTAGGATTTGGAGACAAAGGTGATTGGGATTGGACATGAGACGAACGGAATCTACTTGCTTGGAGGGAACTCACATGGGGAAGGTAGTGAAGTTGGGAGATCCTTTGTTTCTCAGTCTATGGGTCAGGTTATGCTTTGGCATAACTGGTTAGGTCATTTATCTTTTAGGTCTTTGAAAAGTTTATTTTCTAGTTTGTTTGAGTCAGTTCAAATGTCTGATTTGAAATGTGAAAGTTGTGAGCTTGCAAAGCATTGTAGAACAACTTATCCCTTGAGTAATAAAAGAAGTAGCATTCCTTTTGAAATTGTGCATACTGATGTTTGGGGACCTTATCACATTACTGCTATGGGGGGTACAGATATTTCTTGTTGTTTGTCGATGACTATACTCATTTCTCATGGGTTTACCTTATGCATCCTCGAGATGAGGTTCCCACCTTAGCCCAAACCTTTCATTAGATGATTTTGACCCAGTTTGGGATTAAAATCAAAATCTCCAGATTTGATAATGCAAAAGAGTACTTTGCAAAACCCTTAACCTCATATTTCCTTGACCATGGGATTATTCATCAAAGTACTTGTCCTCATACTCAGCAAAATTGGGTTGCTAAGGGAAGAATAAACACATATTGGAGGTAGGTAGAAGCATTATGTTCAGCTCCAATGTTCCTATACGATTCTGGGGAGATGCCATTCATACAGCTGTATACCTCATCAACCGAGTTCCTTCACAGGTTCTAGACATGAAAGTTCCGTTTACCCTCTTATATCCTAATGAAAAGTTGTTCACTATCCCCCTTGAGACATTTGGATGTACTTGTTTTGTTCAAACCCTTGGACCTTGTTTTCTTGGTGCTGAGATGGTATGATTCCAGAACAGGGAGAAGAGAAGAAGGAGAAGAGAGAAGAGAGAAAAGAGAAATAGAATTGAGAGAGGAAAAGTCAACTGGCAGCGCCAATTTGTTTAGTATTTATACTAGGGCGACCATACATAAAAAATAAAGGGAAAATTACAAAGGAGCCCCTGTGGCACTAAACTTAAAATAAACTAAGTTATTTCAGCACTCCCCCTCAAGTTGGGACATAGATGTCAATCATGCCCAACTTGTCACACAAATCATTGTGTCGCGAGTGATGTAAACCTTTTGTAAATATATTTGCACATTGCTCTTTGGAACTCACATATGGGGTGCACACTTCCCCATTAACAATTTTCTCTCTAATGAAGTGTTTGTCGACCTCTATATGCTTAGTTCTATCATGAAAAACTGGATTGGCTGCAATATTGATGGCGGCCTTGTTATCACAATACAAGGACATAGTGCCATCAACAGGAAAACCCAGTTCGTTTAACAGATTCTTTATCCACATGCCTTCAGCCACCCCATGGGACATTGCTCTATATTCAACTTCAGCACTAGACCTAGCCACCACATTTTGTTTCTTGCTTCTCCGTGAAACTAAGTTTCCTCCCACAAAGGAACAATACCCACTAGTAGACTTTTTGTCATCAACTGATCCAGCCCAATCAGCATTTGTATATACTTCAATGTTCAAATGACCATTCTTTTGGTATAATAAACCAGCTCCAAGAAACCTCTTTAGGTATCTAAGTATTCTTTTTGCTGCCTCTAAGTGTGTAGCCTTAGGAGCATGCATGAATTGACTAAGAACACCTACAGCATAAGCAATGTTTAGCCTGGTCATGGATAAATACAGTAACCTTCCCACAAGTCTCTGCATAATCTACACCATATACCTGGGTAAACCCTTTTGCCACCAACCTAGCGTTGTACCTTTCTATCGTGCCATCAGCCTTGTGCTTCACTATGAACACCCACTTGCACCCTACCGGTTCCTTACCCTTAGGAAGATCCACTAATTCCCACGTACCATTTTTATGTAGGGCATTTATCTCTTCTTTCATTGCATTTGTCCATTCAGGTACTAAGAGAGCTTCTGCCACATTTTTAGGGATAGGGACACCGTCAATGGAACAAATGAAAGCACGAAAGGAGGGTGAGATGTTCTCATAGGTAACAAAGTGGGTAATAGGATACTTGGTGGTACAAGACCTAACTCCCTTTTCACAATGGGAATGTCAAGGCCATCACCAGATGCAATATCTATGGCAAGAGGATCAGGAACATCAATAGGAATGATAGTACCTGGTTCGATATGATCTGTCCCCGGTGAATCCGATGATGCTGGCGGTACAGTTTCAAGTTGCTCCATAGCTCTTGAACTTAGTTGGCTCCTGCAACGACAAAAAACACGGAATGGAGGAGGGTCAAGCAAAGGAGGGAGAACAACCTGAACTGGTTTCTCCTCCACCTTACTCTCCCCCTGAGGAGAAACCGGGAAAAAAAAGATTACTTTCAAAGAAAGACACATCCATAGAGACAGTACTTCTTGGAAACGGGGTCAAAGCATCAATAGTCCTTTTGGGAAGAAGGATAACCCAAGAAAGACACAAGGAATGGTATGAGGATCAAGTTTTCCACGAGTAGGAGAAAGGTCCTAGACGAAACAATGACAACCAAACACACGGATAGGAATAGAGAAGAGGGGAGCCTTGGGAAAAAGAAGTTGATGGGGGACCTTGTACCCTAACAAGCGAGATGGCATATGGTTGATGAGATAGGCAGCACACAACGCAGCATCCAACCAGAAACGTTTAGGAAGAACTTCAAGGAGGTGATGATTCTTTCTTTCAGCAACACCATTTTGTTGGGGGGTTCTAGCGCAAGAGCTATGGTGTATGGATCCGCACGAAGAAAAAAAACTCCGTGAAATCACTATGGAAATATTCTTTAGCATTGTCTGACTGGAAAATTTGGATTTCCATTTGAAACTGAGTGAATATCAGGCGTTGGAAATCTTTAATGATTTTTGGTACTTCATCTCTGGACCGTATAGAGTACACCCATGTATATTGGGAGTAGTCATCAATAAGTGTAATGAAATATCTATAGCTAGACTCGGATGTTAAAGTAGCAGGGCCCCAAACATCAGAATAAACAACGGAAAGGAAAATTAGATTTATTATTTCTTGAAGTAAAGTGATTTCTACAATGTTTGCTCAACTGACAAGTTTGACATGTGAAATCCGACACTGACACTGATTTAAATAAATATGGTAACAAAACTTTCAATGACTCAAAAGATAAATGACCCAAACGACTATGCCATAACAGGACTTGACTCTTATTAGACAGACTCTTAGACTCAATAGCCGCAAGACAAGCTTTATTCTCCAGCATGTAAAGACCATCTACCATACGACCTCTACCAATCGTCTTCCCAAAGGCCAGACCCAGCAAACACAATTACCAAGAAGGATATTTTTTGTCAAAGAACTAACATAAAGTAGGTTGGTATGAAATCTAGGGACATGTAGGATAGAAGATAAGGTAATATCATCAGTCACTCTAACTGTCCCTTTCCAAGCAATTGGAATATGGGAACCATCTGCTGTAGAGACACTGTCTCTACCAGAGCACAACTAATAAGAACTGAAAAGTATTGGAAAATTAGTCATGTGCTCAGATGCTCTTGAGTCTATAATCCATGGAGGTCCCTCCTTACCTGAAGTGGATGCAAGATTTGCAGCTGCATATGAACTACCTGTATGAGCAAAAGAAGTTGTGTAGTTGGCTCCTGCACTCTGTTGTCCATCTAAAAGGCTAGAACTAGTTGTATCTTTCTTACTCATAAGTTGTCCAAACCTCTCCAGTTCTGTTCTCGCTGCTGCTACTGCAATGGATTCTCAATCAGTTTGGGAAAGAGGGGCCGAAGAGTCTCCTGTGGTGGCCACATTTGCATTTCCCTTCTTGTTCTTGATCCAAGTTGGCATAAGATGTGGATGGATCTACCAACAAGTATCTCTGGTATGCTTAGGCTTCTTACAGTAATCACACACCAAGTCCTTCTTATCCTCTCTCCTAGTCTCATTGCTCCCCTTGTCTCCATTTGGCTTAGGTTTGGTTGTAATAAACATAGCCGACTGGTCAATCCCAGGCTGTCTTAGCATGACATTCCTCTTGCTCTCCTCCTCTCCAGAAACAAAGGCATAGGCTTGAGAGAGTGTCACACTCTCCCTAGAAAGGATATGTTGCCCAGCAATGTTGAATTCAGGGTTCAGCCCTACAAAGAACTCAAAAACCCTATTTTTCTCTACCAGTTTCTAATAGGTTGCTGCATCATTTACACTTTCCCACACCACAGTTTCTAAGTGATCTATCTCCTGCCAAAGGGTTTTCAGCATGGAGAAATACATGGCAAGGGGTTTATCTCCATGTTTTTATACTAATCACCTGATTCCTTAACTGATAGGCTATGGCTACATTCTGTTTCTGAGAATAGGTTTTAGTCACTCCATCCCAAATCTCCTTTGCAATATTAGCCCATAGAAAATTTTTGCCAATGTGAGGTAGCATAGAATTAAACAGCCAAGACATCACCATGTAATTCTCCTATACCCATTGAGAGGAATCTATATCTAGTTTCCTCTCCTCCCTAGTGATGTACCCTAATTTCCCGCGGGCACCAATGGCCATCTTGGCTGATTGCGCCCATTCTAAATAGTTTGTACCATCAAATTTTACTATAGTAATGATTCCAAACCCAAAAATATCACTACCACCTCCAACTCCAAGTCCCATGGTACCAGTGGATTTCAGCTCAGTACTCCAACTCTCCATCTTGCTTCAAACAGTTCAACAGTCCGAAAGAAAAAGGTTGAGAGCCCCCAAGAACAATTTAAATCCACACACACAGGAACAAACCCTTCCGGGAAAAGAAAACCCTAATCGAAGAGAAATCTCTCTCCTCCCAGCATTTCCCAACAAAGAGAAGAGTGAATCGCCCACTCCAGGAGGCCCAAAAAGATCTAGAAAACTAACCGCCCCCTACAGAAAGTCATGTTCCAATGGTTAGTTGGAAAACTTCTTTATCTATGTCTCACATGACCAAACATCAATTGTGCAGTTAGTGTTGTTAGCCAGTATATGCATTCTCCTAGAACTACTCACCTACTTGTAGTTGAGAGGATACTGGCATGTTTGAAAAGATGTCCGAACAAAGGTATACTATTCAAAAATAATGGTCACATGAAAATAGAAACTTACATAGATGTTGATTGGGCTGGATGCGTTGATGATAGGAGGTCTACCTCTGGGTATTGTGCCTTTGTAGGGGCAATCTTGTCTCTTGGAGGAGTAAGAAACGAAATGTCATCACCCGTTCCAGTGTTGAAGCTGAATATAGGTCAATGGCAAATGGTGTGGCTGAAGTATTATGGTTGAAATCCCTATTTGATGAGTTAGGTATCACTTATGAGAAGCCTCTAATGTTGTACTGTGATAATCAGGCTACTATTAACATAGCCCATAAACCGGTACAGCATGACAGAACTAAACATATTGAAATTGACCGACACTTTATCAAAGAGAGAGTTGCTTCACAAGAAGTGTGTCTTCCTTATATCACCTCCAGTATGCAACTTGCAGATCTCTTCACCAAGGCAGTTCCAAAAACAAAGCTCGAGACAGACTTATGCAAGTTGGGAATGACAAACATCTATTCCCAACTTGAGGGGGAGTGTAGAGATCATTAGTTTGGTCCCCACCTGTTTTATTAATTTATTATGTTTAATGTTTAGTTTCCATCGACAGTTATTTTCTGTTAGTAGTTATTTATTTCTTTTGTAAATAGTAGGGGAAATTCAGGTTTTTCCCCTTTATTTAATTGCTAACATAAATAGCAGTGAGGGGGCGACAGTCAAACTGATCACCCATATTCTTTGAGTTTTCTCCTTCTCTTCTCCTCTCCTTCTTCTCTAATTCTCAGATCTTTTTTCTTGATTCTATATATTATATCTAGGACTGATTACAGTCCCACTCGACAACTCTAAGACAGCACAAGATCACTTTGGAATCACCTATTCCAAATTGGAATCTGTAAAGGGACATCCAAGTTAACAATTTGAAGAAATAAACTTTGCTATAGTATATTCTGGTTGTTGCCAGGAATTTTTATCTCTTCCCCCCTCTCAGTCTCTCTCTTATCTCTTCTTTTAAGTGATCTTTATCTTTGTTGTTCACCCTAACAGAAAGAATTCTCCTTTCAATTTCTTACTCATTCTTTGGTGAACAGAAAGCTGCCCATCCATTTTCTTCATCTTTAATCACTTAAATTCCCTCCTCTATTCCATAAAGCCCATTCTTTGGTGGGCACTTACCTTGTCCTTTTTTATGATAAAAGGTAAAGTATCATATAGGGGCTAACAACCCAATTCTGTATGCTGATTACATCGTGCCCTTTAACTGCTTGTTTACTACTGCCCATGAGTATATTCTACCCCATAAACTTTTCATTACTGTATCTTCTATGTTGTATTTGTTTTCAAAAAGTCTTCTGTTTCTCTCTGTCCATATTGACCAGATTATTGCTGCTGGTAACACTCCCCATAGTATTTTTCCTTTTCTGGAGAGACCCTTCAAATGCCAGCACCATAACAACTCATTCAAATCTTTTGGAAAACAAAATTCTACCTCAAATAAACCTAAAACTTTTGTACAAAGAATCCTTACAAACTTAATGGATGAATAAATGATCTGCTTCTTCTTTGACTTCTCCACACATAACACATCTGCTTGTTTTTTTTTTTTTTTTGATAAATCATAACATATCTGCTTGGCTCCACCATCATACCTCTTCTTGCAAGCATGTTTGCTGTTAAACACTTTCCAAGAGTGGCTATCCATAACCAAAAGGCTACTTTGAGGGGAGCTACTGTTTTAATAAAATGTGGGACACCTACATTGTCCTACATCATCCATAAAAGAAAAATTTTAATGAAATGGAAAACAGAAGAAAGCAATCATCATTGGCAGGTCTTTGTCATGCAAACATTGGGCTAACCTGACCCAAATCAATCCAATTATGAAAGTCAAGTAACCCGATTTAGGTTAGGGTTATATATTCTAAGGTTAGGCAGGGATTGGATTGACTAATTGACCTCGACCAAGCCCAGCCCAGCCCAAGTTACACCTCTAATTATGACAAATTAACACCAATGGATTCAGGTTAGGGGTGGGAGAGGAAACTCAAACTGCTAATTTATATGTAAACTTGAAATAGGTAGCCTATGCCTTCAACCTTAAGTTCTAATGACCATAACCTTAAAATGCTAACTAGTAGGGGTGATCGTGGACCAGGATGGGCCAGGCTTACTACCTATTATAAGGGGCATAACCCGGGCTTGGGGTTTTTGGGTTTACAATTTTAAATGTATTATATTTAGTGTGTATAATATTTTATATTGTATGACATATATAATCTATATTCTTTGTATCATATTATAATATTTCTATAATACAATATAATACACACACACAGATATATATATATATAAGATATGAATATATGCATATTCCAGGCCAGACCTGGAAATTTGTGGGCTGGGTTTCGGACCAAGCTAGAAATATATTTGGAATCTGTCCAAAAATCCTGGCCCTTCTATATGGCCAAGTCACATCTTTCAACCCTATTTTGTCTCTTGAATTCAAAATCATCCCCTAAATTTTCTTATTCTCAACAAAAACTAAATTTATTTTATTTTCACACAAAGCCATTAAATTTGCACATATTTGTCTGCTTATTTTCCAAGGTTTTTTAAAGCCTTTGGCTCGGCCTGTTTTAACCCTGTACTTGATCTTTGATTTTTTTTAGTGTAAATATGTTCATGTTTCTAATTATAAAGGACAAACCTAACTTTCTTGGTGGTTGGAGATCAGAGTTCACATGGACAAAAACTGCATAAAATATATTGCAGTACCATCCAAGACATTAGTTATAACTTTAGAACATATGACCAAAGTAGTTTCAAATTAGAAGTTCTTTTCGCATATCATCCAAGTTAAAGTATGGTACGTAGAGACCTAATTGTTGCATAGACTATTTTTCCTTTTTTTTTTTTGTTTTGTCAAATAAAGTAGAATTGTCTTAATCAGATTGAGAGCATAGCCATAAGTGTTGCATGGTCCTTTTTTTCTTGTTTTTTCTATAGTTCTGTCAAATAAGGTAGAGTCGACTTAATTGAATTAAAAACATAATATTAGACCTCTAGAAACTTCATTCAGATGGAGATTATTGGATGCTCTAACAGGCTATCTTGCAAGAAAGGAGCAAATTAGGTTGAGTTGTATTAGGGATTCTGCCCTTCCTGGGTAGACTTGAGGGGATCAATATGCATCTTGTGTGGATGGCACTTGGGACTGTTGGCCCGGCCCTTGCTACTGTTATTGTTTGTATATTACTTGATAAAGATTCCTGATCCATCAACAGAAAAGAAAAAATAACTTAACGTTTGGCCATATACATATTCCCTTTTTGATAGTTTTTGTACCAAAAACAAATTGACCGCAATATTGGCAAATATAGAACTTCCGTACCACTTGAAGGATTCCCACAGCCCTGGAAGTTTGGATCATCACAAACAATTGCTTCAGGTCCCCATGCAAGCTTGCCACCAAAAATATTCCACACCCCATTTGGCCCCTGAAATCAGTCAATTAGTTAAATGTGTGTGACTCAAGTGGCTAATGGATAATGACTTATTTGTCAGGTGCATCCCAATAACACCTTAAACTACCATAGCTTCCATGAGCAAGTTAGCCAATGCAACAAATTATTTGAGAAAGCATGACAACAAAGTTTTATGGCCATACTTTTCTGCATAAGTGTGTCATGAAACTGACAACACAGTGCACACATTCAAGTGCAAGGCCATTCAGCTTTGAAACATCCATGAAAGAAATTAGCTGCAAACAAGTCTGGGAGCTAATTTCTACATAATTTATAAATGGTGACATGACAACAAACATTAAAATCATGTTTACCAAAGTCATACATATTTTATCATCACCATGGTACTCATAAAGTTAAGAGTTCAATAATGAAATCAAAGGAAACATTTGCTCACCTGCTTATGCGCGCATCGGTGGTTTAAAACAACATCTCCTAGGGCCTGTAGGAACATAAAGTTTTTAATTCCCAAAAATTAATCATGAAAATCTATCTACCATTAGCAAATCTGAGGATAGAAATTAACTTCAATAGGAAAACCGACAGGTATATAATAAACTTTTAACTTATGGTTGAAAATGCAATGTATCTTCCTTGATGAAATTGTGCAATATCCAGTAAAGAAACAATTCATACATATAATTTGATAACTGATTAACAGAACCTGTAGTATCTTTTAGAGATATCTCAGTTTTTGATACTGTATCTTTGATGTTGTTATGCAATTGCAGTATTGTGGTTATCCTTTCCTTGAAAAGGTTTGATCTGGATCTGTACCTTCTAGGAAACTAGATGATAATACTTGTTATCGGCTTTTATTTATAAAACAATTGTACTTGATGGAGCACAATGAGAGGACATGATTAATGTAGTCAATCCCAAATAGTTGGGGTTAAGGCTGAGTTGAACTGAATACAGATAAAAAGTGATGAAGTCTCTCAGGAGAGGATGAAAGAAAGTACAAATATTAGCCATCAAACTCCATCCATAAAAAAGCAATTGGTATAATGCACAAATCTCCAAAAATTGCAGAAAAAACCCAATGTCCAATACAATAGATAGTGTTCTTACCATCATAACTAACAGTATTCTGTCAGTTACACAAATAGAAGTTTTATCAACCTCAAATAGTTAACCTATAAATTTGTTCATAGAAGAGGTGCCAGAAACATTGTTAGTCTTATAGAAAGCATAAATAAAAATTATATCTAAACTCCACACAATCAGAAAATGCTACAAAAATTATGTGGTCTCAGAATAATTTTCTTTCTTTTATTAGAAGTAATCTGTATGTAATTGAAAAGTCTGTAGCTGTAGAAGCCTTATTAAGCTGCCAGCTTTAAACCCTTAAACTAGTGGTGATCATGGACCAGACCAGGCTGGGCTTAGCACCTATGGTAAGGTTTATAGCTCAGGCCTAGCCGCCTAGGTCCAGCCCGGCCCAGACCCCGGGTCTAAAATATAAGCCCAGGCCAGGCATTGGGCCTATAGCACCAAAATGTAAAAATTTAATTACTTATAAAATTTTAAATTATATGATGTATAATACATGAAAAAATATTGTACAGGCCCAAACTAGGCCCATTGTAATTCCTAGGCTTGGCTTGGGTTGCCTTGTCTATTCCTTTAGTAGAAAGGTTTGGACAACCTGTTTTGATATAAAAACTGTAAAAGAAAGAAGAAAGAAATAGGACAAAAGGTTTCAGCTAAGAAAGAGAGAGATGAGACATAGAAGAGAATGGGAGAAGCTTAGAATTAGATCTGGCCGCCCCTTTCATTAGATTATATACTCATAAATAAAAGAGAGTACAAAGACAAGTATGCCCTTAGTAAGTTAGCTACTTGTGAGAACTTAAAAACACTCTTAACTTAAAATATAAACTAATGGGCCTAAGGCCCAATAACTCCTTAACTATGCTATGTAAATAAAAAACATGTTATATCGGCCCAAAACTCAACACTCCCCCTCAAGTTGGGAATAAATGTCACACATTCCCAACTTGCATAGATCATGTTCCAGCTTGTTTTTTGCAACTCCTTTTGTAAGAACAACAGCAAGTTGCAAGTCAGATGCAACATATGGCAATTCAACTTCTCCGGATGTCACCCTTTCCCTTATAAAGTGTCTATCCACTTCTATATGCTTTGTCCTATCATGCTGAACTGGGTTGTGGGCAATGTTAATTGCTGCGTGATTGTCACAATATAGCATCATAGGTAGCAATAACTTTGTCCTATCATACTGCAAGCCTCTCTCTGAAGTTGATATATTCTCGCTATATTTCTTATTTGGGAATAGGTAGCAATAACTTTGTCCCAAATATCCTTGGCAATGTATTGGAGTATGCAGCTATGATCTAATATGAGGTTGCATAGAGCAAGCCACACAAGACATTACCAACAAAGAAGAGTGGTGTGTTATTGTTCACATCCTCAAAATTTAATTTATTTCTTGTTGAAAAATTATGAGTATGCCCAAATACAAAAATATGTAAAAGACAATAATACCCATTCAAATAAACATTCTCAACAGAAGGTAAAGCCTTCGTTCTAATTGAGTGTTGTCCCAAGTCCCGCATTGCACAAGAATTCAAATGAAGGGCTTGCCTTCATCTATATAAGACCTTGCCTAGGACAACACTTATATGTGAGTTGATTCATAGCGAGTGTAACACCATTTGTTGACACATGAACATGCATAATATAAATTTTTTATATAAAATAAAATATGTTTCTATATATAACGTCTAGTACATAATATTTGTGGGCTATACCGAGCCTGAAGTGTTGGTCCCAGGCCTAGACCCAAGCCCAACCCAGAAATTTGCAGGCTGGGCTAGACCAAGAATGGTTTCCCCTACCTTAAACCAGTCATGCAGATTGATTCCATGTGATGTATTTTCAGTGGATAGAGTCATTAAATCCACTTATAATTGATTCCTAATACCTGAAAATATAAATATCTAAACAGATAAGCTTGGATAAATTAAATTCATGTTCCTATTCTTAGTTGAAACTTATGTTAGTTTTAGAAGGAACATCATTAATATTTTTAGGGGAAAGAATGAAGTTCTGAAATTTCAGCTCCAATTCCAAAAAATTAACCACCTCAATTCCATACAACATGCTGAACCAAAGTTCACCACCTTACCAGAAGATCTTGAGCATGCATTTCCTCTATACAATGTTTTAGCTCCTCCACTGAACCATAAGCTGAGTTCAAGTTGTAGAGATCAGAAGGCATATAACCTGCATGGTGTTCAAAATGTTTAAGATAGTTGGACTCATAATGACCCTACTCTTAACTTCAAAACTCAGTAAATTTGCATAAGTACATAAAGTATCAGTAACAATAAATTCTATCAACCCATGTGAATTCTTATTCCCTATACTTGTTAAAGAGTAGTCTCAAGATGTAGATTAGGAGAAACCATAGAATAAATTCATCAATCTTCATAATGTGTTTTGCACCACCATAAAAGGATGGAAGAAAATGGACAAATAATTGAAGGAAACTCCTTTTTCCTCCAAAGATATTTGAAGCTGTAGACCACACCTTGAGGAGCAACAGATTCTGTTGGTGGTGGAAGCCAGACTGCTGTTATCCCACAATGAGACAAATCGGCAGCCTTAGGAGCTAGCTCCGCATACCACTTCCTTCTCCAGCTTTCCCAGTTGAAACCTTGAAACTTCACACAAGAAGCAATTATCAAAATCCAGTGAAAGTTAACAACACAACACACACGAGTACTTACATAGACCAAATTATTCTTTTATTTGGTGGGTTACAGGTTAAGTTGGGCAGGACCTTCACCACTCACCTAACAAGGGTCTTGGCAATTCTCTCATAAATAGAGTAGCTCCTTATGTATAAGAGAAAGAAAGGTGGAAATTCTACTTGTACAGTTTTTGTTTATGATCCAGACATCAGAGACAGTCTTGCTAGGACAATGCAAGGACCTACACATATATCTGCTACATGAATTGGAAGTAAACTTCTTGAAGGTTAACTTTTAGCAACAAAATCAATTATGCACACAGCTATCCAGTGCCCAAAGAGAAGGTACTAGAATTAGCATTCCATATGCACCTCCCTCCAAATCACTCTAGAGCTTGGAATTGTAACCCCTAAAAGTAATGGTTCATTAACAAAGGCAATGGTTACCCAAATGGAAGCCCATAAATTTGCTTTACCATGATAGTGATTAATAGATTGTTGTATGACATTTAGCACATAAGTCATAGGTAATCATATTAAGAACCAAGAAGCTTATATGCTCTTAGAAACACTGCAATAAAAATGCAGTGTTTGATTTCTAAGAAAATAAGTAGAAAAGGGAAAGTTTTGGGAAAATCCTAAGACATTTTCTAACATGCCTTCAGGACTTTCCAACTTATTTCTGAGGAACCAAACACAGCATGAACGATCCAGCTAAAATTCTTGACAGTAATACTTGTCCTGTTATAAACTAGACATATAAAGATATCAACTTCTGAAACTGAACCTACATTGCAAAAGTTAAACCTCTAATATTCAATTCCGCATGCTATATAAAAGCGTATTACAATTCCATCATTCAATAATTCTACCGGGTATGAACAGAAATACTCACTACAATCTCACGTCCAGTGCCAGTGCCAGGCTCTGCATTAAAACCCATATGAGTTTTTAAATTCATATTCAGCAATTTGCAACTTTCCTAAAAACAAAAGCAAGCATCATTTCATAATTCAAGCACACTAACCTAATTTTGTTTGTTCAGGAGTCCTCTGCCGCAAAGTTTTCCGCTGCAGAGCACGTTCTAATGCCTTCCGTTTCTTCTCTATAATCTCTTTCTCAAGTACATGCTCAATCAATGTATCCCCCTCCTTTGGCTTTTCTTGAGCAATACACCATACTTCATCAGGTTTGGGCAGGTCCAGGGGAACAGAATCTGCTGCTAAAGCTTCAGATATATTAATTTTCCTCGGTGGAAACTTTGGACAGACAGTCCGAATTCTGCGGGCCATCCATTCAGGTATCGCTCTCCTAGGACCATCACTCAATAGTTTCCATTTCAATGAGTCATCATCAGTCAAAAGATCTATCCTTCCACCATTAACCATGTACACAACATCTTCAACCTCTTCGTCAAGTGATCTTTCCTTTTGCAATAATGACTCTGCCATTTCAGCTCTTTGTCTCCACATCTTTGATGCAGCTTCAGATGCCTTTAATGATTTTTGCAGAGCTTCACATCTTCTCATATAGGCTTCATCTTTTGAGCGTGCAGTTTCCTTGGCTGCTTCAATCACAGCCTTGATAGACTCCAATTCAACCTTAAAGGCCTTGGTGATAGCTTTCTTCCTGTCTGAAGCATCTTTCCTCATTTTTTCTAGTAGTGATTTGGTTCCTTCCTCCTGCTGCAATGATTTTTCCCTGGTCAACTTCTGGAGATCAAGAAATGCCTTCTCTGATGCTCTAGCTTGTAGTTCAGATGCCTTTGCTTGTTCTTGAGCTTGTTGTAATTCTAACTTGAACCTACCAACTTCACCCTTCAAAAGGAATAACTGAGTTTCCAAATCACTAATGGTATCTTGTAGTCCTATATTCTGGGATCGAAGAGTAGCAATTTCATCAATTGTATTTAGACCATCCGGTAGAGCTTCCACAGCTTTTCTTGCATGGTCACCAGTTTTCTCTGCAACAGCCAAAGCCTTTTCTATTGCACCCTTTGACTGTTCCACAATAGACAAGATGGTATCCTCAGTGGTATTCCTTATTTTCTCTTCAATTTGATATGCTGCTTCTGCAGCAGAAGTTTCTGCAGCAGAAACTCTAAGCCGTGCGTCTTCTAATATGTGAGAAGTAGCCTGCTGGAAAGCAATCTCTGCCAACTTCTCCACTTGCACAGCAAGTTCAACAGCATCTTGTTTTGCTAGGACCAGTTTAGATTCCAAAGCAAACTTCTCTTTTACTGACTCCTGCAGCTTTTGATTGAACATAGATTTAGCTGCTTCAAGTTCAGCAATTGCAAGTTCTTTGTCATGCATTATAGTAGTTACATACTCCTGCTGTTTCACTTTGGACATGGCCAACTCTTCAAGTAACTGGTCTCTCTCTTTTTCAATAGACTCTAGTCTGGCATGGGCCTCAGACAGAGCAGTTCTAATCTCGAGGGGCTCATTTCCATCAATCTCCAATGTTTCACTTTTCCCTGAAGGAAAACCCTCCCCATCTTCAACAATGCCTGTGTAAGTGTCATTGAAATCACTGGAATTTCCCTGTCATAGAAACTCAAAGGCTCATCTTCCAATCAAGTGATACTTGTTCTTTATATATTGTAATAAAGATGAACTTGAGAACGAGAAGAAGGAATGTATGTAGAAGAAAGAAAAGAAATTCATCTTCCATTAATAGTTCAATACCCTGCTTGAGGAAACTATAATCCTTCGCAAACCAAGCCGACCCTCTACAGATGAACAAAGCCTGAAGGAATTTCCGCTTGCAAATCAAAATTAATTTCACAACGTGAACAAAGTTTAAAAAATGGGAAATAGTTGGGACCACTGACTACCTATTGTTGTTGGAAGTTCTTCTACAGATTAAAGGGTGCCACCTTAGATAGAAACCTGCACTACAGCCCCGGACTGTACCTGAAGCAATGGAATGACAGGGCAGACATCGGAATGGTGTGTCGGGCCTGACAATTACGCCCATTTTTACCTGCCAATGATTCACAATTTCGTGTTCTATGCATCTAATTTCCCATTTTTATCATAAAATAATAAGAAACAATAAGGAGGACAATAACTACAGAAAAAGGAAAAACTTCACAGAAATTTCTGCTTTTTGTTAAATTTACCAAGTGAAGTATCCTAATACGTTTGGAAATAAGCAAATGAAATCTGCACAGAATAGAAAGAGTCAGATAATGAACTTTATGGTGTCCTGTTATAATTCATTCGCTATAAATTGGTTACCGTTGGAAAAAAAAAAAAAAAGTCTGACAATCAACCATTTAGTACAACCAGACTCTAAACTTGCATGAAGTCATAAACCTGATCTTCAACTCTTAAAAGAGAAAAGCTACCGTCATAACTTGGACTAGTAGATAGCATTGTCCAATAAATAGTCAAAATTACGCCTAAAATCTCACGTAAATTCGGGAAGAAGATATAATCTTCGAAAACCATATTGCTAGCACTTAGAGAAAAAGAGAGATCAGACGATAGAAAGCTAGAATTCCGCCCTAGGATAAGAAGAAACTCCTAATCATGATAGCAGTAATAATCGGATCACAGGAGAGACGCCATTTATGGGTATCAAATAAGCATAAATTTTGAAAAGCAATCTGACCTGATTTCAGATGATGAGCTTTTCCGTCTTTCAATGTAATTTACAGACGAAGAGCTTCATTATTTCTCTTTTGTATTTTCAATTTAGAAATGCAGTTACCGGAGAAAACATAAATGGCGCGGAGTCAGATGCATTTATAGGAACAGGAACAAAAAACGGCTGCCATGTACAATATTAACCAGAATTTTCAATGACGGGAATACCCTTGACGGATATTTATTTGCCATATAGAACCAATTTCGTATCGAGACATGAAAAAAAGTGCTTGAGACTCCGATGGTTTGTAGTGCAAATCTGAACCATATAATTATGATTTGCATTCTTCCCTGATAAATTGATACAAAATTTGCACCACTTTTTTCATACCTTAATTCTTTCTCATGTAAAGAGGGCCATATCATTTTGTTCCCCAAAAATCTGGATTTAATCCTCACCATCCTCACAAATTTGAAGCCGTGCATTGAGAACATCTTATCCAAATTTCTTGGGATGAGATCAGGTTTTGTCCTCATAAAATTGGTCCTCACGGGTCACAACATTTGAAGTCATGTATTATAAACATCTTCCCATGAATGAAAATATTTAAATAGAAAAAATATTTATAAGGACCAATTTTGCGAGGACAAAATTGGATCTCGTTCCCTACCACACTCTCAAATAAATAATTCTTTTTTCTTATCTCTGTTCTCTTTCATATAGAGTGGGGTTCACTTCACTTTATTGCTTATTTTATTTCTCACAAGTCACAAACAAATAAGATAAATTCATATATGGAATTTTAAAGCAAAAAATTAAACTGGAATTTACATGAACCCAATTGCACTCCCATAGGCTTACACCGGTGCAAAAGGAAGTTAGCACTGCGTGGGAGCCACAGTTTTACCGAGAATTGGATGAAGGGTCAATTGTGTTCCGAAGTTGACGGAAAAGATTTAGGGTATTTTGGTGATTTTAGGCCGTGAGCCGTTCATTTTATCTATTCACAATAAAATCCAAAATCCGCTCGTGTACTCCCACGGGATCAGGCCAAAAGTTTGGTTTGGTTAGCTACTTTTGGCATAGGAAAAGGAGGATATAAAGAAACAAAGACAACAGGGCACGAGCGAGATGACGAAAAGATTTGGAGAGGAACGAGGCTCCGGATTGGGGCTCATCATATTATATCCTCAACGCAAGTACAGAGATTCATTGACATTTGTCGCATAAAAAAGAGGGAGGCCCCGAAAAGGTAAGCAAGAACAGAATCGCGGTGGCATACATCAAAAAAGCGTCTAGCGAGAAAGCCGAAGAGAACGAGATAAAAAAGTCACCGGCTAAAACGAGAATCTTCTGGTTCTGGTTGCCGTGCTTTCTCTGAATTTTCTTTTTTGCCATCTCCTGGAGCTTCAATCAGACACTTGTATTGTTCCTGATTTCCGTACTTTTTAACCATGAAACCACGTTAGAATGGGGTAGGGTGGGGGTGGGGCGTAGGGGTGGCCACGAGCCGACCTCTTTACGAATTACTTGAGTTTGGTCCGATTTGATTCAAGCCTAATATAACTTGATTCGCGAGCAGAATTAGAATAGCTATATGTATATATATATATATATATATATATATATATATATATATAAAATTATAGGAAATAATATATATAATAAAAATATTATATATATAATAATAACTAATTATTATAATTTTTAAATTTTTAAATATCAAATAAAAATATTTTTTATATATAATTTTTTTATTTTTTATATATAATTTTTATATTTTTTATAAAACATTTTTTCTTAAGTCGAACTCGAACTTATAAGTTTTTTATTCGAACTGAGCTCGAATTCAAGGTTCTAGCTTAAATCGAGCTCGAGCCTCGTATTATTTGACTCGGCTCGAATCCACCCCTAATGGAGGTATGAGTTTTTCCGTATTCAATAGAGGAGATGGAATTAATGTCAAAACTTGAATTGTTCATGTTCACGAGACATGACTCTGAGATCTAAACCCACTCATTCTACATGCTCTTTGTGGTATGGCTAGGGTCTATGATGGTGATTTCTACCCTAACCGGCAGGTATATACCTGTTATATGGTGTGGAATTTTTTGATTGAACTTTGAAGTATTGGTTTTGAGGGGAAACAGGTTGGAATTTGATTATTTCTGATTTATATGGTTCAAAAGCATATAAATTTTCATATATTAGGTGTTGAATTTAATAATATTTTAAATTTTATATAAAGGATAGTTGATAGTTTGTCTTTTTATATCTCTTAATCAAATAATTGAAAATTTTGTTGTTTGTACGTATTATTTTACTTATTTATTTGTTTGTAAGGTGAGGGAGGATTTTCCATTTTTATGTACAATGAGAATTTGGGTTCTCAAAATCCAATCCACTACGGATTTTGGGTAAAACATTCTCTGTTTACATTGTCATCCCTTGAACATGGGTCGTGGCTGGGCCTGAGCATACATGTCTATGATTGTTATCAAGTTGAGCTGGGCCTAACATCTAACCATGCGTGAATTAATAATATTTATATTTAAAAAATAAAAAATTAATATAACTTTATAATCAAAATTACAAATAATACATCTAAAAATTTAGTGTATTATACCAGAACATATGCTATACATGTATGCAAGTTAGTTTTAAACTTTTAATCATATATGATTAAATGGCATTTGGATTTAGGGTAAACTTTCCTTGTGGTTTAGAAAAATTGACTAACTCTACCTTAATGAAGTGTAGAATTTACCCTTTAAGTACAAAAGAGAATACATTCAAGTCTAAGTACAAAAAAATATACAAACAGAGCCGGTTCATAGAAGAAGGGTGCCACCGGATGTTGCCAGCTCTTGGCAGTGAGCCTCTCGGCCTCCAACATCTGCTGCTCTTGTTGCCTATCAGGCGATGCGGGTCACAATACCAACAGTGATAGAAGACGAATCTACCTTCCACCCCGCAGCAAATTCCGACGCTGGGTTCACCTGTATGGGCGCCGTTGCTCTACTCTGTAATCACCGCCGTCCGATTATATATCTTTCATCTTTCCCCCTTTGAATGGTTAAATAATCTCCGACCACTTGATTATTATTCATAAAATCTAAGTACCCACTTGATATGCATATAGTTACAGACCTAAGTAACAAACTAGGAAGTTACAAAAGAAATAAATAAATAAAAATAAAAATAAAACCTGGGAAGGAGGTGACCTGTGGGGTCTGTCACCATGCAACTAAACTCATTTTACTCTCTAAAATGTGTCAAATATGACTGCTGGTTCTTCGCCTTTCTATACTGATAGCTTGCGATGCATCACATGGAAAGACAAAAGACATCTCAGTCCAAAACAGTGATATTGAACTTTTTTTGCCGGATTTAAATCCTGATAGTAGATTATGGTGTTAGATATTCTCTCACAAGAGAAGGCGCTGTAGCATTACATAGGGCAGTATATAGGGGAAAATACCATGGTTTTTAAAACCGATTCAGAGACCGAACCAGTCAGGGGTTCGGTTACCGGGTCGAACGGTCGGCCTATTCTGACAAAAATAAATAAAAATAAATGGTCAAAACCATTTGAACAGTTAATCGCCTGGGTTAACGGTTTGCTGACCAAAATCAATGGTTTTGAGAAAATCGAAATCGATCACTTGACCGGTTCTTGGTTTTTCCGGTCCGGTTTTGAAAACCATGGAAAACACAATGGTTACCGGAAAGAACATCAGTCATTAAAATTTCCCTTGTGTATTTTCCAAAAAAACACTGTTTGGCTTCTTTGGTCATGACCATTGGATTTTTTGCTTGAGTTGCCAAACTTTGCTGAGAAATCTCTAACCTGGGGCTCTTTGGAGAAATTAGGATTAAAAAGTTCTTTTGAGAAGATGTCGGAAAAGGGTATTTTAGGATTTTTCAAAAAATATATTAGTCACGTGATGTCACATGTGAATAGACCTATTCATGGGCCAAGTAGCCCAACAGACCGACCCAGCCCAGTCTGCACTCCGGTCGGGCTTGGACATGTAGTTAGGCCCACAGGCCTAACCTCGGGCCCAAAACACCAAACCCGATTGTATTTTGGGCTGGGCTCAGAATTTGTCAAAAAAGCCCAGCCCAACTAATTTATATAATATTTATTATAATATATATATTAATAATTTAATATGTACATTTTGTATTTTTTTCTTTATAATTTCTCTCTCTATTCAACCGCTTCAACGGTAGCAGTGGCATGAGCTTTAGACTTTGGGCTCGGGCCTAGACCTGGGCTTTGAACTTTTTATGAGGGCCAGGCTTAGGCTCGAGCCTTAAAAAAATCTATTAATGAAGAGTGAAAGCCTGACCCGGCCCGGCCCATGAATAGGTCTACATGTGAATGGAGTATAATAAAAAATTAGCGATACGGAAAATTTTAGATGATTATCAGAAAACTTAAAGATATTTTAAGACAATATGTAAATAGTAAGAACCTAGAAGTGTCCCAGCCCCGAACTGATTATTAATGATGATAAAATCATGAACCTAAAAGTGTCCTGAATAATAATCGGGATAATCAAGTCTAACCCAATTATACTAACAGCTATACTTGTTTAAATAAAAAACTTAAAACATTTTTTTTGCTAAGTAAATAAAAGCTTAAAACTTGAATTTTGATAATATAGATAATGGACTTAATAAACATCAAACTAAAATGGTAAATTATTTATATGTTAATAAATTAAACGTTTTAAACTAATATTATCTTATTATTTCAAAAAACAACTTAGGTACAAGCTGC
Source organism: Nelumbo nucifera (assembly GCF_000365185.1). The sequence goes on from NW_010729075.1 coordinate 6,956,003, forward strand.
AACTTCTCTACAGTAGAGAAGATTGCGGTGCTTGTTATTTTTTAAGTCCCAGATAATAATTGGATCCAGCTTCGGTCCAGTTAGCCTCAAGCATTTTTTATGAATTTTGGAAATCTGAGGAAAGAAATTAAATCCACCTTTTTTTTCCCTTTTAACCACTAATTAAATGCATCCAATAAAGTTTATTATTTTCTAATATTTTTAGTAATTTGTGCTAATATCTATATATTTGATTAATTCGATCATTTGGGCGGTCCAGGTCTGAACCTTGGATCAATAATAGAAAATCATCACATAGGGTCTTGTTTTTTATGAATTAAAACAAAGCAAACCACTAACCAAAAGGGAAATTACAAATAACAGGTTCCAGCCACTGAAGGGGCAATCCAACCAGGTAGAGAACCGTAGAACTATGACAAAAAGATTTGGCCGTCATGGCCACTGTATAAGCACAAAAAGTAAAGGTTCGGTTCTTATACAAAAACTTAAGAAAAGTCAAAGTGGATATCATAATAAAACCAATTAAGCTAAATTTTGTCCAATCTTTAAAAGGGAGAAAAGCTAACAATCAGAAGTACATTTGATTCTTTGATGAAAAATGGTAGTAAATAATCTTAATGTCACATACAGGCCCCCAAATGAGCAGAAGTAGTTCAATATCCTTGATGTTTTGTGCGAAAAAAAAAGCCCCTCCTCGGTTGGGAAAACAGGAAAACAACTAAAGAACTGTGGTGGCTCTTTTGCTGTTACATTCAGTGTCTAAACTGTTCCTAGTTCTCTGTTCAAGTAATCCACGAACATTCTTTTTGCACTATCAGTGTCTGATGGTGGTGGAGGCCCACTCAAGCTTGATTGCCCTGTCAATTTTATGAATGTACGTCTCAGGCTCCGGAGCTCAGGCAGCCCAACTGCTCTCTGAATGCTAATTGTTGGTAAGTTCTGGCCAAGAGAAATCCCACTTATAGGTCCTCCGAGTGCCTGAGATTGTGCTTCCACAATGGCGTTGATCACCTCCTGTGTTGCACGGTCCATCTCATAAAGTGTATTTGCTTCTGATAAACGTGCATTTTGAGTGGCGATGGTAGGCTGGAGGATTTTAACATCTCGCGACTTTGAGTCAACCTTTTTAGTCAAGTATGAAACAGTATCCACGACAGCAGCAGAAGATTGCTCTATTCTATCTTTAGATGGCCACAACACAAAAAGGGGGGAATCCCATCGATTACGCCTTTCTGGCTTCTCAAACCTTCTTACTAAATCTTCGAATATATTATCGTCATAAGTGGCTTCTCCCTTTTCTCCACGCTCCTTGTTCCATTCTCTGCAACTACTGATTTCTGTATCACAATATAACACACAATATCTTATGCCAGCAGCTCGAGCTAGACACCATAACTCATATCTATAACCCTTGATGCTGTTCAAAGAGTCTACAATAACAATACTGTCCTTTGACAAGGATCTGTCAACTTCAGACCTGAGGACCCCCCTTAAATTCTTCTCTGCAGTCATATTTGCATAGCATTGGTTTCGATCAAGATGAAAAAGGGATTCATCAATAATCTTCACTGTTGGTTTGGATTCTAGGGCATTAAGCGATCCGGCTAGGCAGTGAGCAGCTGTTGATTTTCCACTACATGGTTGCCCACATATCACAACCAATGCCATTTGAAAGAAATTGACTTTCGTAGTCCGGGGCTTCAATAATTACTCTGGTGCCAATGATACAGCTTTTATATGAAGAAAAAAAAGGGCTTGCTCCTGTTCGCTATTTACTTATTAGCCTTGCAAGCCAAGTCTCACTGAAAGCTGTTTACACCTGTGCAAATTAAAAATACACAGAAGCTTCATTTTGTTAGCAACAACGCACACACACACAAAGGTCAACAATATCAAAACAAAACCTAGGGACGAACAACTTTTATACATTAAGAAGCCTCTCTCTCTTTATTTTTTTTTGGTGGACATTTAGTGTTTCAAAACATTAGGTTATTACACATTTACACAGTTGACCACTGGATGATCCTATTTTGTGTCTCTTTTACAAATAAAAAAAAATTATTAAATGGAAACAAAAGAGGAGATATACAACCAAAAGTGTGTTGAGAAGACACCCAGAAACAATTCAGTTATAAATACCTTGAAATACAAAATTTGGAATTTCAGTAGATTCCTAAAATCTATCTCCAAAATCTGATATGCTAGTCTGAGCAAAATCCGGTTAGACAGAAACCCAATCCATAATCATCTTGCCAATGTCAGGCACTGTTCTTTCAATATTTCCTGATTTTATCTTCAACCACTCTCCCATTCCTCTCCTTCCATAAACCCCAATAAACAGCTAAAGGGACACAACTCCAGCAAAGCTCTTTTGCTTCCTTGAAAATTGAAATTTCTGCCACTTGGAGAAAATCTCTCCTGGAGAGCTGAGTCGAAAGCACTGCATCCCGTACAATGATGAAACAACTCTCCAAATGAAGTCTTCCACCTTACAAGAGATAAACAAATGATGCACACTTTGCTCCTCTTTAGGGCACAGATCTTAAAAAGTTAGAGCCATGTTATTAATTCTTTTAGTATAGTTATCAACAGACTGTCAAAAACTCAAAACTAGAGTTTCAGCAAGAAACACAACTACAACTGGCCTATCAAACTTGTCCACCTTGTAATTACAAGATGCATATAATTCTTGCAACCTTGGAGGGACAGAGACTTTGACCCAGTGTTTTAAAGCGCAAGGCGCAAAAAAGGCGCAGGGGTCAATTTACACCTAAGGAGCAAGGTGCAAAAAAAAAAAACTAAACATGATATTAATAAAAAAATAAACTTTAATTTTAAAATAAATGTTTTAAAAAAACTTATTATCTAATATTAAAATACATAAATATAACATGTAAAGCATATTCAAATGAGAATTTAAAAATAAAATCAAATATATAAAACATTTTCAAGCATATAAAACCTACAATCTCTTTTTTTCTCAACTGCATTACTTCAATTAGCTAATGTGATATTCCTAATTCTACGAGCCGCCTTTGTACCACGCCCCTCGAGGCAAGCCCAAACAAGTCCACGTTAGGTCTTAAATTCTTAGTTCTCACACAAAAAAATAACGATTTTATAGTTTTAATTGCTTTTTAAGAAAACATTTTATTAGGATGAATGAATGAACAACATTACCAAATAGGGGGTTCTCGAAGCTTTGGTGAGTAAGCGAACCCAGCCAATAGACACAAAAGCAAAAAAGCGTCAATGTTTCAAAAGGCGCGCACCGGGGCTGAGGCACAAGGTGCACCAGGCATGCGCCTTTTGAAAGGGCTGCACCTAGGACCTGAGCAAGGCGCCTACCCTGAAATGCGCCTCACCTGTGCACCTAGGCGCACCTGAGGCGTGCCTTTTAAATCACAGCTTTGACCTGATTCCACCTTGAGGGAATCATGGTGTCTTTCTATGGGATTGTAGGTCTGTTCATTAGCTCCTAAATGTTGTCTACAATTTCAGAGTGTAATGAAGGCAGTGATTATGATTGATTCAAAAGAGAAGGAACTATGCTTTTTTTTTTCTGGGGATTTCCTGGAAATAATCATCTTATCTTCCTTCAATTCCTTACAAGAGATATCCAGTTGATCAGAACAGAAGTAATGCAAATCAACTGACATAGTACATATACAAGCATTCCCCAAATAAATGTTTTAGATTGCAGGTAGAAGTATAGAACAGCATGCTAGGTTGAAGCCCATTGCATGGTAGGTTAAACTTGCAATAACTGAATATTAACCAAAACCTAACCAAGGATCCCTTTCCCCAAAACAAACCATAGACACAGTACATGAAAAAAAATTAAAAAAAAAAAAAAAGCTAATATGACACCCCACCCCATCCCTAGGATGGGTAAAGAGTAGGTTCACTTGATTAACATGATCATAATCAACCAAGATGCAAGAATGCCATCAAAATCCAGAAAAGCATTACTATGCATAGATGTGTACAACCTACAGTAAGCCAACTTTTACATGCAATTACAAGAAAGAAATAGATAAAATACAGAAATAAAAACAAAGTAATGTATACATATATGCTCCAGTATGGCAGAACATGACAACAAATTTATCATTTTCTTTTTTTTTTTTGTTCTTCTATTGATAACAGAGAAAACCATATCAGAAATCCTCATTTTAGATTTTGAAAATAAACTCTCTCCCTCAGACTTTTGATATTAGGTCTCTCATTTATTTTTAGCTTTACAGGTGTTTTTCTATCAATAGCTGAATGAGATTCATTAAATAAAAATCAAGAAATTACAAAGTGAGGAGGGGAGATAAACTCTCTTAGCTCCCCCCAAGAGGTGAAACAGAAATTACAATATAGCCCAGAAAAAGTTGCTTCTTTCCACCCCATGCTTGGCCAAAACATCAGCCAAACAATTAGCATCTCTCTTAGTCCAATTCAGCTGAATTTCCATGCCTTTGAGTCAGGAACCTGAGGCCATGTTTTGTTCAATTCTCATTCTTACCCAAGATGAAATTCTAAGATGAAAAAAAATGAGTAAAAATGGGAAGAATGAGAAAATATTGCTACGAACCAAACGCTTTTTTCCCAAAAAATGATTTTTTTACAGCAAGAATGAGAGTAAATTTGTAACCTGTTTGGTAACAAATTTCATTCTCATTCATTTTTTCATTAATCAAAATAATAATATAAGGGTGTCAATGGACCGAATTTGGATTGGACCCCATCCAATCCAAAATCAATTTAGACGGATTGGATGGACCAACAAAACATATTGGATCAGATCAATCTGCTCCAAAATATTTATCAAATTGGATTGGACCATCCAGTCCATCTGTAATAAAAATTTATATTGGATTGGGTTGGATAAAGCCAACATCTGGTCCATTGATATAAGGTAAGAATATAGGTGCTGGTGGACTGAGTTTGGGTTGAAACCAATCTAAATCAAAATGAATTTGAACAGATTAGATGGTCTAGAACCAGAATGGTCTATTTCCTTGTCTTCTCTCCAATGAACATATATGCTTTTTGACAACTTAAACTTAAGTCTAATTAATTATTTATTTATTTTATCCATCAAAAACTTAATATTAATTATTTTTTCCTGGTTTATTCAACTACTAACTTTGTAATTATTTTTTTCCTGGTTTATTCAACTACTAACTTTGTAATTATTTTTTCCTGGTTTATTTAATCCATCATGACAGGGTTTGTCATGATGTCAAAAGTCAATTTGGGGCCTTTTAGGTGGAGGTACCACTTGACTTGGCTAGGCCTTAAAGATGGATTGTACTAACTAGATTAGAGAGAACTTACAACTGTCTTACTCATGTTATTAAAACTTTGTTCAACCATGCATTCTAAGCAGGTTTATTACACGAGATGAATTGGAAACAGCTATGAAGGATACGGAATGGGTGATGAAGCCAGCATTAGGGAAATAGTTTCAGAGGTGGATACAGATAATGTAAGTTTTCTCTAAATTGAAACCTGAAAGTGTCATGCTACAGAATTAAAAATGGCATTGATGCCCGTTAAACCTACAGGATGGGAGAATCAACTATGAGGAGCTTTGTATAATGATGAGGAGTGGAATGCAGCAGCATGCCAAGCTATTCTAATTCCAGTGACAGCCAGCTTTTTTTTTTATTTGTGCCAAATACATTGGTCAAGCTATTCTATCAGACCTGTTTGTTATTTGTAACTTTTCTGTATCTTGGGCATTATCATACTGTAATAGCTCAAATAACAGGGGATTAATGCCTTTGTTACTCTGGTGGATGGTGTTCCTTATAGTGAAAACTCTGGAAAAGCCTTATACTTACTCTAAGAAAGCAGGTATTCATCCATTTAAATTGTTCACCTAACATGATACTAAACTTTTTGAAGCATGATATGTTGACACCAACAGAGGTAGTGCAAAAGTTAATACACCACTATGTATCCCAATTAGTATTTGAAGCACATGGTTGTAGTCGATCTAAAAACCATGTGCTTATTCTCTGCCATTCGTTCTAGTGATATAAGAAAAGTATTTTACCCAAAAATTTGAATTCTACATTTTTTTGTATTTTTCATTTTTTATTACATGCATCCTTATTCTGGGTAAATTTTCAATATTATGAAGTTTTATATGTACACTTTAGTTGATGAAGTACATACTCTGAAACTACAAGTCATTGTCAGGTTGGAGCATTTGCAGCCCCAAATAAAACCCATTGGGAACCAGGCCTTCCAAAGACAAGGACCGACAGCAAATAAAGCACTAGGCTTGTAGCCCAGTGATTTATCCCTTAAATTACAAATATAAAACTCAGGTTGAAAACTTTAGGATGCAATTTTATAATAAAAACTCTCATATGTTAAACTTAGGCAATTTCCAGAAATTTGGATAGTGGAGTAAAAACCATCCAGTTTTCAGAGAACTGCCTGGTGAATAATAGTTTAAACAACATTTTAAAAAATTAAGATTTGGGCATTGTAACCCAGAAATGTTACTATGTCACCATTAAAACAGTTTGGCCATGTCATCCAATCTGAGTCCAACAACATTGCGACCTAGAAGTGTTGCATCAGTAAGTGTGGTCTCTCTCACTCTCTCTGTTCCTTGAATCCAAAATCAATTTTTTGGCTATAAAAATTACCCTTGACATAATGTTATCTAATTAAGTTTCAAAGTGAAAATGGCTGTTTGTAAATTCATCCTGAGGGACCTGTAAAGCTGAGGACAGCTATAAAACTACCTCCTGGAAAGGATCCTAATGAATGGCTGGTTGTGATATCTATGACCATTTCTACAAAGAGCAAATGACTTCAAAAGGGCAACAGGGATTTAATAAATTGTGTAAGGAGTTAGTTTTCAATAGATTGTGAGCTTATTTCAGGTAAAGGTTGTTAAAGTAATAAATTAGTCTGTCATTGGATAGTGGCTTGGTAGCAGATGGAGGGAGTGTGAGGGCCATGGGAATTGATTTATCATACTATGGTTATTGACATTAGGACATTCAGAGGTTGTGGGCTCTTTTGGCATGGACATTTGGAAGAGCATTGCAAATCTTCTTTTTGATTTCTCTAATTTGTGGTTTTGAGACGGTTGGAGACTTGGAGGGGATAGACAAATTTCAAGAGGAAGATAGCATAGCATGGGATTTCCCTTTATATACCATTATCCTTTTATCTAATGGATGGCTTCTTAGAAAGGGGTGCTATTAGAGTGGAAAAATGCATTCTAATTGAGGCTTGGGTAATCTCTCTAGGTCGCTTGACAGGGTTTTTGTTTCACCATCTTGGCTTTCAATATCTAGACATGCCTCTACTTCACCATCTGGATGATAATTCCTAGCCAGATTCCGATAAGCTTAACACCAAAAAGCAAATTACCAACAAGATGAAATGAGAAAAATGTAAAATAGTAAGTAACTAATTCATGAATACAAAAAGAAAGAAAAAAAAACAAACAGAAGAGATTCAAATCAGTTGATATTGAACCAAGTATGCTCAAATACCAAAAACAAAAAACATTTTGTATTTAATTATTAATCATCAGAAAGAGCACTTTCATTTCTTTAAGGAGCTCTTTTGTTACAATAACTAAATTAATCATCTTGCTTCCCACCTTTTAACCATCAGAATTTTGTTTCAAATTTTACTCCTCCCAAAAGGACCCAAACATACAAAACAAACTAAAATCATAAATAAAACTAAACCAACATTTGCACTCACTCCATTTGTACTCAATTGAAGTGCTTTAAATCAGTGCAAGTCTGGAGGTGTGTCACCTCTTTTAGTCCAGTTTTAGTTATTTGACAGTAGTATCTTTTGCTTCACCAGAGTACTTATTACCTACCCATGTCTCCTTCTAATTATGTCTTATTTCCGATGTTGAGATGATGAAATGCAGACATATAAATCTGTACCAGAGAGGCAAAAGGAATATAATATTTATATATAGTCTTAAACATTGAAATTTCTGGTTCTCGGATTTCATTTTCTCTCCTTTTCATTTATCTTCTAATTACACTGCACGTTTAAAGATGGATTAAGTGGCTAACACAAGGGCTAACATCTCCATATATAACAATCAAATTTCTATATAGAATGAATGAAAATGAATGATGGTTACATGGTTCCTGGCCTTGGAATCATTGAATCCAAACCATTCAATTGGTATCAATAGGAAGATCATATATGGTCCAATTGTTATGGCTTTGCTTATAGAATTTGGTCCATTTAATGGAAGTTTGGAATGAAGACAAAATCAACTACAGTGATCTGCAGCCCCCCAAATAGTCCCTTTTTTTCATTTTTCTTTGAAGCATGGGATCTAACAGAGGTTTTCTATGGAGATCATGTCCAGAAGAAGTGATGGGATCGAGGATCAATTATGTAAGTTTCTGTTGACAGGAAAAGAAACTGACCGAGACATGGGATAAATTGTGGCTTGAGATTATGTAGTTTATGGATGGACTCTACCTTCATATTTGGCTCTCCCTCAATTTCAATTTTCAAAGCCTTCCCTCTGATAGCCTTACCATCTCTGCCAATATGACCCAAAAGTCCACACAACCTCCACGATTCCATCTTCATGAATGTCTCAGTATCACTCACCAAATTTTGTCACCTTCATTCAGCAAGATTTGATACTAAAGCAACTGAAGACCCAAAAGTCCACACAGCCATGGATTTGATACTGTTATTTTTCTTTATCAGAATCATAGTTTTTTTTTTTTTTTTTGAAATGGCATTAAACATATAATCATTGCAAATGACACTAAAGCAACTAAAGACCAACCAAAAGTCAGTTTGTAGAGAAGTAATATTTAATTTGATAAAGTTATCTTTGTTACCAATAATCGTTTTAAGTTTTTACTCTTTCCTTGATCAGTAAATAAAAAACAAACTGAACTATAATGATAATGATAAAGATGACATATAAAAATGATAATCATGAAGGAGAAAGATGCAAAAGAAAGTAGGTAGTGTATGGGAAAAAGATAATAGAGAAGAAAACTAGCAATATAATTTTGTACGCCATGTGTTTGAGCTTACCTGACTTACGAGTGCAACTGATGCTGTTGAAGCTCCAGCAGGTGAGCCCTTGTTCTAACATGATTTCAGCACCAAAATCAATAAGTTTAGCTTGACATTAATAAATACATAGTTACCAAACTAGATTTGATGAGGATTGATTTTGGACAATTTTTTGCAGAATGTAAATAATAGAATAAAAACAATAAAATTTTCCTGATCAACAAATAAAAACAATAAAATAAAAAACAGATCAATAATAGCCATGTGACCAGATAAGGAAATCAAAATGACTACTTGCTCAAGTTCTTCGTAATGTTTGCTATCAACTCAAAAACCAAACAGTAGAACATGGATATCCCATAAGAAAATCAAAAGGGGCTTGCTTAATCAATTCCCCTTTTGACCAGATAGGAAAAAACTTCAGAATGATCTAATAAAGAAAAAAAAATGAAGAGACAAAGATTGATCAAATATATTCTTCTGCTTGCTCTTAATGGTTACAGGGCCGAGATTGGTGGTCGACCTAGGAAAAGAGGAAAAAGCAGAGCAAAAAATAGATAAGAAGAAGAAGAAGAAGGTGGTATCCAACTTACCTTCACCGTTAGCTTCGTGCTATGTGCACAGACAGAAGAAGAAGACCAGGAAGAAAAAGGAGAGAAATCGATCTTGATAAGCTAGAGATTGAGATCGATCTTAGCAGATCGATTTTACCTTGTACAGATAGAGAGGGGGGACGATGGTTCAGTGGAGGACTCGAGAGTTTAAAACACTTCGAACCAAAAAAAAGGGCCGATAAAATGTGGACGAATATTTTTCGTGCCGCAAAATATGTTATGATTTTTGCCCGAGACCCAAGTTTCATTCTCCAAAGAATGAATCCTAAGACAAGAAATGCTTATCCAAACACTCACATTTCATTCATTCTTGCTCATTCTCTTTAGTCCATTGGCAGCGAATCAAATATGGTCTTAGATGTCAAATATTCATACTATTACTATTAGGCATAGCTTTTAAAATCGGACCGGATCGGACAGGACAGTCGGACTGAAAGGTCAAGTGATCAGTTCCGTTATTTTTCAAAACTGGGATTTCTAAAAAAATCATTAGTTTTGATCAACAAACCACTGACCCAGGCGATTAACTGTTTTTTATTTTTATAATTTTTTTTTGTTAGAACGGCTCTAGGTCGGATTTAAAAACCATGCTATTAGGTAATTTATGCTGATTTGAAATTATTTGTTGAATGGTGTCCCTATCAAGTTTCCATGCCAAGTGGTACCATGACCATGTAGACCTAAACTTGGAAAGTACTCCCTCTCTTAGAAGCTTAGAAAACAGCCATTACTACTCAAGTCCCCTCCCCTGTCTGAAGGGTTTCAAGGATCTATTGATTCTACCTTCTTCATTGGTCAATGGCAATGACATATTGATTCTAGCTACCTTCTTGATTGGTCAAGGATAAGGTCCGTTACCTTCTCAAATTGACATTGGACAAGTTTAGTGATACTGATTTTCCTTATCAGCAACATTGGAGCCCAGGCATCTTCCCAAACCCAGATGGTGTTTGGCATGTCTTTTTGACACATTATTTGATTTACGGGAAGTTTAAAAGACCAAAAAGGGCATTTCTTGTTTGGTATCATGTAGACTGAAAAGGCGAAGACTAGGAAGCTTCCGATGAAGTTTTTGGTCTTTTTGCACTGAAAATATCCTTCTCAGCTGTTTTTTTTTACCAAACAGTTTGGGTCTTAAAGACAAGATTCCAAAAATTCAGTGTGTCTTCTAATCTATCGAGCTGTTGAAAGATCTACCTAGAAAAACTTGCCAAGCAGTCCCATATTTTGCCAACTCCATCACAAATTACTTTAAAGGGGCATTCTTTTTTCGGATTATGAGAGGGGTGAAAGTTGGTCAATGCGATTTTGGTTCCCATTGACCAATAATCTTATATTCTGTTTTTTAGATTTATGTGGGGGATTAGGAAAAAATGCCCTTTTTAATGGGACAAAAATATCATTTTTAATAACGGATTTTTTATGGCTTAAATGGTTATTGCCTTATTTACATAAAAAAAATAAAATAACATAGGTAAATGCACTTATTCGATAATTATTTCTTAGGAAAAACTTACTCATATAACTGCATTTACCCAAATAAGTAACTTACTAAACGGGGCCTAAGACTTTGCTTAAAAAATGAAACATGGGAAAAGTAAAATTGCTCGAGAATCAGATTTAGAGGAAAGGAATCCAGGCTGCGGATCGGTAAGCTAACATGGGTCATAACAACTTTATTCCATTTGACCATAGATGTCCTATGGGACCACCACTATGCTTGTATTATGGATTTCTAGAGTAGGCCTATGCTTTGCCAGTGCTGTTGGATACCCATTTACATTTAGGATTTTGCACTATACCGGACCCAATTTTTAGTTGGGGCCCATTCAAATTTGACAAATTCCCAATCCAAGCCCGCCCAAGTTGCACGCTTAGCTAGTATTGCCTCTCAATTTTTATCCAAAATAAAATAAAAATTAAAACCAAAAAGTCTCAAAGCAAGTTTATAGTGCTTGGTTGAAACAAGGTAAGTCTGAAATATAGGCCACCCCAAAACTTTGCTCCACGCAACTTGCTTCATTGTATCCAGTGTATTTTATGCTCAAGGGTGCAACTTGGATTGGCCTTAGTTACCATTTTATACTGCTTTCAAGACAAAAAAGCCCAATCCGAATTTTGGGACCATTTTTTGTTGTTGAGATTCATCTCCATTTGGGAAGAGGGTAACTACAAATACAAGATTTTAAATATAGACCGTGCGGTCCTCACAGCCATTTGTAGTTGTGCTTCAAAAATATCTCCCTATCAATAAAAATATACAAATTCAGAGATATTCTCAATATACCAAAAAATATGAATGCATTACCTCGATACTCCCAATCTAACACCTGTCTTTCTCATGTTATACTCATTAATATTATTTCAGACTCCCTTCAAGTAGACCTGTTCCCCGGATGAGTTTGGACACGCAAATGAGTCTACGGGCTTGACCTCGGGCCAAAAAGTCCGGCCCGCAATAAATTCGAGCCGGGTTCGGGATTTGCCAAAATAGTCTGGCTCGAGCCCGACCCGGTTCGATCTATAAACTAAACCCAAAAACCCTAATATCCTAAGTAACCCTTCTCATAAATCTCTTTCCACTTTTCCAGTTAGTCGAATTGCCCAGTGCCGGACCTCTCTTCTCTTCACATCCTCCTCACACTCTCAAGCACCCGCAGAACTGGCAAACATTCAACGGCACAACAACTCCAGCAAACCGGCGGTGAATCTTCTCTCTCTCTCTCTCTCTCTCTCTCTCTCTCTCTCTCTCTCTCTCTCTCACACACACACACACACACACATATGCGAACTGACTCCACTTTTCACTGTCAAAATCGCATCTCACCGCGAACTGAGCACTGGCGGCAGCGGTAAATCCTCTCTCTCTCTCTCTCTCAAACGCAAACTTAGCACCAACGAACACAATCACCGGCGATGAGTTCTTTCTTCTGTTAGGTCAGGCTTTGGGCTTTTTATTAGGGCCGGACTCGGGCCCATGTTATAAGCTCGTTGGTCGGGCCAGGCTCGGGCTCGGACCTAACAAAATCATATTTATGAAAAATAAAAGCCCGGCCCAACCCATGAACACGTAAACCCCATCAGGTTTCAATGACACACTGCCACGCCAACAACTGAAATAAATTCACACCATAACGTAAACCGTTTCTTCTTCTTCAACTTTTTTGTTTTTTTAATTCCAATCGGTGGTGTATCCACGGCATCTATTTAGACCATAGTTGCAGGAGATTTGATATCTCTCTAAATGTATTAAAAAATGAAGAAAATTTATCGTCAAATTTACTAATTGGCTCGGGACCGGGTAAGGTGGATCTAGATCAGACCTGACCCATTAACTGCACTACTACTAAAAGCAAGTAACGAAATGAACTCTCAAGTCTTACCACCAACCAACCCTAAGAGAGGCCGGTATAAGAATTCAAACGACTACCTACTCTTCTTACTTTCTAGAAGGTCGATAAGTGGATATATGTATTTGTCTTTGAATCTCTGGTGATGGCTGATGGGCCTGGGACTATAAGTTGGCCGTAGGCCCGTCTTTGAAGTAGTTTTCCCTCAAGATCAACGTAAACTCTAACAAGTTTACAAATTTACTTCTATTCTCAGGGTATTTCACAAACCAACATTTATGCTGTTTTCAAACGCAGCCTTAGAGTTATAAAAAATTAATATGCTTATTAAATGCATTATGTTCAATGTTACGGTGGTTGTGGACAAATGACACAAATAATTCCTTTGTTTTTTGGTAAGTTACTTATTCGAGCAAATGCACTTACCTAGGTAAGTTATTAGTGTTTATCTGGGTAAGTATATTTACCCATGTTCTTTTATTTCCTAAGTAAATAAAATAATGATCATTTTAATCATACAATTTTTATTATCAAAAGGGACATTTTTATCCCATCCAAGTGTTGATATGGGAAAGTTAATTTATTCACCTAAGAGATGAATATCACTTTTGCGGATAAGTGATACACAGGAAAATAAACTTTCTTTAATCCCCACATAAATCTGAAAAAATAATATAGGTTTCTTGGCCAATAGGATTTACCAATTTTCACCCTCAAAATCCCAAAAACGGACATTCCCAAAGTCATAAAGCACAAATCTATGTTGCTACTAGCGTTGTTTGTTACTACCAATTGGACATTAATTGCTTGGGCATGAATTTAAGCTTGTGGGCTTAGACTTGCGCCTAAAATACACTCTACATTTTTTGGGTGGGGATTAGGCTAAGACCTAGGCTTGATGGTCAGGTTAGGCTTACGCTCAGGCCTGAATATGTTATGTTAATATAGAGAGCCTAGCCCATGAACAAGTCAAATCTAGAATCAATTCACATTAATGACAAAATTCAAGTATGAAACACATTTCAGATGTGTGGCAAAGGTGTGTTGTGGGTAGCAGATCCCGACGATGTATATAACAGTTCAAGAGAAAAAAGGCATATTAATAACAAGCGGGGGGGCCGTGTGATGCACGGGAAACTCTGATATTCAATATAAAGATAAATGATTTGAATGGAAATGTAAACCCTTACATCATTTTCTATGATTTATTGGAATTTTATAATTTTCTATAATTTCAAGTAATTCCCAGTATTTTTCCATAAAAAACTATAATTTCTAGTAGTTGTATATCTATATATTTTTTTTTGTAAATTCCAAGTAATTCTCAATAATTACTGATAATTTATGGTAATAATTTCAACAATCTATGAGAATTTCATGTTAACAGTAAATTATTGATAATTTTCAGAAATTAATGATAAATTTATACTATTTCTCTATAATTTACGAGACTTACTGTTTTATTGAAAATTCTATAAGTTTCTACAATGTTTGGTATTTCTGGTAACATTCTATAATTCTCTATTACTTATGGTAATTTCTATGATATATGAAAAATACAGTTTTATTGAAAAATCTTTAATTTTCTAAAATTTCTGGTAATTCCTGGTAATGCCCAATAGTTTTCAATAGTTTCTGGAAATTTGCAACAATTTCTATATTTTCTATAAATTCTAGGTAATTTTCACTAATTATTAATAATTTTGGCCATTTTTCTATAATTGATAAGAATTTCCTATAAACAATAAATTATTAATAATATATGACAAATTTCAATAATTATGATAGTTTATAAAATTTTTCTTTCAAAAATAAGTGTAATTAATTGTGAACTATTGTGAATAGTAATTATGAAAATTCTCTAAATTTTGAGAATTACTATTTAACTTAAAATTCTGCAATTCTACAATTTATGTAAATTGTATCCTTTATGAGAATTGCTGTTTTAGTTATAATTCTATACTTTTCTATAATTCCTAGTTGTTTTCTATAATTTTTGCTATTTTTATAATTTATTGAAATTAACAGTAAGCTCACATAATTATAGTAATAATAATAATAACAACAACAACAACAACAATAATAATAATAATACAAAACAGCCCACTTTTCAGTTATAATTTACAATGATTTTTGGTAATTGTCAATAATTTTGAATAATTGTCAATTATTTTCAATTAACCGCAGTGTTCAACAATTGCAATTTCAATAACATTTTCTGCAATTTTCAACTAGCATCTACTTACTATGAATTTTGAATAATTATTTTCAATAATTTTCAACTACCACCATTTTGAAATAATCGTTGATAATGTTAATGATAATTTTAAATATTAAAGGTGATTAACAATGAGAATAATAAACAATAATATAAATAACTAAATTTCTATTAAACCAAGGTCGAGTTAGGGTTAACCAAGTCGAGGAAACGCTTTAGATTGATGGAATGGATCGAACAGTCAACCATGGCTTATAAAGGTTTTGTTTATGGGTTTGGTACCGGATCAGAAGCATATTATCCAATACTTGATTCGTTTAAATTGTCTTCTTAACCTGTTTTTAGCTATAGTGGTCACTCGATATAGTGACCAAAGTAGCAAATAAAGGGGCATCTAATATATATATAAAGGCTTTCAGGCTACAACCCCTATCATTCAGACATGTGGATTTTTCAAATTTAGACACATGATATTTTTCTGAAAAATTGCTTTAAAAGCCCACAACCCACTACCACCGTTCATGCAAGTGGTTTTCTCATTTTCTAGAAAGCTAGACATGTGGCAATTATGAGAAATTCCTACTAAAACCCACAACCCACTATTAGGTTACAGTTCCCCACACATGGCCTTCTCATTTTTTTTGGAAAGATAGACACATGACATTTTCTGAGAAGTTATTGCTAAAGCCCACAACCCACTAGCACCATTTTTAATCAATTCCTAAAAAAATGCAGAAAATGCAAAAATGATTATCCACAACCACTTATGCCCATATTCTATCAATCTGATTTAATCATTAACCCTCTACATATATAACAAAAGAAAACTATCCACATTCTAATAATTATTGAAAAGCTATTTTTAAAAATAAATATTTATTAAAATTTTAATAATTATTTAAAATATTAATAAATATAAATTTAATATTATTAATTCCATAATATAAATTTAATATTACTGATTCCACGTACATAATACTGAGTCATTTTTTGGCTGCTAAATCGACCAAATCTCACTATTAGTCTATATTTGTAACAAAACCGACTCACATGAACTCCTTACGTCAAGTTCCAATTACATAGCTAACGCAGTAAGTTTTTGGGATAAAAATATTCCTTTGCCAAGTTGCAATGCTATGGGTCTAGATCGGATTGTACACAAATGCCAATTTACGAATCGTGCCGCCTGAGCCACCATTTGGTTGGTGTTTTCACATCAAATTTGATGCCCCGTTTTGACATATCATATGTGAAGGAGCGAGGCATGTAGGATTGGTAATCGGCACTTGTCCTGACAACTAGCATGAACCCACATTGCTGTTGCCATATATACCCCAACAAACTTGCGCAATAACCCGAACGAATCTACTAATAAATAATAAAAACAAGATAACCAACACTCTACGATGTTTTCATACAAATTTGATGATATGTCCTTTTCAGAAATAGAATGAAAAAAGTAATTATTTGAAAACATGCAATCCCTGTCTCAAAACATCACATCAACTGATTTTTATATTGTATATATATATATATATTTATATTTATATTCTTTTCAAGTTAAATGAAAAAAATCTGATCATGATTACATGCAATCCCAATTAAATGTCAATATGGGATTTCAAAACATCACATCAACTGATTTTTTATTGCAAACACGTACATACACCAGATTTTTACTTTGCATTTCATTAGGGGTCGCATGTGACTGATTCTGTAAATTCCTTATGAGAAGTTTAGACTCTATATGGATTTGGGCCCCACCATAGGTATAATGACTTAGAGATTATGGCCCCCATTGTATGGACTTGGGTATTGGGAGATTAACTAGCAATGTGAATTGAGGTCCTGTTTGATTCACAAGAATAAGGGTTTAGAATTGGAATAGAATTGGGCAGAGTTGGAACCCCATTCTCATTTTTTGTGGAATAATATTCTCTCATCTGAAGGAATGTCCTTCTCCCTTGAGAATAAAATTCTGTTTTCACTGATTTCAATTCCGGTAGGAACCAAATAAACTATAAGAGTAGATCATTCTTATTCCAATCCTGACTGTGAACCAAATGAATCTGAGAGGTCCTAAGAATTAGAATTCTATTCCTGCTGGAATAGCATTCCCCCATTTGTGGAGAGAAAGGCCATTTCATACCCTTCTATTTGGAATAAAATTTCATTCCTACTGATTCTAATTCCTATTTCTATTCCTGTCTGAACCAAACAAACTATGGGAATAAACCATTTCGATTCCATTTTCAACTGCAAGCCAAACAGATCCTAAGTATTTGAATGTATCCGATTGCAAGATAATCTCATATGGTACAAATAAGTGGTACAAGATAATCTCATATGGGTCTTGACCATATTTTGTGTACAAAAAATTAGATAGTAAGTAAGTCCATGAGCTGTGAAGCATCTTTATCACCTCTGTACCATTATTTTCATGAAGGTGGCGAGCTCGGACGGATGGCAACGACCTCGAACACAAAGGAAAGGGTGGCAAGATGAAGGACTCCGACGCGACCTCAGGAGAGCTCAATCACAAGATTTATGGCGAAGGTAATGGGCCCTTCAGCCCCCTATTTATAGTCCATCGCATCCGGCGATCAACGGTTGAGATCTGTACGATCCGACGGCTCCCATGAAAACCAGCTGCATGCTACCCGAGGACGAAATCGGTTGAGCACGCCCTTTGGCGTCCGTGAAATCTATAAATACTGTGACGTCCGCGCGTGCCTGGGACGCGACCTGGGTCATTTTGTGATTGAGCCAGATGGTTGAACAAGCCCGACCAACGGTTCGCCCTCCAAATTGACTAGACCTCGCACCAAATCCATTTAGACTCTTCATGAACTCCCCGCACTGAGTTGGGACCCCTAGCACGAGGAGTGGGGGGCAATTGATGAAGGGTGATTTGGCATGACCTAGCAAGAAGGAAACACGTAGGCGCGATCTGCTCGAAGGATGACAACTCAGCCAGGCAAGCCCAATTCGTAACATTCGGAGTTCGGGTATTCAGCCATCTCGGCCCAAAACCCACCTTGGTGTAATGGCACCTCGACACCCAATCCAGTTCGGGACTAAAGAGTCAATGTCCCAGCTCGGAGCTAATGAGTCGAAACGCCAAATAACCGACTCCAAAGGCCTCCCCAACAGATCCTGAATCTCTTGAGGTCACGATGAGCCAACAGATCCCAAATTTCCTGAGATCATGATAAGAACTCATCCCAGTTCCGCCTGAATCGGAGGTAGAAGATAAACCTTATCAACATACTACTCTCCTTCAAAAATTGAACCAACCTTATCTCCATAGCCTGGTGATCCCGGAACTCTTCCGTAAGGCCCACGACTACTCTAGTATATAAAAACTCGAAATCTCAAGGCAAAGGTACGCGTGATTATTCTACTCACTAGCACTCAAGCTCTCAAGCATTCAGCTCGCATTCACAATATAAATACTAACTTAAGCATCGGAGCGACCTCGCCGGGTTAGCTACTCCGGGTTCTTTGATCCACTATTTTGCAGATCGATCCAGCTCGCCACCCATTTGGAGTTCAGATCGCCCTCCAGCTAGGAGTAGCCAAATCGCACACCATAAATTGGCGTCATCTATGAAAATCGATTGAAAGGTCATCCCTATCTCTTTGCAGTTTCAAACTTAATCTCAACCTCAATAGCATCATCCAACCACACCGGGAAAAGTGTCGAGATGAACGTCACCGGGGGGAAAGCCCAGCAATCAACCTTCCCCCAAACTCCTACGGTGTGTATCGGTCAGTTCACTATTCCGCTCACAGCGTCTGGAGTCCCATCACTGTCTGCACCACCGAGCACCACACAAGTGAGCGTCCCACTTCCACCAGTGGTAGGCGCAACTTTCTCTGAGCCATCTGTGGTTCCCCCCAGAATCGGGCATTCCCAGTTTCACGACCTCGTTTAGTGTGTCCGGGCTATTCAGATCTAGATGCAGCAGGTCCAAAAGTTCCAACAGTACCAACAATACTATTTGTACCAGCAGTATCAACACCAGTTCCCTCCACTACAGCCAAACCAGCAGTCGGTTCCACCTCGACACCTAGGGCCCCATCAGGGTTACAACCTGAATCAGCTTGGAACTAACCAGAACATCAGTCGATCTCCCCATTAGGGCGAAGAGACCTCACAAGTACCGATTCCTCTTAGGAGTCAGGTTTTGCCCCGTGGGAGGAGAGACGGTCAGCACACTCCTCCAGTCTCACAAGGAAATCTTAGAAACAGGTCCGGGGATAGTCAGCCCAATCCGCCTCGGTACTCACAACAAGAAAATGATGGCTCACGAGCAGGTAACTAGTTCGGGGTTTGAGGTGCAAACTCAAGACAAGGCCTCTCTGTCCCTCGTGATAGCCAGTTTGAGCCCCATAACCTACAAAATCCAATAAGGAACCAGGATCTACCTCGCGACAAGGCCAAAATACTAGACTAGACTGAAGTCAGCAGCACCAGCGCAGAGCCGGTAAAGAAGAAGTAGTAGCGACGTCACAAAACACGCCGCCTCTCGGCCAGGAACAGGCCACTAGCGAAACCAAGCCAACAAGAAAAGCAAACCAAAGGAAAGGAAGAAACGAGCTCAGTGGCTACAAAGACCACGCCTCCACTACTTTGCTGGTCATCCCTTTTGTCCCCCGAGCACTTGGCAACTCCAATGCCAAAAGACTTTAAGATGCCCCATTAGACAAGTATGACGGGTCGTTCGACCCCAATGACCATGTGGACTCTTTCTAATCTCAGATGCACTTAGCCCGGGCTGATGAGCCATGCATGTGTGTGGCATTCTCTACTACGTTCAAGGAGGTAGCCCGAACTTGGTACCAAAATCTCGCGCCGGGCGCCATCAAAAGCTGGTCCCAGTTCGCCGACTTGTTTACTGTGCACTTCATTACTAGCAAGAAGTGTCCGAAGTCGCAGGAAAGCCTTCTAAACGCGGTCCTAAGGGAATGAGAATCGATCATAAGCTATATCAAGCGCTTTAACGGCACTTGCCTGCAGATGTCGGACCTCAACCTGGCGGTACGACTCACTGCAGCAAAGAAATGAATCACCCACAAGGAGTTTAAGTGGCATGTGGTAGCTAACAAACCAAAAGACATGACTAAATTCCTTAAGTTAGCAGATCCGTTCATCGGTACCGAGGAGGAGATCAATCAGAAGATCGACAACCCACCGCTGAAAAAGAGGAAGAGAGAGAATGAAGGAATGGGCAATGGTGGACAAAAAAAAGAAGAAAAGCAAGTCCCCAAGCAGGGAAAGAAACAACTCCACCAGCCGATCCCCCTCGCAAACTCGCAAATCAGGTCGGTGCTCTAGAACCCCACCTGTGGAGAGAATGAGCTACACGCCTTTGAACGCTAAGAAATGAGAGATCCTAATGGCCATTAAGGACTCCTCCTTCATCAAATGGCCTCCCAGGCTAAGGGGAGACCCAACAACAAGAAACCCAAATGTATACTACCATTTTCACCGAGATCACGGGCACAACATAGAGAATTGCAGGAATCTTCGTGACGAGATCGAGGAACTTATCCAACATGGATATCTGAAGAACTTCATCTTACAAGAAGAGAGGGGACAAACAGATCGGCAAGCAAATTGACAGGGGAACTAGAGGAGGAATGCCCCTAAGACTAATAGGCAGAATGAGCAACCACCGCGACAGTTGTCAGAGGAAAGACCGATCCGCGGGGGTAATTAACATGATCACCGACGGGTCCATCATCGTCGGGTGTACATCAGCAGTCAGGAGTACCTTGGTCCGCGAGTTAGAAAATGAAGAGGAAAACTCGCCAAAGCAACCTCGTCTCAAAGAACCGATATACTTCACTGAGGATGATGCACGTGAGATCCAATACCCTCACGACGATGCCCTAGTGGTGAAGCAACGAATTAACGACTTTGAGGCAAAGCGCATCTTGGTAGATTTAGGTAGCTCGACAGATATATTCTTCAAGGAGACCTTCGACAAATTACAGTTACAGTAGAGCGACCTGAGACTAGCAAATACTCCTTTGGTAGGGTTCAACGGCGAGGAGGTCATACCTCTTGGTCGAATCACATTACCCGTGAAAGTCGGCACGTGACCAAACATCGTGCGATTTGACCACACGTTCCTGGTAGTCGCGACTCCCTCCCCTTACAATGCCATAGTAGATCGACCCATCATGCATGTCCTACGTGCGATAGTATCCACTTACTATTTGGTGATAAAGTTTCCAACTGATTGCGGAGTGAGAGTCATGGGAGGTGACCAGCTCGAATTGCGCAAGTGCTACGTGACTATTTTAAAAGGAAAAGCAAAGCTAGCAGAGGATGTCGAGCTCAAGCAACTAGTGAAGTATACCGACGAGCGAGCTGCCCCGACAGAGAAGATGGTCCACATATCGGTCTTCGTTGATGAACCGGCCAAGACTCTCCAGATCGGTGCCTCGATCAACGAACCACTTCGCTCCCAGCTAGTAAGTTTCTTACTTGAAAACTAAGATGATTTTGCTTGGTCCGCGGCTGAAATGCCCGGAACTGATTTAAAAATTATAACTCACAAACTGAATACCGACCTTTTAGTCAGGCCAGTAAGGCAGAAGAAGCGCAACCTTACCCCAGAACGTAAGAAGGTAGTCGATGAAGAGGTTGGGAAGCTCCTCGCGATAGACTTCATCAGATAAGTCCACTACCCGAGCTGGGTAGCTAACCCGGTTCTGGTGAAAAAAGCCAATGACAAGTGGCGCATGTGTGTCAATTACACCAACCTRAACAGAGCCTGCCCGAAAGATTGCTTCCCACTACCCAATATCGACTGCCTAGTGGATGCGACCTCAAGGCATAAATTGTTGAGCTTCTTGGACGCCTATTCCGGTTGAGACCAGATTAGGATGGATCCTACGGACGAAGAGAATATTGCCTTCATAACTGAGCTCGGGTTATACTGCTACAAGGTCATGCCCTTCGGATTAAAAAATGTTGGGACAACATTCAAACACTTGTAAATAAGATTTTTGAGCCGTTAATCGGCAATAAAGTAGAATGTTATGTTGATGACATGGTGGTGAAGACCTAGTTTTCAAATTATTTGTCGAATGATTTAAAGAATGTTTTTCAAATTTTACGAAGATATAACATGAAGTTAAATCCAAATAAGTGCGTCCTTCGAGTCACTTCGGGTAAATTTCTAGGCTATATAGTCAATCGACGTTGCATCGAGGCCAACCCTGATAAAATAAAAGCCATTCTAGATATGAGACCACCTCAGAAAATAAAAGAGGTTTAGAGGTTGACTGGTCGGATAGCCGCCCTGAGCCCCTTCATGTACTAGTCAGCAGATCGGTGCCTACCCTTTTTAAAGCTATAAAAAAGAGTAAGGATTTCGAACGGACTGAAGAATGCCAGCTCGCCTTTGATGAGCTGAAAAGATACTTAGGTACTGCCCCAGTTTTAACTCGACCCGAAGAATGGGATGTGTTAAATCTATACCTCTCTGCGAACGCGATGTGGTAGTTCGGTATTGATCAAAGAAGTAGATTGGGTTCAACGACCAATCTATTATGTTAGCAAAATTCTGCAGGACGCAGAATTCAGGTATTCAAAGATCGAGAAATTAGCATAGCACTAATCATAGTAGCCCAAAGGCTTCGCCCGTACTTCCAGGCCCACACTATCGTCGTGCTCACCAACAAACCCCTGAGGCAGATTCTGCTCAAACCCGAGGTGTCTGGGAGATTTACAAAGTGGACCATCGAATTGAGCGAATACGATATATGGTATGAGCCTCGGCTAATAGCCAAAGCTCAAGTCTTAGCCGATTTTGTAGCAGAATGCATGTTCATCACAACGACCCCCGAGTTGACCGAGCTCGATCACACGATGGGAGCTTCAACTAGTGTGGCACCAGTCCCAATCAGAGCGGAACCGACCTGGGACGAGGAGCCCTGGATCCTCCACGTCGATGGCTCGTCCAACCAGCAGGGAAATGATGCAGGACTGATACTGTACAACCCAAGCGAGGTGAAGCTGAATTATGCTATCTGGTTCAGATTCGAGGCATCAAACAACGAGGCAGAATACGAAGCATTAGTCACTGGGTTAACCTTAGCAAGGGAAATGAAAGCAAAGCACATCATTGTGTGCAGCAACTCACAAGTAGTGGTTAACTAAGTCTCTGGTGAGTACGAAGTCCGTGACCCCACTATGGCAGCTTACTTGGCCAAAGTCAAAGAGATCCTACGTAGTTTTGTCTACTACTTCATTAGACAGATTTCGAGGTCCGAGAATGATGAGGCCGACGCCTTGTCACGACTAGCTAGCACGAGCAGTAACACCATGCGAACTATGTACATAGAGGACCTACCTCAGCCCAGCATTCTCGGAGGGGGCAGAAGAGGTCGCTCCCGTATCACAAGCGGAACCGAGTTGGATCGACCCACTCGTGAGTTATTTGCTCCACGGGACCCTACCTGTAGAACGTAATGCAGCCCGAAGGGTAGAGCGTCAGCCAGCTAAATTCATCCTCATAGATCGATAGCTTTACAGAAGGTCTTTCACGCTCCCTTATCTGTCCTGCTTGCGACCCTCAGAAGCTGAGCATGTACTTTGCGGCACCCAGTAAGGCTTGTGCGACGGACACTTGGGGGGCAGAGTTCTCGCTCAGAAAGTGTTAAGAAAATGCTATTACTGGCCCACGATGAAGGCGGATGCACTCGAGCTCGTCAAAAAATGTGACAGGTGCTAGAGGCATGCCAACATTCACCATCGACCTGCTACTAATTTGAAGTACCTCACTAGCCTATGGCCCTTCGCGCAGTGGGGAATCAACATCCTTGGTCCCTTCCCCCCAGCAGTAGGGCAGAGGAGGTTCTTGGTTGTAGCAGTAGATTACTTTACGAAGTGGGTGGAAGCTGAACCCTTGGTTACGATCATAGTCCGCAACATACATAATTTCTTCTGGAAAAGCATAGTATGTCGCTTCGGACTACCTTGAGTGCTGATATCCGATAATGGAAAACAGTTTGAAGATATTAAGTTTCAAAGCAGCTCGGGTGCAAACCCTACGGTGTCTAATTCACCTTAGGCGTACAACAACATAAGGTTAACCTCACATAGAGCCGAGATCGTTAGCTCAACACTTAGGGATAACCAACACTTAGGCAAATAAGTGACCTAGGCATAGACAGGTCGGGTATGTACCTTACAGTGTCTGATCGTCCTAGCATGCAACGACAATTATATCTTCTTACTAGTGTCGAGCTCACCAGCTCGGCAACAACCTATACTTAGGAAAAGTCCACTCCTATTTGGTTTAGTTCGCCAGTTTAGGAGTAATCTACACTTAGAAAAAATTCTTGCACACAAAGATTGCAAAACACTTATATTTCATTGATGTAGAACTTCGAGTACTAAAAAAAACAAAAAAAAAACTACTATACCTAAGCTCAGAGGCCCGGGATGTACATTGTATGTAAGGAGGTCAAAGAAAAGAGGGACGACTATACATCCAATCTGCCAAAATCCCCTCCAGTAGGTAGGTTGGTTTCCATGTGGTCCTCCTCCACATCCTCTCGGCCTGGCTCCCCTGATGGCCTCACCTCAAGAATTTCATCATCGCTCTCCCCTTCGAAGGAGTCAGGTTCCTCGTCAACCTCCTTCGCCATCTCGGGAGTGACGACCAACATGGAAACAGGTCCAAAGTCGAGCTCGGGAAACTTCCGCCGCATTAGCCACTTGCAAAGTTTGAAGCTTGACCGGTATGAGCTAGATCCATACTCGAGCTGGAGTTCGTGAAACTCCGGGGACTCCTTGAAATCCTCGATGGCGCGATCTCTCTCTTTAACCCACGCCTCTTGGATGGCGGTGTCAAAGATCTCAGTGCGCTCCTTGATCATCGCCTCGAGGTTCTCGTTCTCCCGCAAGAGAGCCTCCTTCTCCCCCTTGAGTTTCTTCTTCTCCTCCGCCAGTACGAGGATCAGCTTCTCCTGGCTCCGAGCTCCCTTCTTGGCTCGAAGAACCTCACCCCGAGCTAAATCCAGCTCGCGGTAAAGCTTTCGAGTGTTCTCTTCGGCCTCCCGGTCTCGCTTCAAACGAATATCGGACTGGTAGACGAGTGAATCAATAGCGAAGTTCACCTGGCAAATAGAAAACAGGCGTAAGTACTACTAACAGAAGAGTAAGAAAATAAAACAAAGGGGCAGGTTACTCACCACCATGCAGTAACTAGTTGTTCTTCCTTTGAGCTGAGTCATTGGCACGTCAACCCATTATGCGACCACCGCAGGAAACACGACATCCTTTCTCTTGAGGAGCTCGAGCCGCGGGGTCATTATGCTCTCATTCGGGAGCTGAGGCTCGGGCTCGCGAGGCGGGGCCCCCTCATCCAGGTCAATGACTGGAGGTTGGGGGCGAACTTCCTCATTCGGGAGCTCGACCGAGATCGGCTTTGGCACAACGACCTCGGGTTGGGCAGGAACTGAAAGACCGACCTCCTCCCGATGGGACCTCTTCAAGGCCTTCCTCTTCTTTCCCTTTTGACCACTCCGTAGAAGGTTTGCTGCATCAACGCCTGTCATAGCTTCTGCAAGAGAAAAAGGAAAAAGTTAGTCACGAACTGAAGTAAGTGCAAAAATAAGAAAGAAAAAGCGATGTGTGCGCAGAGGTGGAGGCCTACCTGGTGGACTCAACCCAACTCGTACAAGCTTCTCCTCAGCTAAGAAATCTTTCATTTCAAGGCCGAGGTCCCTTCAAGAATTAATGACCGCCCTATTCTCAGCATCCAGCCTCACCCCGGGGTCCTTAATGGCCACTCGCCAGTGAGTCGGGAATGGCCATCCCTCAAGGTTCTGAACAAAGAAGTACATCTTTTTTTTAGGTCGGTACTTTGCTCGGGCTACTGAACAAGACTTTGAACCTAGGGCGGGGCGAAATGTAGTAACTCTGTCGGGTGCCCCCGCACAGGCAAGCAGAGTTCTTCTTGATGGAGCAGATCGAACTAAAAGTGTATAGGGAAAGAGGTCGATTATACTCGTGGAACAGAGAGATCGTGCAAACAATGGTTCGGATGGATTTTGGGTGTAACTGGTCAATGGTAATGTCGAAGAACTTAATAATTTATATGATGAAAGTGTGGAGCGGGAAGCGCAATCCAGCTACTAGTTACTCCTCAAGGACCGCGAACTTGTGGTGACCGTGAACCCAAGGGTATTGAACCAAAGGAATACTGAAGGTAAGGGTGTTGGGAAGACAATAACGGGCTACCAAGGACAATAATCTGTCCGAGGTCATCATGGAAGGGCCGAAGTCATCCGGATCCCAACCCCGAGAAGAAATTGGGACCCCCTCTCTGGAGGTCGGTTGCTCTACCCGAGGTTTAGGTTCCTCAAACCGAGATGGCCCGACTTCGGTCGCTCACTAGAATCACTAAGTAACCTATCTATGCTAGCGCTAGACATACTGGACAAGAAAAGGAAAGGGGAACAACTAATGAAAGAAGACAAACTCACCAAAAGGATGGCAACGACCTCGGACACAAAGGAAAGGGTGGCGAGTTGAAGGACTTTGACGCAACCTCAGGAGAGCTCAATCACAAGATTTATGGCGAAGTGGGTCCTAACTTCTTTATGTTAGGGTATCTGGTCTCGATGACATGCAATACTTTACTTATGTAATAAACGGGCCGCTACACCTTATCCACCTCTTGGATTAAGATTGAGCTAACCACCTCATCACTTACAAAAAGGTGAGCTTTAGTTCATCTTCGAGTTACGACCTAAAAGACAACTTAGACACTTGTTTGGTGCTTTCAATTTGGAGATAATAATCCATTGGATCATTTTAACATTTTAATTTTTTATAGTGATCCATATTTAAAATAGAAGATGTTATATAATTAGGACACTATGGCATTTATTTAATAAAAAAGATAGAATTAAGATAGAAGGATAAATCTATGATGATTGAAAGTTATGATATTGGAAGAGCTTTGACCAATAAAAAATCTCTGTAAACACCGTCTGATTCATTGCCACTTTTATGATACCTCTCCATTATCACAGTCGAACCCCTAGATAAAAATAAATATTTTATCAAATTATCCTTAATAATAAATATATTAGTTTTATACTTTTATTTTAGATATTTATTTCAGACTTGAAAAAAAGTAATTTTCATTTATAATTCTCATCTCAAATTTTTATTTCATTTTCTTTATTCCCACCTTAATGTCCCGACAAAAAAAGTTCGTCCTATCGTCGAAAGGTAAGATAAATAATTTCACCCCAAACCAAACAGTGCCCCAGGGCTAGGGGAATATTTTAGGGAGAAGTACAAGTTCAAAATTTACTAGGGGGAATGCATCCTGACCGTGAATTAATATCAAATTCAGGGGGACAGGCTAGTTGTAATGGGGCTGGAATTTAGAATTCTGCATCGTGTGTTTCCGTACTTTTCCCAATATTTTAACTATTTAATTAACAAAATCAGCACATGAGGCACAAAGAGGGCCCATCAATTCTACTATGCCGGGGCCACGGGCTTAGCCCTCACGGTCGTCTTAATCAGAAAAGGACAACATTAAAATTTTAAAACCTGATTACCCACTGTATTTGCTTAAAACCCAGGGTATATTTTGCCATCCCAACCCCCGAGATTTGACCTACATCGCGCTCTCTTACTAGTTACTACCTAACTACTCACTTTGCTCTCTGCTCTTCACTCCTTCCCCCACACGCGAGTGGTAGGTGGGCGTTTTGCTTTAACAATAGTAGATAGACTGAACTGAAGGGTAGTTACAAACTTACAATTCCTCTCTTATTAAAGCCCCGGAGCCTCCTCCCTCTTGTATTATCTTCATGAAACACTGAACCACCACCACAGTACACTACACAGACAAACAAAGGTAGCCATGACTCTTCTGGCCTTTGTTTCATTCACTCTTTTCGTCGCTTTTCTCATCTATTTCCTCTTCAACCTGCTCAATCGATACCCTCGTCCCCTTCCTCCAGGCCCTAAACCATGGCCCATCATCGGCAACCTCCCCCATCTGGGAACCGTGCCCCACCACAGTCTCGCAGCCATGGCTCGTACTTACGGCCCCCTCCTCCACCTACGTCTGGGATCAGTTCACGTCGTCGTTGCAGCGTCGGCGTCTGTTGCTGCACAGTTCCTTAAAACCCACGATGCCAATTTCTCGAGCCGGCCACCTAATTCTGGCGCTAAGCACATCGCTTACAACTACCAGGACCTTGTCTTTGCACCCTATGGTCCCAGATGGCGCATGCTCAGGAAGATTTGCTCCGTCCATCTCTTCTCCGGCAAGGCCTTGGATGATTTCCGTCATATCCGACAGGTTCGTTCCTTTTTTATTTTTTGTCATTATTACAGGCTCAGTTTGTAAAGAGTAAAATAGCAAACCGAGACTTGAGATCCACGCCTATATATTTTATGTATGGATCATCTATCGTATCGAAGTTGCCCTTCTGAAGTCAGCCATCGACTTCAGTGCAGCGGGGCCTACTAACCCATCAAGCTCCTAGGTCTAAGGTTAACGCTAAACAATCACGGGTTTCCCCGATCGTGGCGAACGTCGTCCAACGGTGAAACTTACACAGCTCCAACCAGCTAACCGCTGTTCTGTGGATGCAGGAGGAGGTCGCAGTGTTGATCCGGGCCCTGGCCGGAGCGGGAAAGGCCGCAGTGAATGTAGGGCAGTTGCTGAGCGTGTGCACTACAAATGCACTGGCGAGGGTGATGTTGGGAAGGAGAGTGTTCGGAAGCGGTGAAGGAACGGGGGACCAGAAATCCGAAGAGTTCAAGGAGATGGTGGTGGAGTTGATGGTGCTGGCCGGGGTTTTCAACATCGGCGACTTTGTGCCTGCGCTAGACTGGTTGGATTTGCAGGGTGTCGCTTCTAAGATGAAGAAGTTGCATGCGAGATTCGATAACTTCTTGAATGGGATCTTGGACGAACACAGGGTCATGGGTGGTGGCTCCGAAGGTCACACGGATTTGCTCAGTACCTTGCTCTCGTTGAAGGATAACGTAGATGGCGAAGGAGGGAAGCTCACGGATACAGAAATCAAGGCCTTGCTTTTGGTATGCCTCTCTCTCTCTCTCTCTCTCTCCCCAGATTCCGTTGTTTCAATTTTCAAAAGAACATCTCATAGGCTACTAAACCGTGTTAGACCAATGATTTGGACCAAAACAGACATCAAACCGGAAGGGCGTAACTAGGTTTAGACGTGATTTAGTGGGCGGTTAACTATTGATTACGTTCGTATGCTCTGGGTATCAAAGCATTGGCTCAAACTTTGAAACAGATCCAGATGATATGAGCCGTTCGATTAAAAACGTTACAACCATCAAACTAGAAAAAAAAGGTCTGGTTCAATTGCCAGTCCGGATAACGTTTCACTTGTTCCGCTGCATTTGTCATTACTCATTAGCATTCAACTATCGGTAATTGGGTTGGTCGGTTCGGTCCGATCTATCAAACCGATTATGTCGGTTTTAGTTCCATGATTTTATCCTGATTAATAACTAGGTTACTTTCTATTCTTGCTTTATTTTTCAATGGGTTCAGACTCGGACCAATTATTTTATTAAATATATAAGGTTTATTAATTTTCTTATAATTTTATTATATATTATGTCCATGTCTACCTACACAACGAGCCCGTATCTCCTGCTCACACAAATTCTGTCCATGTCTACCTACACAACATTGCAGTCACACATGAATAACATCTTATCTTCCTACATAATATTATGCAGGGGGAGATGTTCCTAATTCATGGGGGTAGTGTGTTGTGGGTAGATGTGGGCAGAGTTCTCGTGGGCATGAGATTCAGAGTCGGATTCAACCATACAAACTCTTGTATTTGTATGTTAAATTTATAGTTAAATATATCAAATGTGCCTTTAAATGTCGTGCATTTAGTGTATTTACATGATATTAAGGGGGTGTTTTTTTTTGTTTTTTGGATTTTGAGAGGAGGAAAGTTAGTTAATGGGATTTTGGTTCCCATTAACCATAAATTCTATGTTCTTTTTTCAGATTTATGTGGGGATTAGGGAAAGTTTATTTTCGTGAGTAGGGTAAGTGATACCCATCTCCTAGGTTTACCACCTAGGGGAAAATTTGATAACACTTGAATGGACAAAAATGCCCCTTTTAATAATGGATTTTATGGCTAAAATGATCATTACTTTATTTACCTAGGAAATAAAATAATATGGTCGGATAAACGCATTTACCCGTATAAATGTTTTTCAAGAAAAATTTACCCAAATAATTATATTTAACCGAATAAGTAATTTATCGAAAGAAAAAAGAGCCCGACTCAATTTGAAAAAAATATAAATACAAATTTGGAAAGTGTAAAACCTTATATTTTAGCTACAGGCCCGATATCAGGGCCCGCTTTAGCCTATGGGTTTTAGACCTGAAGGCTATCACCGTTAAAGTGGTAGTTTAGAAAGTCCAATTCCGAAATTATTAAAAATGGAAGGGCATCTACAAAGAAAAAAGTTAAGATGGCCGGAATTTGGAAACCTACTTGATAAGAATCCAATGAATCTGGATTTGCTTTGGAAGGGTAAATTCCAAAGCATACAAGGCACTAGATGAGTAAACGAGTAACAAGTAGTGTTACAGAGTATGGAACCCATGTGTAAGGAATGCAATTGGAATTTACCCTTCCATATTAAAAAAAAAAAAAAAAAGATCTTATCAGCAAGAGGTAGCCTTAGCTGCCCCATGAATCTCGATATGCAATTTCTTATTCATTATTGACTGAAGATGCGTTAAGAAGTAAACATCCATTAAAGTTGGTTATACTTGTGATGGTGTAGGACTTATTTACAGCAGGCACCGACACATCAGCAAGCACAGTGGAATGGGCGCTGGCCGAACTCATCCGGCACCCTGACATGCTAGCTCGAGCTCAACGGGAACTCGACGCTGTCGTCGGTAAGGACCGGCTGGTGACGGAATCCGACATATCTCAGCTTACGTACCTGCAAGCAGTGATCAAGGAAACATTCCGGCTCCACCCGTCAACACCGCTCTCCGTCCCCCGAATGGCATCCGAAGGCTGTGAGATCAACGGATACTACATTCCCAAGGGCTCCACCCTTCTAGTCAACGTCTGGGCCATAGCGCGGGATCCAGCCATATGGCCTGAGCCGCTTCAATTCCGGCCCGAGCGCTTCCTCCCGGGAAGCAAGCACGCCAACGTTGATGTCCGAGGTAACGATTTTGAAGTCATTCCCTTTGGTGCGGGCCGTAGGATATGTGCCGGAATGAACTTGGGCTTGCGCATGGTTCACCTCTTGACTGCCACCCTGGTCCACGCATTGGATTGGGGGCTACAAGAGGGCCAAATGGCGGAGAAGCTGAACATGGAGGAGGCGTATGGCCTGACCTTGCAAAGAGCTGTTCCCTTAACGGTACACCCACGCCCAAGGTTGGCTCCACACGTCTATCGTGCCTCGTCCTAGACTTTGGAATCCAATATGAAGCTAAGATTTAAGCTTGCTATGTCTATTAGATACCACATCCTACTTCGTATGCACCTCTTTTCTTTCTTTTATATTTGTTTTCTCCTAAGGTGTCACTGGAGTAGTCCCCTATGAATATATAATTACAGTTTCATTTCTTCTATCTCTAAGAGGGTGTTTTTTCTTTTTTTTTTGGGATTTTGAGAGGGTGAAATTGGTTAATGGGATTTTGGTTCTCGTTTCATCAAGAATCCCATATTTTTTTTTCAATTTTATGTGGAGAGCATGGAAAGTTTATTTTCCGGGTACCACTTACCCAGGAAAGTGATACCCATCTCCTATATGGATAAATAACTTTCCCATATAGAGGGAAAGTTGCCAGCATTTGAATGAGACAAAAATGTCTCTTTTAATAATGAATTTCTATGGCCAAAATAGTCATAGGTAAATGCACTTACCCGAATAAGTATTTCCTAAGAAAAACTTACCACGTAATTGCATTTACCCGGGTAAGTAACTTACCAAAGTGAACAAGGCCTAAAATGTCGGATAGTGATGTAAGAGAAATAGTAAAGGAGAATAGAACTTACGAGATTTGCTGAAGCACTGAAGTAGAGTGAATGTAGAATGAATTAGTCAGGATATTTCATTTATCATAGGAGTTCAGATCTGTGCCCCACAACACATCCCCTGTATTAATGAAACCTCCCAACGATAATATCAGAAATGATGATGTCATCATTGAGAGATGTTCCCAGTAAACAGCAAAAATGTACTGTGGGACGTTGCGGGGTGCCCCTTGTGGGGCGCAGATGTGATCACTTATTATAGGTATTTATAATTTCTGTTAAAGATTGTTCGTTCAGGCTTTGGTTCATACATTCAATCTTGATGTTGTCTTTATGCGTATATATCCAAGAACCAACAAGGAATATAGGCAGCTGTGCTCTAGATGACTATATCTGTTACAAACAAGGCGTGGGCTACATAATTCAAGTAGAATTGGAATTTATCGCAACAAGTTTCCAATATTATGTGTCTCCGCACAGCTCGCTTGATTGGGACCCAAATAATATTGAAATGCATTGGGAAGAGATCCAAATTTGTCTAAAAGTAAACCTGTGGAGTGTCTTACATGTACATCTCAGCGTGCGTTGGGAATATCCTTCCGAAGTTGATATTGAGAGGAAGTCACATCTGTCCTCCGAGAATGTGCCCCAAAACTGTCGCATCACATCTCAACCATGTATTGGGAACATCTCTCAATGACAAGTATGAGAGATGTTCTCAATGCATGTTGAGATGTGCATGTGGGATGTTTTTGAGGCGTGTTTTGTGGGGGGCAGATGTGAACTCCATTGAGAGATGTTTTTAATATACGGTTGGGATG
This sequence comes from Nelumbo nucifera, assembly GCF_000365185.1. Next base: position 6,989,127 of record NW_010729075.1, read on the forward strand.
TGTTGTGGGGCACCCGTGGGATGCAGATGTGAATTCAACTGTGATCTGCAAGGTTTTTAAAACTAGACTGGAGAGGGAACCGTCCTGGGGACCACTTCCTGGTCGAATGGTCTGACCATTTGGTTTGAATGGACAGTCCATTCTAACAAAAAAATAAAAAAAAAGGCCAAAAACCGTTGCCTAGGCTCACAGTTTGACCATCTGGGTCAGTGGTTCACTGACCAAATAAATGGTTTTGGGCAAAAAGTGGTTTTGGAGTAAAATGGAACCGATCAGGTTTCGGTTTTTCTGATTTGACCATTTGGTCCGATCCGATTTTTAAAACACTGGTGATCTATCTAATTATCTCATTAGTTGCCACGTGTTTACTCATGGTTGGGTTGAGTAGCTGGTTGCACATAAAAGTACGAATCTTACTGCAACCTCTCTACCTTCTGGAAAGTTTCGAGTATTGGATGAGGTGGCCTTGTTGTTCACCATGAAAAAGCCGAAGCAAAAATCCTACATCATGGTTTTCAAAACCGGACCAGATAGGATGGTTGAATAGGAAAAACTAGGAACTGGTCTCTGTTTTACTCCAAAACCGTCATTTTGGCCAAGAATCGTTGATTTAGTTAATAAACCGCTGACCCAATCGATCAAAACATTCAAATCATCTAACAGCTTTAACTTTTTTTTATTTCTTTAATTTTTTTTTTCTTGTCAGAACGATTCATTTGATTCAAACGATTAGATCGTTCAACTCTGAAGCCAAACCCTAAACGGTTCGTTGTCCTACATGTACAAACTTTCTTTCGTTTTTTTATCCCCGAAAGATACAAAGACATCGATCCACATTCCGCACTATTCAATTTTAAGCATGAATAGAGAAATATATTATTTAGGTTAGGTAGCATGAGCGTTGACCATGATTAAGATTACCTTTGGATTTCAAGCAAGTTGGACGGTTCGAAATTAAGACTTCAGGTACCGAAAAGCCAACCCAAACAAAGGCCTAAGGGTGACGATTACAATTCAGTGAATTCACCATTCACATGCTTTTTGCTAAATAAAATAACATTTGACAAAATCATTAATGTTTTTAAAATAATGACAAAAGCACTGTATTGGACAAAAAAAAATTCTTTGACCAAATTGTCTTACTGTTCATTGGCTTCCTCCTGATACATTCAGAGATAGAAATCGGCCTCTCACTCTCTTCAAAAAAAGGATGTATCTACAGTAAAACAAAAAAAAAACATTTTTGTAAGTTCAGATTGATCATATTGATGAATGATGAAAGATCTTAGATTTTTGTTTGGAAAACGCATGTTGCTAAGGGATTGTCAATGCAGATGTGTAATGACATGGTTGCTGTGAATCCCTGAAAGAGGATCCTAAGTTTGTTGCCAGCGAGATAGATGAAAATAGTAGCTTTCTCGATTTTATTCCATCGGCGAAGATCCCCTGCTTTCAACAACTTTGAGGTTGTTCCCTTGTTTTGTACAATTTTGTCTTTGAAAAATGAGACAGAATCTACTTTAAATATTTTGTACGATTTTTTTACACATTTACACCAATAGTCACCACTGGACGCCGTTAGGCGCCATATAAGTGAAACAGTGAAAAATTGGTCTTGAAAATGAAAAATGTCAAAATTAGTGTTTTTTAATAAACCATTTATATGATTTTCGAGAGAGCCATTAATTTATCAAATAAATGACTCAACCAAATAACTTTTTAGGTGTTTTTCTGTTAAATGCATCTCCAATGCTGTTCGAAAAGCTACATCTATACCAAACACCATCTTTGTGTGAAGGAATGGATGACTGAATTGTATTTAAAAACTTACGAGTCTAAGTGTGAGCATTATTTGGTTAAAACCGAATAACCGAACCAAAAATTTTAGTTTCGGTTTTTTTGACCGACTTTTTCGGTTTTTGGTTAAATCGGTTTTTGACTATTTCGATTCTCAGTTTTTATAATTAAAATTTTGGTTAACCGAATTAACCAAACTTTTTATTATTATATGTAATATATAATATATAACATATTATTATTATATTATATATTAATATATAATATACTGAAATTTTCATAATATATCATATATTATATAATATATATAATAAAATATATGTTATTAAAATTCGGTTTTAATCGAAATAACCGAACATTAAAAAATTTTGTTTACAGATGTTACGTCTTCCTTCTTATGCCGGTTGTCTACATGCACTCGATTTATGGAGACTTGTAGATTGTATAATTTCTTTTGGTCAGAACCATCACCACCGGCTCCTTTGGTTGCTTCCCGTTATCAAATTCCTGTGACTAGCCTTTTAATTAAGGACAATTTTGTCCTAGGAAATTAAAAATCTTTTCCGTTCACTATTTTTGTCATTTTAAAAACATAACTGGTTTTATCAAATGTCCAAATTTATTATTTATTTTGTCATTTTATCAATCGCAAAGCATCATCAACAATTGTATCCACAATACTAAGTTATCCATCATTCCATCTAGGGGTGGCAAATGGGTTGGTTAGGTTGAGTTGGGAAGGGTTAAAATCAATCCACCTACATCGATCCACCAATCCACCATGATTCATCATCAATCTTTGTTAAAGGGTCATAATTCACCTTAATCGTGCTAATCGTGATCTATCCTGACCAACCCATATTGATCTACTTGACCCATCCATACCGACCCACCTACCCTATACTATAAATACAAGAATGGGTCAATACTACCTGTATACCCAAAATAATATATTTTTAAGAGGCGGCCCTTATACCCAAAAAATAACGATTTTTTTAGATGAACATCTCGTAAGACTATCACGTGGCAAAAATGGGTCAAGGCAACCCGTATTCCTAAAAACAACAATTTTTTAGAGAATAATCTCTCTCAAGGATGCCACATGAAAGAACTAGGCCAAGTTGATCCATATAGCCAAAATAAATGAGAAAACCATCTCTCTGAAGACTGCCACGTGATAGAAACGGGTTGGGTTGATTCATATATCCCAAAAAACATTTTGAGTGAATCATCTCTCAAGACTACCACGTAAACAAAAAAATGGGTCAAGCCAACCCGTATACACGAAAATGCAAAAAATGTAGATAAATGCAGAAAATGCAAAAGATACAAAAAATTGCAAAAAAAATTATAAAATACCAAAAATGCAGAAAAATACCATAATTTTAAGAAAATGCATGGCTTTTGCAGAAAAAAAAAGTAGAAAAAATGCAAAAAATACTAGAAAACTGCAGAAAATGCATGGAAACACCAGAAAAATGCAACAATTATGCAGCAAAAAATTGTAGAAGATGCAAAAAAAAACCAAAAAATGTAGAAAAAAAACCTAGAAAATTACAAACAATGCAGAAAAATACCAAAAATTACAAAAAAAATGCAGAAAATAGAAGAAAAATTGCAAAAAAAAATGCATAACTTTTATTAGGGTTGTTCATAAGAAGGCCCAACCCGACCAACCCGAACCGATCCAACCCGAGTCGACCGGGTTTTCATCAGCACGGGTCGGTTTCGGGTTATGCAAATTCTTAAATCGATGATTCCCGAACTGAACCGACTTAGTTCCTAGTTCAAACATGAAGTTCCAAAGTCCACTAGGCCACTTAGTTTTTGAATGGTTGCAAGAAACTTTGGATTAGTGAATAGTGATTAATGAACAACTTTTGTGATTAACTTTTCATTTAAATTTTTTCATAGGAGATGGCTGAAACGATGTTCAATTTATGACTGCTTTTTAAAATTAGCAAGATTTTATCACAGGGATGAACTTAGAACCGAAACCGACCCAAACCGACCAGGTCAGTTTTGCTTAACATTGGGTCGATTTCGGTTTCTATGTCAGGTAACCCGACCAAGTCGGGTCGGTTGGAAAAACCGTAATAAACCGACCCAACCCGACCCGTGAACAGCCCTAACTTTTATAAAAGTGCTTTTGTAGAAAGTGCTTTTATAAAAGTACTTCCGTAAAAGTGCTTTCATAGAAGTGCTTTATAAAAGTGCCTTAAAGTACTTCTATAAAAGTGCTTTCATAAAAGTACTTTTATAAAAATGCTTTTATGTTTTCATAAAAGTACTTTTATAAAAGTGCTTTTGTGTAAAAGTACTTTTGTTAAAGTGCTTTCATAAATGTACTTTTACATAAGTATTGTTATGCTTTCAGAAAAGTGTTTTCGTAAAAGTACTATCATAAAGTGCTTTTGTGTAAAAGTGCTTTTGTAAAAGTACTTTCATATAAGTATTTTTGTAAAAGTGCTTTCGTATAAAAGTATTTTTGTAAAAGTGCTTTCGTATAAAAGTACTTTTATAAAAGAGCTTTYGTGTAAAAATAATTTTGTAAAAGTATTTTTCATAAATTACTTTATAAAATTGCTTTTGTAAAAGTGTTTTAATATAAATTTACATTTGATGACGAAAGTTAAGAAAATCTATTTTATTTCACATTTAATCACAAAATGAAATGTGGTATGGTGGTTTGGAATTATGTTTAAATGTGGATATGCATGTGCTTGGAGGCTTGAGTTCAAATCATTTCAACTCTTTATTTTTGAGATTTGGCGAATATAGATAGACACTTCACTTTGACACAACCCACCCTGACCCTAATGGGTACCCTCGATCTACCCACCCTAACCCTTTTCCAATGATCCTAATGGGTTACTCGGCTCATATTGACCTACCAATAGAATGGGTGGGTATGCATGGGTTCCAATGTGGGTGGGTTCATTCATGATTGTCGGCCCTAATTCCATCTCCTTTTTATGGAAACTCTCTTATTTAGCTCTTTCTTGATTTAGTGGACAGGGTTTTTCCTCGTTGTTCTTAAAAAAATCAAATACACATTAGTAGCGCACTCCGTATGCCCACATTTCTATATTTTCAACGAAAAAAAAATCTATATATTCAACACCATTGTTGTGGATGTGGATGTGCTTGGAGGCTTGAGTTCAAATCACTTCAACTCTTTATTTTTTAGATTTGGTGAATATAGATAAACGCTTCACTTTGACCCAACCCATATTGACCCTAATGAGTACCCTCGACCGACCCACCTTGACCCTTTTCCACTGACCCTAATGGGTTAATCGACCCATATTGACCTACTAATAGAATGGGTGGGTCAAATGGGTAGGGTTCAAAATTATCGGCCCTAATTCCATCTCCTTCTTATGGAAACTCTCTTATTTAGCTCTTCTTGATTTAGTGGACAGGGTTTTTCCTCGTTGATCTTAAAAAAAATCAGATACACATTAGTAGTGCACTTCGTATTCCAACATTTCTTCATTTTCAACAAAAAAATCTAGGGTAAATTACAAAGACCCCCCCCTTGTACCATGGGGTATGTGACGAAGACCTTCGGTTGGCCTTCCGTCTAAAAAGGTCGCTACAACATTATTTAATCCCCATACTACCGTAAGAATAATTAGGAGAAAAACACCTTTCATCTTCCCTAACCTCACGATACACGAACAACAGCACCCCGATCCCTCTTCTTCCCCTTCCCCTTTCTTCCCCTTTTTCTCCCTCTGTTTTCTGTTCCGAAGTCCCAACACCATCGGCTGTAGGTCGTCTGTTTATTGTAATCCGTTTTGTTTTTCTGATGAGATCGGCTATCGATTTTGATTTGGATGATTCGTTCTTCGAAAAAAAATTGGTGGACGTTTCGGTGGCTTCTCTTGTCTGAGCATGATGAGCTAGGGTTTGGAAAATTAGGGTTTTTTCTGATGCAGTGTTTCATTGGAATTTGGGTGGATCTGGGAAGATTGATGAAGTATATGAGGAGTTCCAAAGTTTGGTCTAGAGAAATGAAAGTCATGGAGCGAGAGATGGTGACTTCAGTTATGCTCTGGTTGATCCTGGTGTATCATCCGTTGACCAGGATCCATGCTAATACGGAAGGTGTGTAGCTGCTTTTGACTCACCATTTCTGAGGTTTTGTAGGAATTAGATCCTCGTTTCTTACTCTTTTTGAGTTGTCGATTTGATAAATGGGTGTGCCTTTAGCTGCTTTGTTGATTGTTGCTAGTGCACTGATTGCTCTGATCAAACAGAAAGGAAGCTCTGACATCTAACGTTTTCATTGATTTTTACTGGTGGACTAATTCAAAGGGGCACTAAATTTGGATAGATTTAGTACCATGGTTGTTGCCTTGCTTCGTTGAGCTGGTATTGTTCCGAATTTCGTTCAAATCGACGATATTGATGGTTGGGAATTTGCTTGACCGCGGATGTTGTTTTTGTACTGAAATAAACTTTAGAATTGTAACATAAAGATACTAGGATTCTCTACATACTAGCGACACCGTGGAATCAAGATATTAGGATTCTTCCTCACCTAGACCTGCAAGGAACGGAAAACAGAGGAAATCGGGAAGAAGAAAGGAGAAGAGAGAAAGGGAAAGGGGAAGAAGAGAGATCAGGGGGGAGAGAGAGGGAGGACTTCGGAACAAGGTTCAAAATAATACGTCTGATACGTCGGTAGGGGCATATTGGGGGAACCGATACATTTTTATTGCGTTTTTTTTTTTTAATTTTATTTTATTTCGCAACCGGTTCAGGGGACCGATTTAGGTCTCCTCTACCCCCTGAACCGGTCAGACCTCCGATACACCCACTGTAGGGGTGTATCGGAGGGGTCCCGGAATGATACATATCGGCCAATACGGGCCGATATGTGTCGATACTTTGAACCTTGCTTCGAAAGTCTGTCACTGCTGCAACAACTACCACCGCTATTGTAATGGCAGATTTCAGCGGAAGACTAATAGAATGGGGGTCTTTGTCTCATGGTCATAGTATAGGGGGTATTTGTAATTTACCCAAAAATCTATATATTCAACACCACTGCTGTGTAGGGGAGGGGAGTAAACGGATCGAATTTGAATCAGATTAGGTAATATCCAAATTCAAATCCGATTAAATATTCAAATATTCGATTTGTATTCAATTAATTAATTATTTTAGATAATTAATAAATATATAAAATATTTTTTTATTGATATAAAGTATATAAATATATAAATTATTTATATAATTTAATTATTATATATTATAAAAAAATTATATATTATATATAATAATTAAATAATCGGTCGAATTCAAAATTTATCGAATTGAATCAAATCATGTCCAAATTTAAATGCGATTAACTATTCGATATAAATAATCTGAATTCAATTATAATGACAATGACAAGCAAAACGTTCCAACCTGTAATGCCAAACACAAAAGCTCTGTAAAACAAACGTGTTTATCAGGGCTGTAGGGCTGTCACCGCATCAAACCCGACAGATCCAAACCGAACCAATCCAGTTATATAGGTTTGAGTCTACATTATGCTTTCAAATTATAATTAGGTATTTGGGTCTATATTTCCTCGTGATAAGTGGCAATTTAATAAACACGAGGTTATATGTAAATAGGAAGGAAAATGATAAAGTGTGTAAGGAGGGATCTTTAGGCATTTCCAATTCCCTCAAAATGGTATAGATGTAACAATGTATAAAAGCTTAATATAAATTGCTTCTTTTCTTTTCTTTTCAGATGATACCCAATTTAATAAACAAGTATTGCACGGTGCACCTTAAATATATTCATCATATAAGCGATTTTTAAAACATTGGTCAGTAGGGCTCTCCATGAATGACATGTTAGTTTACCTTACAATGCATCCAGAATACAAAAGAGCTTGTGAAAATTAAAGACCTGTTTGATTCGTAGGATTTGGGATCTATAATTGGAATCGGTTTCAACTGTTTGCTTGGGCAGAATTGGAATTCTATTATCATTCGTGGTGGAATGGCATTCCTCCATATAAGGGGGATGGTGATTCCCCCCTATCTTCTCCATTGAAAATGAAACCCCATTCCTATTGAGTCCAATTTTCGTTTTCATTCTTATCTGAATCAAACAAATTATAGGAATAGGCCATTCAGATTCAGGTTTAAATTGTGAACGAAACAGACCCTAACATGTCAATGAGGGTTGGAAAACTTTGCAGAAAGTTATTATTTGTGCAGGCTGTTGACTTTTTAGAAGCTTGGCAGCCCGCATTTTGGTTTTTTCCTGTTTAGATGGGAAAATATCTAACAGTCGAAAACCGTAGCCCTGAAAATACACAAGAAGCCCATTTTGGGCTATTTTCAAAAAGCTCCAAATGGAGCCTTTTGCCTTTTTTTTTTCAACTCGACTTCATGCAAAAAGGCACGCCTTAACCAAACGGGATTCAAGCTGCTAAGATCTTAATGCAAAAACTCACATCGTCTTTTGGTTGTCAGGTCTGATGGAAAAGACTTGCCAAACAACACCTGTTAATAAAAAAAAGTCAATGGGAGGAGAGACTACTGACACTTTGACAATATAGAGCTAACATGATCCTAACCTGTTAGGGGTTGGGCCAATTCGGGTTTACCAAATAACTTGATCCATTAACATTATGGTCCATAAAGAACCGAAAAACCAAATCGGTCGATTCGGTATTTTTGAAAAGCCGAAGGGTCGGTTCAGTTTTTTGTTAACCTATAAAAAAAACCAATAGTTAATTGGACCTACCAATATATATATTTGTAATATATGTCACATATTAACTATATATTATATAAATATATATGCATTATATATAAATATATACATATGCTATCTATTTATAAATATATTGTATATATCATTTATTATTTACAATATAATTTTACACACACACACACACACACACACATATATATATATATATATATATATTATAAATATGGAAAACCAAAGACCAATCAACCAATGATACCGGATCGATTTTGGTTCAGAGAAATGGAAAACCGATAAGACTGGTTTGAAAAAATGCCTATCGTTTGGTTTGATTAACCGAACCGTGGACACCCCTAATTAACATCCCTTGTGTATCTTTTGTGTAAAACAAAAAGGATAGTGAAGGCTGAAGTGCCTAGATTAGTGCTCCATTCCAACAAGCCATTCCAACCATACATTGGAAACAAATGGTCTTTCACTACAATGGCCTACTGAGACCATGTTTGGACTCTGTTTGGAGGTGGGATCTGCTCCTCACACAGGGCGCCTCACAGGCATATCCCACTGTGCATTGGGAACATCTCCGGTAAATAATAAGACAAAGCACAAGAGATGTTCCTAATGCATGGTAGGATGTGCCTATGAGGTCCAAGTGAGGTGCTATGTGTGAGGAGCAGATCTGGTCTCCTATGTTTGGCCTAAGGTTGCAACTTGGGCTGAGTTGACCCGAACCCAACTCAAAAATGCTAGGTTGGGTTGGGTCATGTTGATGGTTGGGTTAGGATTGTGGTTGAAATTTATGAATGACTTTACTTCGGATTGGTTAAGGTTAACCCCTCAGGCAACCCAACCCAACCCAGACTTGACTATATAGTACATATCATATATAAATATATTATATATATGATATATGATATATTGATTTGTTTATATGCATAATTGTATATCCCCCACCACATATTATCGTTTATTTCTTTTAAGATAACCACTTCACTTAATCCTAATTAGAAATACTAAAACCTTAATAACATATTTTATGTTTTTGAATATTTTATTCTTCATCTCCTCTATCTTGTTTTATCACCCATAGATTGCTGCCCATAAAAGATATATTTTAAGTCATAACTCATAATAAATTATAGTCATTTCAAACATTTTTTTTCCTGAATTTTATACTTAAAGAACCAATAAAAACATTAACAAATAAATACTAATAAAACATAGAATTAATATATGTAGTGAAAATTGAGTTAAGATATGAGATTAAGAAATTCTACAAAATTATAAGAGATGGGAAGAACCCGACCCCAACCCAACCCGAAGTTGACTTTAGATTGGGTTGGGTTGAAGGAATTTAGTTAGGATTGGATTAAGGATTTAGAAGTTAGGGTTAAATTAGGATTGACCTCGACCTGATCCAATTTGTAGCCCTAGTTTGGCCTGTGCAACTTCTGAATTACGTAGATGGTGCCAACAAGCTCAGTAACTCAGGTTGGTAAGTTCTAACTCTCTGGCTGGTTGTAGCAAAGATTTGGCATCAAATCCCGCTCTTGCCATAGTCCGTTCCTCACAACGTGTCCAAACAGCACATCACAAATATCTCTCGTATTTTATATTATTATTCATTAGGAGATATTCTCAATACCTGGTGGGATGGGGCTGTGAGGTCGGTGTGAAATACGCTCCGAGAGGAGCTTCTCGGAGCAAACCCGATTCCTCTCGCCAGGGCCCAGGGTTGGGGCCGGGGGTAGGGGTGATCATGGGCCGTGCTGAAAAAGGTTAACTTCGTTGGGGGCCTTATGGGTGGGGGACCGGGCTACCCACCAGTTATGTAGCCCACTAGCCCCGTGAAGGAATAAAAGGAAGAAATAAAAGGAGAAAAAACAAAAATCCACGCGTGTTACTTGATTTGAGAGAAAATAGGGCGAAAAAAGAACAGAGAATGCGTAAAGGTGATCGAAAGTCAAGTTGTTTCGCGATTGATCAAAACTCCTCAGTCCCGCTTTTTACAATCTAATTGAGAGCAGAAGCGAATTCTGGCACCGAACTAGAGTTTCAGCAGACTTTCAGGGTAAGGTTTCACCGATCTTTATTTTCTACGTACGTCTCGACGTTCGCTACCGCTTTTTTCTCGAGCTCTGGTTTCTAGGGTTTCGCAATTCCAATCTCCAAATTTAAATATCGGGCAACATCGGGTCGGGGATTTCAGATTAGTGTTTCCGTAATGCACTTTATTCTTGGTAGGAGAAGAAGATGAGAGCGCTCGAAGAAGTTACGGGGGTTCCACTCTCGTTGTCGCCTGTTTCCAACTCCCCCGTGGAAGTAGGGAATAATGGTTCGAGGTTCTCCGGTTGGCTTTTTGACTGCCATGGATTCTGGTATAATGTTGCTTTGATCCTTCCTTCGTTTCTCTTTGTTGTGTACTTGGCGTTGCAGGCTCGAAAGAGCCTCACCAAGCTCTCTTATGGGCGATCTCATATCATGATAGCTTATTATGGACTTCTTTGGCTCGTTAGCGTTCTCAATCTGGCATGGTGCTGTCTCCAGGTTCGTAATCATGTTCTAAGTAAATTTTGTTTGTGCAACATTGGCTTCAATTCCATTGAATTTGATTCGAGTTTGATGGTTTTATATCACCTCACGTAAATTTGTCCTACGCGTTTGTGAAGATAACTTAATATTAAATTGATGTCATTTCGTGCTTTTGTTAGAGGTTGGTAATGCTCCACTTAATTGTTTAGTTTTAATTGCTGACTTCACTAGAAATGCAATTCTAGGTTTCTTATAGATTTCTTGGTCTAAGTGGGATAAAACTAAATGGGTGCAGATAATTTTGAAATGTGGTAGAAGTTTATCAGCTGAGTTTCTAATTACAGATCGATGAGAAAATCGTGATTTTATACCGATGCTGAATCTGAGTTTGCTCATTTGGAAATATAAAGGGTGGAGATTGAATCATTGAATATCTGCACAACATTTGCTGTGGCAGAAAAAACCAAGCAGTGCATGTTGATGTAACTAGACAGATTAGTTTACTTGAAGAATTCTTTGACGGGGATGGGAATAACATAGTTCTATGAAATTAGGCCATAGAAAGGTCGCAAGCAAGGGGTTTAAGATCAATTCTCAAGCAAGGAACAGAAGAACTCTCATTAGTCCAGGATCTCTTCATAGGAAGATGCAGAGTTTTTTCTTCATTTTGAACATAATACCCTGATATAGAATGTAGCTTCCCTATAAGATCATCCAGAACAACCAACCAAATAAACTCATTCACATGACAGGGAAATAATTACTTCATGTTCTTCTGGTCTTTACTGAGTTAGCTGCCAATCTAGCCAAAGACAACATAAAGAATTAAACAAAGAACTTCTGTCTTGGTTCTTCTTTCCATCAAATACAACCTTTTCTCTGGACGGATAAGCATTTCTTCAAGCTCCCGCAGAAGGAAGGAAGAGTCATTAAGTCCCTATTCAATAAACCCCTTTGGAGAATTGGGATGTCACATTACTGTGTCTTCTTGGATATTGGAATATTTATTAATTGCCCTGAAAGCCCTGGACAGATATTCCTCCAAATGTGTAAACCACTCTAGTTCTCCTATGCGTTAACCCATAATATAGAGCATGTGTCTGTGCTTAATTCTGACATAGGCCTGGACTTCCCATAAAAAAGGCTCTTTTGTTTCTTTCATTCCAAATTCTGCAAGATGTTTAAGATCAGGGGCGGAGCCAGGTGGGGATCCAGGGGAGCCATGCTCCCCCCTCCCCTATGGTTCAGAAAATCTCCATTTCCTATGTAAATTTTCTCCTCCCCCCACTCTCTACCTCAATGGTTCCCCCCCATGGGTCCATCCATACTTCATTTAGGTTTTGGCCCCCCATATAAAAAGTTTCCTGGCTCTGCCCCGGTTTTAGATGGCCCTTTTTTTATCAGTAATTGATGATGCGCAATCCGGCCGGTCTTAGCTGTCAACGACCTTGCCTTTGAACCGAGTAGCAGAGAACCTGAAACGGAGGAGATGAGGAAACTCCGGGGGGAACCCGGTGTAAAGGCTCTGAAGCTTAAGTTAGAATCTTTCAAAGGCAAGGTAAAACCAGATGGCGCAAAGTTTGCATACCTCCTCTTTGGGGGTGGAGAGCCTTTTATAACCACCTCGCGCACTCACTCCTAGACTCCTGTCAGGTCGGGAATGAGTATTTTCGTGCTTCTGCCAGTTCGGGYRTCATCRCCTYTGCTGGGGCAGAACCGTCACTGCTCCTTTTGTCGGAGCCGTCTCTGTAACTGGAGGTAGCGGTGACAGGTGATGGTGGCAGGTGACCGTTTGAAATGCGGCTGCCAAGCATCAGATCCCAAGTCAGTCGGGTGCGCCGCCCCTGGATACGGACTCCTTCGGTGTCAGGTACGGTGCGGTTCGTCCAGTTCAATGCTCCGAAAGCGAAGTACCTGGAGCGGTGCGTGAGGCGAAGTCTTGAGTTCGGATAAGGGGGGCCCCGAACTGTCATAAGACGGGTCAGTTCGGGTCTCTGCTTTGTGTGACGGGGCCAAAGGGAGAGTTCGGGCTCCTCGTAGGGAGTTTGAGCACCAAGTAGGGAGTTCGGGCACCTTGCAGGGAGTTCGGGCACCTTGCAAGGAGTTCGGGCACCTTGCAAGGAGTTCGACCACTAAGTAGGGAGTTTGGGCACCTTGCAGGGAGTTCGGGCTCCTTGCAGGGAGTTCGAGCTCTAAGTAGGGAGTTCGGGCACCTTGCTAGGGAGTTCGGACCGCTGGTCTCTTCCCTTTGACGTTTGTACCCTCGGTACGCTGTTTTAAGTGCCGAGCTACTTGCTTTTTTGCCACGTGCCGTGATTTGCGAGGTCGGGCCAAATCTTCCTTCATCAGTAATGTTTCAAACGATCCTTACTCTGTCCTTCCTGAAATGAGGGCCACTTCTATAAAAAATCCTAAGAATCAATTTTGTTTAATCAGTGGACCCTAAGTTTGTTGGATGAACCAACCATGTTTGAACCAAGTGAAAGGGAAAACCAACATGTGTATAGCAATCTTGCAAGTCAGAGACAAATCAGAGATCCACTCTTCTACACATTAGATATCTTGCATCTTTTGTCTAAGTTAATTCTTACTCTTCAAATGGTCAATTGTCAAAATTCTGTATGTGATGGATGAGGATAAATGTTCAGATTCTTCCAAATCCCACTACTCTAGAGGACACCATCTGTATTCCTATGAGTATATTTTTATAAAAAGATTTTACTGATAAGTCATGTTACCTCTTGGTCCTCTCCTATTTGGCTTGATCAGAAGTGTTCTATGAATGTTGAAACATAAAATCTCCCTAGTCACCTCTTTATTGCAAATTGAGAGCATTAATTTATGGCGATACTACTTGAATTAAATCTATACAGTATTTCACAGAGTCTAGAATGTTCCCGCCCCATGTCACTTGTCTTCTGAAAATCTCACCTATTTCCCATTTCGAAAGAACATGACATTTGTGACAAATTCCCAATGGAACTTCATATTCCCTTCCACACAATGTTCTGATTTAGCAGTTGATATGAAAATATAGAGCTGAGACCAATATGATTACTTGATCAAAAAGAAAAGCAGAACATTGATTTTATTTACATTTTTTGGCGGTCATAATAATGCCTGAGCTGGAGATATAACTAGGAACCCAACTCCAATTAGAACTGTGAGTTGTTAAAGCTTTAGAAAATTTTGTTTCAATGCTATTAAGACGATGATAATTTGGAGGATATGTTGAACCATTATTTGCTTAGAATTTTTATAGGATAAGAACTTATACTTGAATGCTGATTATGTATACATGCATACACATGCACACATGCACACATCAGTAATTCTCTTTATGTTTTACTAATTAATGTTCTTTCGGTGTTGAATCTCTTCCTGCTGCTGGCATAGACATGGGAATGTACTCCTGGGAAGGACTTCTCATGGAACCTCTTGTCATTGTTTACAACATCTGGCATGCTGTTTCTGGAAATTAGCTTGGTGGCCTTTTTATTCCAAGGAAACTATGCCAGTGGGCTGGAGGCTTTAACACGCACCTTTGTTGTTTCAGGAGTCATTGTTTGTGCAGATATACTTCTCAAGGTATTCTTTGCTTTTGCCCTTAATAATTGTTTCACCTGTTATGTTTGCTATCAAATCAAAATTTACTTTCTATATAGGATTTAGGTCTAGTCTATACAGTATTTATAATTTATTTATTATTATAAATTAGGATAAATTAAGAATGACACGTATGGAGATGTGTGTTTATATTTGAGATCCATTTTGAACCTGATCTTAGTTGAATTTAACCTGTTTTATGGAAAGTGTATGCTGTAGTTACTGTTTCCTTTTATAATTAGGTATTCTGTTTTTCTAGTCCTGTATGAGATCCATTTGTAACCTGCCTTTTGTGTTGCTGTTCTCAAGATTATTCAAGAAACTTTGTAGTAGGAATTTCTATTGAGTTGACATTTTCACTCTGTCTTTACCATCTTCTTCTTGCTTACTGTTTCCAGGCATTGTGGTTTTTAACCTACATTTCCCCTGGTCAATGTTAGCTCTTTATTGTATTCTCTGTTAGTCTTGTTTCTTTAATTATGGCAAGCATTGAAGTTTCAAATCAAAGAGGTGCCCAGGAAAGGAATTTCATTGCAATTAAGCCAGGGCTATTGGATGGAACTGCCACATGAAGAAAGAGTGAAATGTTAAATCATCAAATCTTTTGGGCTTGCTTTAACATGCAAAATCTGTAATTCTGTATCATGTCATGAATCCTGGTTCTTTTTGTTTTGCCCACTGATGCAGCAGCTAACCTTCGACTCTTGAGCACTAGTTTAGATGTACTAGCACACCTGTAGATGAAATCAACAAGCAAACAAAAGAAAGGAATGATGAACAAATCTGGAACTGTATTTTTAATCTGCTGCTCTCCCAGATGGTCAAACCTTCAACCCATAACCTAGAGGTTAAAACATTTCAGTTTTATCCCAAACCCATGAACTGGAAAAAACCCATTGATGTAATCAAGACCAGCTGGCCAAACCATTTGAACCGTTCGAAACTGGTTGAGTGTTTAAACCACAAAAAAAAATATATAATTCTAAAAATATCAAAATGAAACAAACAGAAATGAGAGGGGTGAGGGGAAGAATTTTTATTGGAGTTGCATGTCTTCTGGTTGGAGTTTGATGTCTGGGTCCATTTAACTTTACTTTTTTCCTCTTTTCCCACCATGTTGTCTGAATGATGATGGCTGTAAATACAAGGATGAATTAGTTATCTGCTCTTGAAGATGATCTTTGATGCTCTGTTTCCCGACGGAGTAGCTATCTTATATCATAATAGATACATGGTGCATAAATCTTTGACAGTTATCTAAAAAGTAATGAAAGGGGAGAGGGGAAATGGAGAATTTCATGGCAACCTAGCAAGTGGCATGCCTGTACAGCCAAGTGATGCCATGGCAGATTAGAAAAAAGGCAAACTGAAGGGATATGGATAAACAGCAACTTCTTCCCTTACTATGTTATCTTTCTATCTCTTGATTGACAATACATGTAAACTATGATGGCAAATGGTAGTTCTGCTTTCTTGCCTCAGCCAACCATATCTCTTTTAGTTAGAATGACCACAGCCACTGCCCTTTTTGTTGATAACCTAAGGTTTAACCTAATATTGAAAACCCCTTTTTTTGGTAGAACCTAATATTGATAACCTAAGGGCTTAGACCTTATTTGTTGATTATTTGTCTAACCCGTCCCAACCCAGATGGTCAAACTGTTAAAGTGTCACCCTGAGAGAACAATAGTGGAAGAAATATTTCAACTTTCCTAGGTTTACTGTTACATCTATGGAAAGCCCAATGAGGATGCCAATGTCTGAAGAGAGAGAACAAAGGGTGTCATCTTGGACCTATATAATTGTATCATTCCAAATTACCGAAGGATAGTTGCTATTTTATGAAAGTACCTTTTGGGTATGCATGAAACTAATTCTGCTTTTTATCCTGATCATAGCTGTCAAGGCGTTGCCTGGCAACTAGGTGCTTTTGGCTGGGTGCCTTGCCTAGGAAACTAGGCTCTCTTGGCTGGTGCCCAGTATTAAAAGGTTTAACCTAATATTGATAATCTAAGGGCTTAGGTCTGATTTGTTGGTTAATTGTCTAACCTGTCCCATCCCAGATAATCAAACTGTTAAACTGTCGCCCGGAGAGAACAATAGTGGAACAAATATTTCAACATTTCTAGGTTTACTAGCACATCTGTGGTAAGCCCAATGAGAATGTCAGTCTGAAGCGAGAGAACAAAGGGTGTCTTCTCTGACCTATCCATATATTTGTATTATTCCAAATTCCGAAAGGATAGTTGCTGTTTTATGAAAGTACCTTTTGGGTATTTATGAAACTAATTCTGCTATTTATCCTAATCATAGTTGTCAAGGTGTTGCCTAGGCAACTAGGCACTCTTGGCTGGGGTGCCTTGCCTAAACGCCTTGACTTATAGCAAATAGGTGCTCATCTAGGTGATCAGGTGCCCGCCCCAAGTGACAAAAATGACAAGGTGGGCGCCTTGTTATAATATCATTGATATAGGTATATGTTATATACTATATATATCATATATATGCTGTTCTATCTCTCACGTTAAATAAACCAATGGCTTCACCTTTGTTCTTTTTTCTCTTTTATTTTCTACCATAATTTTTATCATATAAAATTATAGCCTTCTTTAGTTGCTAATTTGATATCAAATTGCTCTATTAAATGCTTATTATGTTACTATTATTTTCAATAGTATTGAAATTAATATATTTGAGTTTCTAGTGTCCTAGATATGATGATTTGCCATGTAGGGCTGTTCACGGGTCGGGTTGGGTCGGTTTACTGGCGTTTTTCCAACCGACCCGACCTGGTCAGTTTACCTAGAAATGAAACCGAAACCGACCCTGTACTAAGTAAAACCAACCTGGTCGGTTTGAGTTGGTTTGAGTCGGTATTGTGAATGATTCTCTCGGTGTGAACGGTAAAGGATTCGAGTCTAAGAGCGAAGGCTGGATGCCTGGAAATTAAAAATGATTTGATGGATTAAAGTTGAAATTTTATATATAATACATTTTTTTCTGAAATAAAGCTGAAACATATATATATTTCCACAAATGTATATCTGATATATATATATATATATATATATATATATATATATATTATCTAAGTTGGTTCGGGTCGGTTTGGTTTCAGTTTTCACACATGAAAACCGAAAACCAAACCGAACCATTGATTTATGTTTTTTTTGTAACCCGAAACCGACCGGTGCTGAAGAAAAACCGGTCAACTTGGATTGGATTGGATCGGGTTGGTCGGTTTGGGTCTTGTTATAACAGCCCTATTGCCATGTTTTGACAGGAAATGTAATGTTCTTAATAAAGAGAATCAGTATATTTTTAATTAATATGCATGCTGAATAGTATATAAAACTAGGAAGTAGGCAAAATTTAGTTTTTTTTTTTTAATTTTATGACATTTTTATTGTCTAGGTGGCTAGGCACCCCATTATCACGGAGAAATGCCTAGACACCTTGACTACAATGATCCTAAACATAAGATTTCTATTCTGTCTGTTTTCCAAAAAAAAAAAAAAAGATTTCAATTCTGTCTTGATCTGACATGGGCTGACTGCTAAAGGTGAATAGAGCAGATGGTAAACAAATTTGTGAAATAAAGTAGAGCATATAATAATGTATTACATAAACATAATTGTTCTGCTACAAGTCGAACGAGCTAGAAGAACTAGGGGCAGGCCAAGAAGGATGTGGTTTGAAGTAATAAGAAATGATTTAGGGGCCCATAGTTTATCAATGGATATGGCACTGAATAGAAAGGCCACAGTACTCTTTCAGTCTTTCCTTGCTGTAAGTTTGATTTCTCAGCACCTTTGAGTAATGTTACAACAACTTATTCTCCTTGTTTTTTCCCTCTTGATCTTGCTGGTCCAATTTGCATATCAACTCAATGAACCTTAGTGGGGGTTTGTTGAGGGTATCTGCAGTATGTCATCTTTATATTTTTAAGGGTAGAAGCCCTACAAGTGCACCATCTGAATTTGTTCAAGGGCTTTGAAGCATATTAGTTTTTTTGTGGATGTGTTAACCATCATGTTTTGTAATCATTTGAAATATCAATCTATAAGGCTTATAAATTAATCAGATGTATTGCTTCTTTTTCAGACAATTTATATATTCAGCTTTGGGATCCCCCTATTCATTGGCCATGATGAAACAAAATATCAGGTTAAGTGGGGCTTATGGGTTGTCCACAAGTTATTGCTTACCACAGTCTATGGCGTTATATTTTTCATGTACCACACAAAATGGAGAGAGAGACTGCCTGGTAAGAAGCATTGTCTATAATCATCTTGTAAACTATACAAGTTTAATCAACTCGGCCTTAATCCTAACTATTTGGGGTTGGCTACATGAATTCTGACCTGCCATTTTGCTCTACCAAGAGCTATGTTTTCTGTCAAATTATGCTATAGAAATGTCTAGCTTGGATTAACTAATTTTTTTTCCATTCTGCAGCAAGACCTGCGTTCTACAATTACATCTCTGTGATGCTACTGTTGAATGCGTTGGCATTGTTTGCATGTGCCATTGTAGGAAATGGGGCTGGCTTTGGGTTTTGGTATGTCTTGTTCAATTCCTTCTCTAAAGAAATTGAACTGTATAGCTGGTTTAAGGCATTTCTGTTTTGATATATTCTAAATTCTTCCAACTTATTTTATACAGGTTGTACAATTTTACTACTGTTTGTTATCATTCCTTCTATCTTCCTCTTCTCTATATAACATTTCTAGCAGACTTTTTCCAGGTAATGTCTCTTTATCTCATTTCTGATATAAAAAAGGCACATATTTTTCCTGAACAGACTGGATGGTGGATATAGATTATGATTAATGCTGAATCAGTATTCTGGTATATTTTTAATGATTGCAGGAGGAAGATTTACATTTGGAAAATGCTTACTATTCCGAGATGAAAGATGCTGGTTTTTTCGATGCTGATTGGGATTGATCCTGTAACAAGCTGTCAAAGAATTAGTTGTTCACTACACCTTGTAAATAAAAACTGAACAAATGACAATGTTGGAGGATTGATCGATTCTTGTATTTGTTTATATTCTGTAATATTTTAATGCCTCTGTTACACTGTTAGTTACCATTTTGTGTTGCATCATCCACTCAAGGAAGTACTGATGTTTAACTTTGCGCGATGCACATTAGGGGTTTTGGGCTGTCAACGAAAACCAGATTCTCGGTTTGATTTTCAATACGGATTATCTTGGATTTGAATGTTAGAACTTGCATTAGTCGGATCGGATATGGAGTTGACCCAATCTTATCCGTTCAAAATCCATCCTAATAATAATAATAATATATTTACATATAAATCTTATAATTAATAAATTGAATATTTATACATAAAAAATTATTATATAAGTTAAAAGGTAAATATTTATAAAACTTTTATTTTTTTTTCTTCATTTTAGCTTTTAGGCATAATAAGTTGCACTCGATCAGGTCCGATTTCATATCTTATTCAGATATAGTCATTCCAATCTGACCCAATTAGGGCCTTAGTCATTACTCATTAGTGATATAAATCTTCTTTTACTAAATAAAATAATTTATTTATATTAAATGACTTCAAAACCCTAAAAATACTAAATATGACTTGAGAAAAGAAACGAGTAATATATATATATATATATATATATAGGCTGGGCTCAGGCTAATCGGGCCTGAACCGGTGGGTTTTAATTTATGTCCAAACCCGACTAAGAAAGGAAGAAGGTTGGTATAAAAGAAACAAAGCAAAAAGCCTAAAAATCACTTTTTTTCTTTAATTTTTCGTTTGGATAAGATAACAAGGAAAACAAGGCTACAAGCAGCGAAGTTTGCTTCTATTCATGTATAGACGACCCTCGGCTGATTCGAGACCTCTAACGCTGCCCATGCAATATTGAATTATTCTCAACTCGATTGTCATTTTTGTGGGCCTCTAACGCTGCCCATGCTTCTCCAGCCATATTAATCGTGGCCCATCCCGAATTTGTTTTCAAGAAATACCTTCACTGTTCCTGAACCAATTGCATAATTTATCTTTCCTTCGAGCATCAAAATTAATCTCCTTCCATTTTACATTGTATAAATTTCCCTACCTTTCTCTACTTTTTCCTTCAAACCAAACACAACCTAAAAGCAAAGAAGTCTCAATTTAAACGTTTTTACAGCTATTAATTAGAGTCATTGAATTGACATATTTATACTCGTTTACGGCTAAAACTACATATATTTTCAAACAACAACTATTAATACATCTATTTCTATGCCAAATTAAACATGTGAATGATATATATGTATTAACGGATTTTCATTGCAATAAGCTAATTACTTGTGTCCCCGGGCTAGCCTTTACCATAGGTATTAAATCCATCCTGGCACATGATGACCCTTCGTGGAATTTGGGCTAGGGGTGAACTTTTGTAACACAACTTCGAAATATAGATTATGTATGTTGTGTGTGTCTGATTTATTTTATAGATTCCTCCACCTTGTAGATTTTTATGGATTTGTATAGTTGGGAATAGTGATACATAAGAGAATTTATTATAATACAAAGGATGGTACGTAGCATAGGCGAGAATTTAGGATAATACATCTAGAAAGCTAACAAAAAATTTCTAAGGGAGCAAACCGTAATTTTTCCTAAAATTATTATATCTATGATGCCAAAAGACATGGTATTGGAAAGACTTTGATCAATCAAAACCTCTTATGAATTTTGATGAAAGCCCATTGGATTGGTAACCACTTTTATGATGCCTAGTTGAACTCTATAATATGCTAGCTAAGCATTCTTAAAGTGACATCAGCTGTCTACAACTCTTTTAATTCAATGTTTTACTTAATAAAAGGGCTTATTCAAGATACCTTCAAAAGCATCTTGGGTTGGAGCTTGCAGCATTAATAAAGGATGTAGAGTGGAGAAAGACCTAATATTCTCTGCGATATATAAGAACCTTACTATCACAGATCTTTTGGAGTTACACATCTGCGCCCCACAACGTTCTACAGCACATCCTTGTCGTGTATTAGAAACATCTCCTGATGATGTCATCATCATTTCTGATATATCATCATGAGATGTTCTTAATATACAGCAGGTATGTGCTGTGGAAAGTTGTGGGCCGCCCCCTTGTGGGGCGCAAATCTGATCTCAGCTTGAGGGGGCTCAAGGAACAATCTATCTATCAATTGGAGAGCAACGGCATATTGGCATCTTTCATACTTTAATTGAGATCCACAGCAGATGAATCCAAAAAGCTATGGGCATATTGTGACATTTCAGGCTTTTCCAAGGCTTTCCCATCTTTAGAGAATGGACATTTTCATCCTCTCTTGCTTTATACATACATGTTTAAGAGATCTCCTAAAAGCAAAAACTCTGTGCATATTGGAAATATTCCCTCACGTATATGTTAAATTTATGGGGATCCCTCCTAGAATTTAGCTCCTACTTCATATATCCTTTACACTCAAGCTGGAAGAAAGATCCAAGATTTTTTTTTTTTTGTGGAGTATAGAGACAAAAGTACTCACCAGCTTGTTCTTAATTATAAGGATTCATTCACAGTTGTTAATAAAATTTGATGGGTTGGATCTACATTAAATGGCTGCAAGTTTGGGAATCCAAATCCCATCTTATTATATAAATAGATAATCAAATTTCAAATTAATCAGATTGCATTTGGACTCCCTTGAAATCCCTATTTCTAACTACAATATTAGGTAACTAATTTTACAAGAAAAGGTAGTGAAAGGAATGGGAAGATTTGTCTTTTAGGCTGTGTTTGTATAAATTTATCTACCTTCTCTTTCAAACCAAACACAGCCTTACATATAACTATTGGGGTATTCTTTTTTCGGATTTTGAGAGGGGGGAAAAGTTGGTCAATGGGATTTTGGTTCCCATTGACCAAGAATCTCATGTTATTTTTTCAGATTTATGTGGGGAACATGGAAAGTTTATTTTCCTAGGTATTATTTATCCGAGTAAGTGATATCCATCTCCTAGGTTGGTAAATAACTTTCCCACCTAGGGGGAAAGTTGCCAACACTTGAATGGGACAAAAATGCCCCTTTTAATAATAGATTTTTATGGCTAAAATGGTCATTTCCTTATTTACATTAGAAATAAAAGAACATGGGTAAATGCACTTACTCGGATAAGTGTTTCCTAGGGAAAAACTTACCTAGGTAACTGCATTTACCTGAGTAAGTAACTTACCGAAAAGCGAATAAGGCCTATGATTAATTTTAATTACTAGATAGCATGTCTAAATTCCCTTCTATCTCTCCCTCTCCTCACAGGTCAATGAGAGAAATGGAAGAGGGAGAGGGAAGAAGAAAGAAGAATGAGAGTGGGCAAGAGAGGGACAAAGGAGCAAGGGAGAGAGGAGTAAATTGTCTAAAACTCACCATGAGTTTTCAACATTTCTCTTAAACTCACCACAACTTTTCAAAATGTCTAAAACTAACCATGTTAGTAAGTTTTTATTTTCCAAAACTCACCTTCGGTTAGTGCACCATTAATGCTTCTTAACAGAGATGTCCATGTCAGCATACATAACAATTTTTATGACCAAATTACCCTTGAATGGTGAGTTAGAGGAAAAATGGTATTTTTCAGTTTTCAACTTTCTTGTTTTTTTTTTGCATTTTTAGTGTTTTGTTATAATTTCCAATATTTTCATAATTTCTGTTTTTTTACATTTTTCTATTTTATGCAATCTATAAAATTTCCTGTATTTTTTGTTATTTATTTGCAATTTCTGTGTTTTTCTATAATTTTRGGTGTTTTTCTATAATTTTTATTTTCTGATTTTGTTTTTTAATTACTATAGTTTCTATAATTTGAAAATAATTTTTTATTTTGTTTGCAATTTCTATAATATTTTGTAATTTCTATGTTTTTATGTATTTTATATTTAAAAATATTTTTTTGAACTTTTCCTTTTTTCATGTCTAAATATTAAAATGGTAATATATTAACACCCGTTAATTTGTTTAACGTCAAGTTAGTGACATGGTGAGTTTTAAACATTTTGAAAAGTTGTGGTGAGTTTAAGAGAAATACTGAAAATTCATAGTAAATTTTAGACAATTTCCCTAATCTTTTGAATTCCAAACAGCCGTTAAGTCTAAACTCCGTTAATTTCAAGTTGAGGAGATCAAAGTGTGGTGTGGCATAATTCTATCCACAGGATGATTGGATATTAAACTTGCTTAGGCTTTTTAAACAACTACAAAATTATTGATCATGATCAACCAATTGATTGTTCTTCAACGGTTGATAAGTTTCTATTTTACTCATTTATTAACATTTTTTGAAGTCAACTTAATGAAAAGCATAATTTATCATTGATATAAAAATCACAGCCAATTGCGTTGCACTATTAAATTGCTTCAGTGGTTAACCAGTCATTAGCTACAGACAATTACTTAATTGGGTTTGTCAGAGGTGTCCATAAAAAAGATTGGTCCGTTGGAGAGACAGTTGGAAGGTTATTTACTTTATCTCAATCATAAACATAAACATAATTACTTTCGTATCCCTCCCTTCTTCTTTCAAAGTTAAAACAGAAAATGTCCAAAAGCATTAAAGCAAAGCATTTAAGCTCTGGTCAAAAAGAAGCCTCTATTTTCTTTTGCAATGACTAAAGCATTAACGTAATTTTGGTTAAAGTCTTGTCTTTTTGTCTTTGCTTGTCTTTGCTTCTGCTCTGCTCTCTCTGCTGCACGTCTGCGACCTTTGCTCCCTGTTGTGTCAATCAGCAGGGTAACCAGTCTGCTAACCGTTGTGCATTGTGGGTCCTAGTCAGCTTACTGTTAGCCACGTGGCTAGATATGGACCCACGACCAATTAGAGAGAGAGAGAGAGAGAGAGAGGAGCGATCAAAGTGAAAGCCTCAAACAAACAAAGTGGTACCTGTCGACCGACACTGGTAAACCCCGACGCCCGACGTCCAGAAACAAGTAATAAATTTGTAGCGTGGCTTTCACTGTTGGCCTCTTCACTCGTATCGATGGGACTCGTCACCGCCTCCCCAGAAAAAGTGATAAAATAAAAAATATTATTTTTTTCAAAATAATGGAGGAATAATTAGATCTGTGATCACGAAGTGGGCACGTGCAGGGATCTGATGCCACCCCAAAAAAAGGAGGGCCCACCACCACCTGATGGACCCCACATTAAACATTACATCGTTTAATCGGACGGCGGAGGAAAGTCTCCTTTGGCTAGAGGAATAAAAGATCAACGTCACCGACTGTGGTTTGTTCAGGAGACATCCCAGGTGGTGCTGGGTGTATTGTGGGTCCCGATCCGAACAAACACAGAATCATTTGGGCAGGACAGGAGGAATCTCAAATGTGTAGAACTGTAGAAGAATTTGGGTGGAGCGATGGAAATTCCATATTCCTCCATTAATAAAAGAGGGAAAAAGAGGAGAGGAA
Organism: Nelumbo nucifera; assembly: GCF_000365185.1. Next base: position 7,014,248 of record NW_010729075.1, read on the forward strand.
TTTCAGGTCTACAATCACCACGTTAGCGACCGGAAATCAGATAAAGAAGGGCAAAAGCCCATCACCGAACTACTAAAAGGTTCCTCTTTAGTGTCCTGTTTGGATCTACAGCCAACTATTTATAGCGCCCAATAACAGAAAACGAGAAAAAGCAACTTTGACCCACTTTTCCCCTTTTTGTCATGCTTTAGTTATCATTCACGAATGAGAATTTATTCGTGTCTCATTATTAAGTTTTTTTTGGCTCTACCTCCTCATTATTAAATTAATCATCTTAACGAAATCTTGAATGATTTGCCAATAGCCGGATAACCTGATTACTTTATTTCACATGGGCTATAGAGGCTTGGAGAATATATGTTCACATTCCTTAAGGATTGTAACATGCTATTACATCTTTACATGGGGAGAAAAACAACATTGATATAATAAGTTTTTTCTAGGAAATATTTTTCTGGACAAATGTATTTTGTCCAAGTAAATCATTTATCAAAAAGCAAATGAGACCTTAAAGACAGGTTCATATCAACGCAAGGAATGTATTGAAAATTTAAATAGGTTCCTATTTTAGCTAGATGGGGTTTGGACAGATTTGTTTTTTCAATTTTTAGTAAAAAGGTTTACAAACTCACAACAACCACTAAAGCAAACACAAACAAGGAAGGCAGGAAAAACACAAGCTCCTTGAGGCTGTGTTTGGAAAATATGCAAATATGTGTGAATGCAAATATGTAGAGTGTAAAACGGTTTATATAAATTGTAAAATTGAGTTAGTTTTGCATTGACAAATTTACCTTCTTACCAAAACATACTTTTAACTGTAATGGATGCAAACACAAATTCCAATAAAGCATATGATTTTTTTTATCAAAAGCCTTCTTGAATGCAAATTTACTTTTTTTTTATTGATGTACTTTTACATCTTATTATTGATGTAAATATGCATTGGTCTGTCATTTGTTGATGAAAAAATGTAATGCTGCCAAATATAGGCAAAAGTGAACCAGAGTGCAAATTTATCTTGAACCGGGATTTACTTGATCAAGGATGCATTTGGATGCAATGTAAATCAAGAACCAATGTGAACTTTACATCAGTTTGGTTTTGTATGGATTTGGAAAGATGGTGTAATTATTATCAACGTAAAACTACACTCTGGTTTAATTTTGCGTGCGTTTGGATGGAGTGTAGTTTTACGTTGATAATATATATAAAACCTCATCACCTCTAAAGTTTTACATCGATACACTCTTCCACCCATCACTATTTTAAAAAAAGTAGCAGTCACCTTCTGGTTAAGTGTAAAATACATTGATGACGTTTTACACTAATTCCAAACGCAGCCCAAGTGATTCTTTAGACTCTTTATATGCCTTATAAGGCATATATCAAATAAATTCTAATCTAATTCCTTTTTTAGTCCATGTAGGATTTAAGTTACTCTCCAAGTCACATGGAAAAAGAAACAATTTCATGTTGTGTTTTACCCAAAAAAAGTATTCTCGAGGACAAAATATTTTATATTTTGTGGAAATAAAATATTTTTAGGCAAAATAGAGTGCCCAACAAATAAACAAAGTATTTGAGAGGAAAATCATACAAATTGCGTGAAACTTTTAACACTTTTAATTTAAATCACACACAAACACTGGTCACATAAATTTCAAGGTGGATTATAAATGATAATAATATTAGTTATTTCCCAAGCTATGCGGTTTTCCATAGAATAGAGCCCATTAGCACATGCACAATGGTCTATTGTGGACCGCGTTCCAAATTAGCCAAAATTACTCCAAAAAGAATGAGATACATTTAACCATTATTATAAATTTTTAATACTCAACCTAGACCGGAGACGGTTGGACCATGAAAATTGAGAACCAATGGCCTTTTTTGGGTCCTGGTAAAATGACAGTTTTGGTAGGTTGGATGAACTCCCGGTAATTGGTAAAACCATGACCTAGAGAACATTTTGGTTTTTACTTTGGTCCGACTCTTAAAACATGATTCTTACTATTCCATAGATGGGAAATAAACATACGACTTTCCAATCCCTAACTACAATAGTAACAAGGGGCATCCATTTTTTGGATATTGAGAGGGGGAAAGTTGGTTAATGGGATTTTGGTTCCCATTGACCAAAAAACATATGTTTTTTTTTTTGGGATTAGGGAAAAATTATTTTCCAGGGTACCTAAGTGATACTTATCTTCTAGGTGGATAAATAATTTTCCCACTTAGGGGTGTTATTTTTTTTGGATTTTGTGAGGGGGAAAGTAGGTAAATGGGATTTTGGTTCGTATTGATCAAGAATCTCATGTTCTTTTCTTTTTTTTTTCCAGATTAATGTGGGGACCAAGGAAAGTCTATTACTCATATTCTAGGTGGATAAATAAGTTTCCCACCTAGGAGGAAAGTTCCCGACACTTGAATGGGACAAAAATAGCCATTTTAATAATAGATTTTTATGGCTAAAATGATCATTTTCTTTTTTACTTGAAAAATAAAAGAACATGAATAAATACACTTACTTGGGTAAGTGTTTCCCAAAAAACAGTTACCCAGGTAATTATATTTACACGGATAATTAACTTACTGAAAAATGAATGGGGCCTTAGGGGAAGGGCACCATAATTTGAATGGGACAAAAATACTCCTTTTAATAATAAATTTGTACTAAAACGGATTTTGCCTTATTTACCCCAAAAAAAACATGGATAAATAACTTACCCCAGAAATAAAAAGGGGCATTTAGTTGCAACAATGTTACAATTGTACATAAGAAATATTACATCATAAAGGACAAGGAAGATGTTCCACTGCACGTTGTTGTTGGGACATGTTGGAACTTAGATCAGAACTCCCGAAATGTTGTTGGGATCGTAAGAACTCACTTTGACAGCACACATGGGGTCCATGGCCTTATTACACACTTTCATTTGAAAGACCCATAACCCAATCCAAAAAAAAAAAAAAGAAAAAGAAAAAGAAAAAGAAAATTATAAATAACGGTAAACGGATTAATGGATTTTCCAGTTTATAATACCCAATTATGACAGGAAATGAAGTGTACTTTTTTTTTTTCATATCGAACCGTGCATTACCCAAACTTCAGCGCCACCGCAGATTATCAATTTTCATGGGTCATAAGGTATCTTTGTATTTGCACAAAAAAAAAGGTATCTTTGTCCTATAACGTGTCTTCTAGCGGGTTGCAGTGTGGTGATGCACCTTGGCGTTGCATCACGGCCTCACGGGCATTCTTTTCAAGGGTTTTGCATTTATATGCAAGCATTAATAATTGATAAATGATAATTTTACCTTTCACAAGCAAACTGCTGCACAAAATGCGATTAGGCACATTGAGCGTCTCCGCTCTCCGCAGTCCGCAGATTTGTCCAGGAATGAAACAATTAAACGGTTCATAACGTGTCAGAGTACTGCATACCGCATACGATTGGAGATATAAGTTGTAGGGCCTACTTAACAGCCACGCACGTTAGATTACGTACTGCCCCAACGGTCAAATGCCCTTTATAATCTGGCCCGAACTCCCTTTCCTATCGGGACTTTGACCTTTAACCTTTTATTTACCGAGCTAAAGATAGAAAAGAAGATAAGATCCGAACCCGGAAACAACATGGCTGAGCTTGGGCATTTTTTAGAGTGAGGGGCATTTTCGTCATTATGCAAAGTGGGTATCATAAAAGCATGGGCAAAATTATTGTATGCTGCTGAAATGCAGATGTCCCCAATCACAGCCAAGAAAGGACATCATAATGCAAGACCAGAGTGACAACACATCAAGAGGGGCTGAAAAAAAAAGAGAACAGACCATTGGGGCCCAGCCCAGCCCAAATATCTGTCAACCAGGTTGGGTTAAATTTTGATCCTCAAGTCTGAAGTTGAGTTTACGACCGTTTGGACCAAAAGTTGGGCGTTGCTCTCCTCCCCAGACGAGTTCAAATCTGCCGCCCAGTTCCAAAAATATCCTACAGTACATCTCAATCGTGTATTAGGAACATCTCCCTGTGACAAATACAGAAGATGTTTTGAAAAAACGTTGAGATGTGCATCTGGGGTGTTTATGTGAACTCTCTTCCAGACCACTCTCCCCAGTCCCAATAAAAAATAAATTAACAAAAGCTCTTTGTAAGAAGACAATGCACACCGTCTACTCAGTACTACCCTAAAAAATCACCCCTTCACTCCCCCACTCGCCCAGTTGCCCCATCTTTCATTCATTCATTTGCTCTCTCTCACCCTCCTGAGAAGGTTTTCCTTCCTCTCTTTCTTTCTACACCCATCTAGATTTCTGAGTTTCAACCAACTTTGTTCAATCACCATTAATATCTCCTTTCTGGGCTTTCTTGTCCCCCCACTCTTGCTGCAATCATGGCTCTCTTAGTTTTTCTAGCGCTTATCTTGGCCATGACTGGTCACTCTGGTGAGTCCTTGGATTAAACGTTCTTTCTTTTTCTCTTTTTAGCCTATTTTCTTTGAGTTTAAGGTGCAAACGTTCTTTAGTCGGCAACTCGGTATGCTAATGTTATACATTTTTTTTCTTTTTCCTTTTGTCTCTTTTTTTCCCAGTGTAATGTCAGGAACCAGATTTTCTTCAAGCTTGTTCTTCATCTTTTTTTTTTTTCATTATTAGTGTGTGGATGCTAGATCTTTCTCCATGTTTCTGGACATGGATTATTCTTTCCATTTTTTCTCCATTATCATTATTTTTCTTGTTTTCGTTGCTGCTGCTTTCTTACCATGCCTCTGGGTTTTAGCTGTTCTTTGTTTTTTCTTCTGTTCTCAAATTTATTTTTTCTCTGTAGTACTAATTCTTCTAAATTCGGCTAAAACTATCTCTTTCTTTCTGGCGTCAGCTGCAAATTGGTGTATCTGTAGGAGTGATGTGAGTGACTCTGCCCTTCAGAAGACATTAGATTACGCTTGTGGAGCTGGAGCTGACTGCACGCCTATCCTTCAAAATGGGGCTTGCTACCAACCCAACACTGTAAAGGCCCATTGTTCTTATGCTGTGAACAGCTACTTCCAGAGGAAAAATCAAGGACAAGGAACATGTGATTTTTCAGGCACATCCATGGTTACTACAACCGATCCAAGTAAGCCCGCTAGTTTATTTGACAGTTTAAAAAGCAATGAAAAGGAAAAAAAATTACAGTGTATTGACTGTGTTTTTTTTTTCTTTGGTAACTTCAGGCACTGCTAATGGTTGTATTTATCCTCCAAACCCAAGGTATACTACTATCTCAATTTCTTTCTAATTTCTTTTGTTTTTCTTCTTCTATTTTCTCTGTGGGTTGAGAATGCACCTGATGTTGCACTGTTTTCTTACCTGCAATAATTTGTTGTCATTTTCGTGGGACTTTCTTTGATTCCTTTCATATCTTCCTGCAAAATAAAAAGGAATCTGTTTGTGTGGTCCTTTTGATCGGATGTAAAGCACAAACTTTTGTGAGGTTCTGTGTCTTCATCTATCTTTCTGCAAAGTGTGCAACTGTGCATCTTAGTAGTAGAATCTGATGCTTTACTTTTCCTCTGATCTGCCTACAAGAAAATCTCCTGCCATTATTTCTCTAGCTCCTGGATAATATTCTGTCTTGAACATTGCACGGTACCAGACTGCTTTAGCTTGATGGAAATTGGTGTCTCTTGTCTTGCACCATCCATTTTTCCTTCTAATATGCTCCCAAACCTGGCATTTTTAGCTTAGATTTGTGGTGGCGTTGGCATTTCACAAATCGCAATGTTAGATTTGAAGTGGGTAATGTACAAAAACAAAGAACTGCCTTGAAGGGGAGACTAGATCTAGGACTGCATCTTATTAAAATTTTCTACTGGTTTACGGTTGTCACAATGTTGATGTTTCCTTGTCTTTCAGTCTGGTGCTGCGGTCGTTTTGTCTTTCATACAGAAGTTCAACTTGCTTTTTAGGATTTTGATTCTCTTTATGGAGGGAAATATTACACTTACCAGCATCTTCTTTTCACCACCAGCTCTGCAGGAACTATTACAACTCCAACAGGCACAACGCCCTCCTCAACTACAACAACTACAACTCCATCAACAACAACAACGCCTTCATCAACTCTAACACCCACAACTGGAGTAATAGGAGGGATTGGCTCAGGTCTAGGCCCCTCTGGCATCAACACAGACACCAGTGGTGCTGTTGCACTCATCAAGAACTTCTCCCTTCTTTTAGCCGTTTGGTTTTCAGGCTTGCTTTTCTTGTGGGCTTGAGGCAGCAAAGCAAAGGAAGGAAGGTGGCTGAGGTGGTGCTGGACTGGTGGTGGTAGTGGTAATGTGTAATGGTGGATGTGGGTAGGGTTTGGAATTGAGGGAGATGATGAAGGTTGATGTGTGGACAAGATTTTGCCACCATTTGCTGATAGGCAGGCAATGTGGTTTGTAGGGGATGGGGGGGGGGGGGGGGAATCATCTATAGTGTACAATTTCCCACTATGTTTTGTTGTTTTTTCCCATTAGTGGAAAACAGGTAAAGCCTGGATGGATGGGTTTTGTATTCCTTTTGAGTGGTTATGTAGCTGCTGGTGAGATAGGGACCTAATTCACTACTCTCTTCCACTGCTTTTTAGATTTTTGTTCTCTCCTCTCCTTTTTGTACATGTCTAGAGACTGAGCAGCAGTATTTTATTTTATTATTAATTTAATGAGGAATTTTGGTACCATTGGGGCGCAGGAGTCAGGACGACAGGGCCCCCCCCCCNCCCCCAGCTCACCGACTCGGCCTCTTCTGGACCTTTCATTTTTTCCGTAGGGTGATTTGGACAAGTAAATGGTCCTTTTTGTCCTTTTGGTCTCTGATTCAAAATCAAAAGTGCCCAAATCAGTCGCCCTTTTTACATGGTGGACAAACACCCCCTAGTGTTTTATGAACGTTACGTATGCCTGACATGGATCTTCATCCACCATAAAAAGGAGGAGCATTATTTACGGTTTGGGAGTGTATATCATATTTGCCGATGTAATTGGACATTATTGATTTTTTACCATAATCACGTGGAATGGCGGTCTTTCCACCTTGACTATTAAAATATTCACCCAATGGAACGTCTAGTTGAATTAGTCACTAATGCGTTGTTTGGTTTGATAGAAATTAATTTTTTATGGACCGGCACGACATGGTCCATGTGCGACCCGTTTTAAGTACGGGCTGTCCCTCCCTCTTTTGGGGAGTTGGCCCAAGCCTGTGCTGTGCCAGGCCTGGTTGGTCCATGGGCCGGGCCTTGGGCCAGGCCAGGCTGTAAATGGGCCAAAGTTATTTATTTAAAGAATTGAAAAAAAACTTAAATTTTTAATTTTTTATAAATTTTGATGTATACAATTATACAATAACTAAATAAAATTAAAAAATGTTTATTTTATTAATATATTATATATATTATATATGATTATATAATTAGAATTTATATAATATATATTATATAAAAATATATATGGGCCTTGCTGACCTGAAACTCCAAACCCAACATAGCCCATTGACCTATGCAATCATACCGTCCAAATTGGGCGGTACTGCCCAATTTACACTTCTAAGTTTAGTTACTGGTTCTTTTCCCTCAACATTTAGACTCGTTGGTTGAGGCAAATATTAGAATTTAGGGTCTGTTTCATTTGTGGGAATAGGGGTCTGAAATCGGAATCAAGAATGTTCCCAATTCTAATTATGACTGTGCAGCAAAGGGGGAATGTTTAGACACAAAATGCTAATCATGAAGGCAAAACCTTCAGCTGTCTACAAAAGCCATACATGTTTGCCTATTTGAAAGGATTGAAGCGGAGTGGCTTGTGGCTTTTCTGGCTTTCTTAAATGGGCCCCACACTATATCCTATAAGCTATGTTTGGTGAAAACCTTTGTGTCCAAATTGACTGTCATTTGGGACATTTGAAGGGATTATTTAGGTTCTGCTCTAAATGGCAAGGAAAATTTCCACCCATGGATATTCGTGATTTTGTGGAAACCTGTTCGGCTTTGTTTTCCGCTCTTGCGCTGGGATGCTGGCCATGCATCCGCCTATCCTTGGCAAAGATCAACAGGATGTCAATTTTAGCGGAATTCCTGTGAGTTGTGGGCCTTGTGGCTCTGCATTGAACATACTCGTTAAGGAAAACTACGTCCTTTGAGAAGGTCAGGTGGATTTCTCTCACAGTTTCGCCCACTTTATAGTTTGGCTTAAGTGTTCAGGTAGGTTGGTTGGGTTGGGGCTCAGTTGGATTTAGATCGACCCAACATCTGTATTTCCTTTTTGCCAAATGTTCCTCCTTATTTGCTAGGCTCAACAGTTTGACGAGGTAGATCCAGTTTTAGCATTATTATCAAGTTGTTTGGGAGTGCTTATTACTTCTCAACGGGCTTTTCAAATAACTGAAACGGTGAAACCTCCCTTTTCTTTTTTCAAGATGGATTAAAGCCTATGATTAAACATGTAACATTCATTCATGGCTTGAAAAAGGTTCAAAAAATTGATACGATATATTCCATATCGGGTATTTGGTATCGTATCTTTTGGGTCCCGATACGCCTGTTTACAAGTTTTTTGAGACCCACTATTTTTTAATGAAAAATATGGATATAAATTACCCAAAAACCAAATTAAAAAAAAAACTATATTTCTGCATGGTTCAAAGTATCGATCGATACTTTGAATGCCCATATATAATAACAATCTCCAAAAGCAACGAATGTAAAATGAGGTGGCTTGAACATCCATCGTTAAAGATCACAAATATCTACTTCCAGGATGTTGCGAAATAAAGCTCATCTTTAGTTCTACTCCGACCCAAAACGAGTATTACATTGAAGCCATTATCCAAACCCATGGAGGCATGAACCACCTTTCTCTGCTCACAGATCTTTACTCGCCTAAACAACCCTGAGCCCTCTTTTAATCGTTGGTAAAGAAGTAAATAGGGAGAAGATAGTAACAGCATCATTACATCGGTTGATGATCAACAATGACGAGGAGAAATCTACAACAGCTTTGTAGCTCTGTAACTCCATTGCATCAAGGTTTCTTTTAGCATAACTAAGTACTTTCTCCCTTTGTGGAACAAGACTCTGAATCCGTCATGTCTTTTCAGATGGCTTAATTATCTGAGTTTTTACATGATAATGAGAGTTTTATTGAATATCTGCAAGTGGTCTTAACTCTTAAATCTAAATCAGATTTTACATTGTAGTTTGAATGTCATTACCACCGTAGGAATTTGCTCTTGGATGTTTCCTCAGACAAAGATTGCAAGATGGAGAGTTGGTTTGTGCTCATGAGCATTTTATAGATGGCAAAAACTCTCACCGTGTGGCCGAAACTCTAGTTTTAACTAAATGGTTTTCTTCTATTTTTCATGAAACTTAGTCTTTCTATTGCATGAGACCTTGTAGTTCATTTATAGGCGTAGGCTCAGGTTTTAGTTCTCTGTTTTGTGTAATTATTTCTGTATTTCTGCATGGGACAAGCTCTAATACTCTTCTTAGTTAACCCTATATTATTGCTTTAGATTGCTACAGTTTAACCGGTTATCTTTGAAAATTTTAAAAATAATTAAGGGTAAAATAGTCTATTAATTGATTCTATAATATACCGGCACATTTTATTGACAAGGAAGGTTTAAGTTCTATTAAAAATAAGAGGGGAGGTATAAGTATTTGTGAGAAACATCGAGGGAGGTTTAAGTCTTTTACCTTTTTTTTTTCATCAACCACCCATTTGGATATTTTTGGATGCTTTTAAATATAGTAAGCAATAAACCCAATAAACACTTTAAAAGAAGCCACTCACAAATATGAGTATGTAAAAACGATATAGTTATCATGATTTTGGGTTTGGGCCTAACCGGCTTGTCTAGTTTGGTAAGTAAATTTGCTTGTGATCTTGTTTGTACTGGATTTTCAGAACCCCATTTTGGTTTTGCTGTTTTTTAATGAAAGTTGATCATATAACAAAAATAAAGAAACCATTAAGGCCATCCTACAAGGCAACATCAAACCATCCATATTTATATTAGAAAGAAAGAGGGAAGGTGAGGGGTCATCTCACCACAAAGCTCACATCTAAATCCTCCTCTCACTTCTCATACATGTGGTTACTGGTTAATTATTTTTAATTTAAGGATAAATTCCTTGAAACTCCCTTGGGTTTTCTAAAAAAGACTTAAATCTCTCCTCAACTTTGACCTGCCCTTAAACTTCCAGAGTTTTGGGGATAAAATGGACTTACAGAGCCCTTTGGTTACTTTTTAAGTGGAAAAAGACAATAAGGTTGTGTTTGGTAGGAAAAGGTAGGAAAAGAAAGGGGAAGACAAGGAAACCTATATAAGGTCTGTTAAGGTTTCCCCACCTTTCCCTACCTTTTCCTTCAAACCAAACATAGCCTAAGTGTCTATTACACCCATGCTAATTCCATCTTTACCCATAAATTGCTAATACGAGTAAATATGTTTGAATATTTTATTTTATCATGGAATAAACAAACACGTTTCAATGGGCCTAAACCCTAACACATGCCTCATGTAGTTAAATTCTTCAAATTTGGCAACCTGACTTACAACTCTAAATTAGAGGTGATCATTGGTTGGGCTGGGCTGGGCTTTGGACATTTGGTACCAGCCTGAGTTTGATTTTAGGCCTATAACTTTTATGTTTAAAAGCCATTTTATATTAAATATATAATATTTTATATTACATTGCCAAATAATGTGTATAAAATATGTTTTACACATTAAATAATATAAAATATTATATTTAAGTATGTTATAATATTTATATGATATGTGCAGGTTGGGCCAGGCCTGATGAAAGCCCAGTTGAAAATGATCATCCCTATCCTGAATCCAAGCCTACCCAAATTTCTATTTAACCTCAGCATTGCATGGGTTTACTTACTAAGTATAGCATTTAGCAACTTTGGTCAATCTTTTCAAACTTATTACATGTGCAATGAGGTACTCTGTCTGCAATTAAACCCACTAGAACAAGTTCTGGGCATGAAATGGTTGCAAATTTCACGCCAAACCTTCAAAGAGTCCAGCACTGTAAAGTAGCTGCCACTTCCACTTAAGTACATCAAAACGCAGTGCCCCCCTGAAACAAGCACTAGTATTACTAAGCCAGAAACTAGCACGAGAAATGACAATGATTTCAAAATACAACTTACATACGGTAATAAATCAAGAATTGGACACCTCTAGAACTTTATCAATGGCCAGTTCGAATAAAATCTACAATCAACTTGGAAACAGTTTCCGGCCTGTCCACATGAGGAAGATGACCACAATCTGGTATTTGACGGATAATAGCATTTGGCAGTTCACAATGTAGTCTCTGCATTATATAGATTAGATGACATCCTTTTATGCTATTTAGTCTGATTTGTTGATTGATTGATATTCAAAAGAAACATGAATCAACTGGCTTTTTCTAAAAATGTTTTGTAACATTTTCATGAGAAAATGGAACCCATATTTGTGAATTGAATGAGCATGCAGTCTGACATTTTATCTGCAACATTTCCTATAATTTAAACTCAAGAAATGAACTCACCACTGCAAGCTTTCTGCTGAAAATCTTGTCATCCTCACCCCAGATGATGAGTGCCTTCTGTTTTACCTGTAGGAAAGCAGTACAAATTCAACCAAAACAAACATTGAAAAAATAGTCAACTTTACTTCATAACCATCTTCACCAACATAGTTCAGCTCCAAGGAATCATGACATAAGAATGCAATTTCCCCTTTGAGCTACATATGGCTAACACCCAGAAAACCCACTAACAAGCTCTTATGGCCCAAAAACCACCTGGTTATTTTCGCTGGATAATTTACTGTTTGTTTTTTTGAACTCCAAAGAGTTTGAAGCTAAGTATGATTCAATGAGGACCTTTTCCGGTCCAGGAGCATTTTTAGGAGGGAAAGATCAAATGGCTGATTAGTGAATTGCACATGGACCAGGTTTGGCTGGGGTGCCTGGACCTAAGAGACCAAGGTTGTGTTTGGTACAATTGTCATTTCTACCTACTAAGTTTGAGGTTGGTCAATACAAATCTGTGAGAAGTTTTTTTTACTACCAGAAACTTTTTCAGTACAAATTGCTATTTCTACCTGAAATGTCAAATTTGGCATTCATCTATAAACACCAAAGATCAATCCCATGCATGCATTTTTCTAGATGAAGTGACTATCTTATTTGATGTGACAATACACATTTGTCAAAAATTTGTATTGATCAACCCCAAAAATTCAGGTAGAAACGGCAATGTTATCAAACACCACCTAAGTCCACTTCCATCCTTGCTTGTCTTGAGCCATCAGCTGTCTTCCCTGCATGTGTTAAGGTATGATACCTTTCTTTGGTAATGTGAAGAACCTGCCAGCCCTATGGGACAGACGCTCAAGTAGGAAAGAATGCTTATTCCCATCTAGGAGTATTCCTCTGTTCCAATAACATTGTAGAACAATTTTACAATCTAACTATGCCTCTGGATTAACTTCTGTTTTGTGTTTACCTGTTTGATATGGGAACTAACATTATAGCCCCCACTAAGCATAAAATCAACAGTAGCATCTTCCCACCAAGGCAACAGGCAATGTAAGCGGCCAACCTAGTGGAATGAGAGAAAAAATACCATTAGATTCAACTTATATTTGTAATATCAAAGTAGAGAAATAATTACCCAGTAAGAAATATACTCACACTAGTCCAGTCTAAGATGGTGCCATATGAAATTCTTTTGTAGGCCAGAAGGTTTGCATACAGCCGCAATGGAATGCTCTTCAGTAAAGCTACCTAGTTCAACACAGTGCTACAAACTTTAGGTTTTGAGAGCATTCAATGACATTAAATAACAAAAAGGAAGGAACACTGTAAAATAAGTTAAACAAATAAAGAATTGCCTCATTGGGAGCTTTAGAAGGTTTTGTAGCCCCCACATGGTGCGCGTGTAAGAAATCTCCATAACAAAGAAACCAACCCAAAATCCCAACATTTCTACTTCATTCATTATTGAATTGTGTAAACTGATATGCTAACTTCTTTTATCCCATTCACAACAGCAAGCCATATTCTCTATGTTGTTCATAGTTTTTCTTCACCACTATAATAAACCATATCTTATGTGACAACTATATGATTGGATGGCACTTTAGGGAAGATTTCCTAAGGAGATCCAACAAATGGTGGATGCCAACATTCTTCATGCATTCCACTGGTAAACTCTGTTCCAATGCATGTATGGAGGGAGAATAAAAGAAAAAAACTTGCAAAAATCAACTATTTTGGGAAAATAATAACAGTCAAATGGTAACTAAGCAAAACTATAAATCATGTAAATTTGTTCTCACCCATTACAACAAATGGAGTCATAAAAAATTTGCCCATGGCTGGCTATTGTGCATAAGCTAAATGACAATTAAATCGCCTTCTATATGACTTTGTTGAGAATCTTGTGGAACAAATAAAATCCTTTTTTTCAAGAGAAAAAGAGTTGTTAGTCTGAGTTCTTAAATTGATGGTTTACCAAAAAAAACTTAATTTAATAATTAAAATGGAAGGTGCGTTGAGGAACTGTAAAGACCTTAGGATGATGATTCTGAAAGGTGGAAAATGGTCCCTAGAGAACTAATCGTTGCTGAAGAAAAGAATGCAAAGGAAAAATCTTAACTTTGGTGATTACCAAAAAAATCTCCAAGAAAAGGAAACCTCATTGGTTGTCCTACAAAAGGTGGACAATGTAGATCAAAGGCTCAGGAAGAACAAAAAGATTAATCCCTCTAAGCTGGTGCTTATATTCTTGCTTTTGGCTATCCAGTTTGTGGACCACTTTCATTGCTGTTTCTTTGCAAAAAATTAAGAGCTTTGAGACCAGCAAGTTTTTATTACTATTATCATAATCATAAAACCTACATACATATATACATAAAATTAATAAGTGAGGAAAATAATAAAAAACGTTAAAATCTAAAAACTGAAGTAGCAACCTAATAGTTGCATCTCTTATTGAAAACAGAACTGACCCCAGCATAGGCTGTTGCTCTTGGTAATTTTGCAAGCCTTCCTGTGCCTTCTGTATAGACACCTGCACCAATCAATACCACCTTTTCAACCTGCACAGTACAAAACCACTTTATTATAAAGCATTAAATTTGCTAATATAAGTACAAAAACTATTGCAACCACTTCTATCTTTAATAGTGCATGATTGTTTTTGAACTAAGGTTTAGGAACTGGTATCAGTGCCAACCCAGCAATGCCAAAGATCAGAATGAGTCCATGTAACTTCTGCAATTCAGTACACTTCAGTCGACTGAATAAACTCTTGGACACTCATCATGTTACATTGACTCTGCCAAGTGCAGTAGCATTATATGACTTAACCACTATTTAGGGATAATGGCTCAAGTACCATTAGAGCTCAAATATTCTGTAGCTTGTCCAAGTTATGAAGCACGAATCTTTCTTGAAAAACAATGTGACAACTGACAAATTCTAGGCCAGAATACGCAATTTGACAACAATCTACTCTATGATGGGTTCTTTTGAAATAAAAGTTTTCAAGTGAAAGGGCAGACATACTGGAAATGGTAATTTTATTCTACAAAATGGATTCAAGGAGAATACTAATGAGTTTGCTGGGAAAGCCAAAAAGTAAAAAATAAAAAATAAATAAAACTTACAGCATCCGGATGGTTAACAGTGAAGTCAATTGTAACAGCAGCACCGAGACTTGGTCCAACTAGTATCATGGGCTTTTTGATGTAGGATCTCCAAAGCTATTGTAAAGATGGAAAAAAGGAGAGTGAGAGAAGACAGAAAGGAACAAAGAGTGATGGTAATCATCCCAATAAAATAGTACTTGAAAGGAAAGAAAATAGAATGCAAATGGTAGCCCCATAAGAGTGAATTCTCTACTACCAATTAATGGATGTAGCATTATAGCTACCATTCCAGAATCCAGACCATTCAATGGATTGTGCATTGATTTGAGCATGTCTTGCACCGTTGAATCAATAGTTACAGATGCTTCCAAGAGGTATTCCATCAATTGGAGATTAATAAGCATATTAAAAATCATGAGGCATTCCAATATATTCTTCATTGCTGTATCAAAAGCTTCTGATCATCAACCAACAACTCATCGTACTCTTAATATCGAAGCAAAAATTGATGGAATAAGTCTTCATTTATTGCAATTCAATTAGCAGGTACATGAAGATTGGAGCAAACATACCTGATACAGGTGTTCACGTTTGGTAGCCACAGTACATGCCGGAAGCCTTTCTAATGCCAGCAATGGAAAACCACAATATTTGATTCAAGATACAGAGATAAAAAGTAACTAATTGCAGTTCAATGGAGCTAAAGTTATATATGACAAAACCTAGATCACTGAATCCCCAGCCAAGAATATCCACAGTCCAAGTTTCCAACCTAGCCTCCTCCAGCAACGGATGTGTATTACTCCATTCTAAACAGGAACTGAAATAAGATGGAATGAACTGCAGAGGCTAATAAAGAAATGGTTTCACAACTAATACAGCCCAATCACAACAAACTCATAATACATACCTGTCAAAGCCATGGAGTAGAACCACCGGATTTGTCTCACCCTGAAATAGTGGCTTCACGCAACTACTCATTATACAGCTTTCTGAAAAGCTAACCTACAATTCCACAAGAACCCCCTGTTAGTCCCAAAAAATATCAAGAACAAGCAATCCATAAATTTTAAGGTTGGTTGTCAAAAGCTTATGATTATAGTACAATTTATAATTTGAATCAAGAATCAAAGGTTTCCTATGTAAACCTTATAATCTAACACTTCAATCTTTATGATTTATACAACTCATTCAATTCAAATCATTATGACTAGGATCAAGTTATATGTCATGTCATTTTTGTTTTTCTAACAAGAGGCTTTGGTTTTATAGTTTTAAAACCCTTAGCAAATAAGAACTTTTAGATTAAAGAGTCATGATGATGTTAGTTAGTTGAGCTGATAAAAAAATTATGTTGGGTTAGTTGACTTTGAATTCAAAATTGATTATCTATGCTACAATATTATGCCAAGCAACTTTTCTAGATCTCAATGAATAGGCCGAATGTGATGATTTGAAAGGACAGGCCCCTATGCACCTCTACACATTAATAGGGGTACCTTTTGTCTTTTCACAAGGGATATACCCCGGATAGAAACGGGATCTGCTCCTCACACAGGGGCGCCTCACAGGCATATCCACCGTGCATTGGGAACATCCCGTAAATAATAACTTATAAGTACGGGAGATGTTCCCAATGCATGATAGTGAGGTCGGTGTGAGGCGCCCGGTGTGAGGAGCAGATCTGGTCTCCCCTGGATATGTCCTAATCATCCTTCCTCAAAACTGTACAAATAGGATAGGATTAATTTCATGATTAAGTCATAGGAAAACAGGGAATGGGATGTCCTCCTCACACAGGTGCCTCACAAGCACATCCACCGTGCATTGTGAACATCTCCCGTGAATAATAATTTCTAAGTAGGGAGATGTTCCCAACGCATGGTACGATGTGCATGTGAGGCACAAGTGAGGCGCCCTGAGTGAGGAGCAGATCCGGCCTCGGAAAACAGTTACCGACACAGCCATGGTCCTCTCTCTTACTACAGTTTTGCTCCCAAGTCCCAAGCACTTGCCATGCCATTCTCCAGTAAACATTAAAACTTTGCTTCTGTATTAATTACTTATATGGTGGATGTAGAAAGGTGTAAAATGATTTTTTTTTTTTTTTTATGAATAGTGTCAAATAACTTTTAAATACACTTAAAATTTTGCTTACAATGTTAGGACAATTTGAACTCTCTATCCTATTAAAGACACATCAAAAATTTTGTGTTTTCATTTAGACATCATAATAGATTTTAAGTCAGTCAATTTTGCCCCAATGTTATCCACCTTGTTTGTATATCAGTAATCAGCAAGAAGCAAAGCGAACTAGTTCCTATTTCAGTCTACCAAAAATAAATCCTGTCCGTGGATGGATTGATATCAAATTCACAGGCAGGATGCAGTTTACAGAGAGGACTACTAGTAGACTAAGAGGGGACTGCAATTCAGATTTCTGAGGTGGATTGCAGTCCACTTATTCCGGAGCTTTTATAGTTCAGGGTGAAGCTAAGATTTCTAGGGATGGACTGAATCTTGCCCGTGGATTGATGCCAAATTCACGGGCACAGTTTATACAATCTACTTATCCCTAAAGTATAAATTATACTGTCAATATCTATTTTGGTAGACTGTCAATCTCTATTTTGGGGGTGACACTAGTCCGTGTCCAAAACCCCACCATCATGATCTGACACTTCAAACATGGCAGGCCTCATAACAAGTTTACCCCTAAAGTTTAAACTTGAGGTGCCACATAGGTGCCACATAGGTGCCCCATCAGCAAAGCCATTAATTGCATTTGTGTGTATCAAAGTTTCATGAAATTTGTTTTGGATCTTCCTAAAACGGTTAGGCATTTATTGGCATTGATCAGTGACAAAGACCCTCACACTTTTAAGTTGCGACAAATACCCCTTCTGCCATTTAGTCAGATAACAAATAGCGGCTCCCCTTCTTAGGCTTACTGCGGAATGGACAGCGAAGAAATGGAAAGACGATACAGAACCAAGATCATCTTGTCAATGAAAAAAAATAAGAAAGTAAGATACTTCTCTTTTTTATGCTTGTCAAAAAGCAAGGCGATTAAAGCATACTGCTGGCATTTAAATGATAGAGTGCATTGTTGAAAAAACCGATTTAGATTCTGGGTCAAATGGGTTTATAGTTAATCACCTGGGTCGAATAGTCACCATTCGACCAAATTAATAGTTTGTCAGTTGTTGGTGGATTTGAGGTGAACCAAAATTGTGATGGTTTCATCTCTCTCTCACACACACGCAGCTTTTCTATGAACACTGAAGAGGTTCTTGTGTAGTTAGTACAAGCAAGCTTCGGCAAGGGCGTGAAAGACCCTGAAAGGGTTGGTCCTGTCGAAGAGGCCGTGACCTTCTTCTTCGTCTACCAGATCAAAACCGCAGTATCATGAGGAGAAGGATGACTGGATTTTTTTTTGTTCTTTCCTTTGTGTGTGCTGCGAGCTTCTCCAGTTTTGTTTGATTCGTGATGAGAGAAAAGTTCTGTAAAATATAGGGGAGAATGGACGAAGATAGCTGGGGTATGCAACCTTCTGGAGCTCCACTGAATGTGCAGAGAGAGGAGCACTTGGAAAATTTTGATAACTATATTAATGCTGTTTCTTTTGGATTTGTTGCAACTGGGATTCTTATTCCCTAACTCCCATGTTTCTCGTTATGGCCATCTTCGAGAGATTTCTAAGGCCGAGATCAACCGGACTAATGCCTTTTGAACGTAGAAATCACGACGATATCGAGGCGCAGGTGGCCTTCATCGGAAAGCTTGATCGCCGCCGCTGCTAGTAGTTGCGGCGGCGACGACATCACCTGCTCCCTCTCTATCTCTCTTCTCTCTTTCATTCTCCTTCCTCTCTCTTCTCCCATTTTTAAATACCTCCCACTCTCTTCTTCCCTCCTTTCCTCTGTTATTCTTCTAAATTCTAACCCCATTCCCTGCAACCGAGTCAACCAGCGTCGTCAGTTCGGTCTCAGGCAAACACTCAACTCAAGTATGAACAGTATAAAGTCTTAAAAATGATTTCATAAATTAAAAAAAAAAAAAAAGTAGTTTAGTCGAGTTGAGATCTTCTACCAATCAAACACGTTCCAACCCTTTACTAACTAGATCTAACACCGCACATCTCACTATCAAATTGGGTGGGACCGCTATATATGAGATGTGCATTATAAGATCATGTTGGTTGAGGATTGCAACGTGTTTCGTTGGCAGGTGATCCGGTTGCAGTTTAGACATTTAGAAAACATTAACGAAAGGAGTCTTTATCTAATGGCCAAAGTTTAAGAGGTATTTATCACAAAAACAGAAAAAGTGAAAGGGTCTTTGTCACAGACCCGTATTACAAGACCTTCCAATTAGAGGTATGTACGTCAACTCTTTTAAACTAATTTCAACATAACGGACGTTTACCGTTAACTTTTATCCATCCGGTTTGATCCGGATACTAAAAAACGAAAAAAAAAAAGAAAAATCTAATGGATGATGGTTATGGGAGAACTTTCTCCGGCAGCAACCATTTCCCCTCTTTTAGTCTTATTAGCCGCTACTGGGTTGAATCATTAATGTGTGATATATACAACCAAATTCGCTCAACTTCAAAATCTGAAACTCCATTAGATTTCTTATCCATCGTCAGTCCATAATTTCATCAACCAGGCAAGAACCAATACAGAGAATCCCAGAAAAATGCAATATCATTCTCTAATTCAGTCGCTTGTTTTCTTCTCTCTCCATCTCTCCTTTACCTGTGCATTGTACTCTTCCCTCCTGGACCATTACTTTAAGTTCATGCATCCATCTCTTCTTCAGAGCATATCGGACGAGTACATCGAACTGACCAAGCCCCTCCCATCCGACGTATTCACTCCTTCCTGCTCTCTCCAGCTTCCCCAAGAGCGCTTTGCCTGCCCCATTGCATCGTCTAGCTCGATAGCATTGAAATTCTCCGCACCAACACGGCGGAGCTTATGGAATCTATAATGTTGGACGTCATCAGGTACTCTTCCCTGCTCTCCCGGTCTAATCACACTCACGGTAATGCTAGAAAATTTTGCAAATGACGCTTTCACTGGAGTTTGTAACGTTAACATCTCTCTTCTTTATTACGGGGAAAACGAGACCACGAATTCGCCTTCACTTGAAGATCGGAAATACCACAGAAAACTAGGTTTCTTAACCGGAAAAACTGTCAATCGGACTTGGAAAAAAGGGAATATTTGGATTTAAAGATGAGGAATTTGCAGTTACAACTATCAAGAAAAGGGCATTTCAAAGAAAGAAGCTAGCAACCATTTAACCACCCGCAAAATATTGAAGAAATTAACGCTCGCTGTTTCCATTAATCGAAGAAGAACAAAAACAACAAAACTATAAGCAATAACAGATGATGACGATTATAAAGAAGAAGAAGAAGAAGAAGAAGAAGAAGAGCATACCTGTACGGGCACCCTCTCAATCCTTTTGGCGAGCTTCCGGGCAAATGGGTCTTTGATCTTCTCGACCTCTTTGGGAAGAAACGATGGGAACCCGTCTGCCGAAACCCTTAAAGCCCTTGAGTTTCCGTAGGTCATCGGTGGCGCTCCGGCAGGTGCAAAAGCCACTGAACTACACGTCATTTCTCTAATACGGCGTAAATTAATACCAGCGCGCTGGGCTCCGGCCTACGGGCTACCACCACAGTCAACTGACTTACTGACACAATCAGAGAAAACAATCGCATCGACACTATACAAAGATCAGTAGGGCTTTTAGAAAGGGTTATTATTATGAGATCCATATAGTTTGCCGAATTTACTAGACTTACCTTTGCATAACACCCCCATAGTGTAATGCAATCATTACTTTTCGTGAAGGAAATGTTGCTGCTTATTGGCTTGCAAAAATAACAATGAAGAGCTGGTTCATTCCTTCCCCTTGGCTTTCATATATCTCTTTTTTAGACTCGGATGCCAGGCTTCTGCCTCGTTAGTTATGCTTTGTTTGTCACTTTCCCATTTGTATAAAAACCGTGTAATGACAGTATTTTGTATATCATTGTTCTCGAACTGTTGTTGATTCTGATCGTGAGACCGTTTGACCTGAAAATTGTTCAGGCAATCAGTTTTGTTTCACCCTTAATYCATTTTTGGGCCAAAAACCATTGATTTTGTCAGAGAATTGCTGTCGGGCGATTGAACCGTTGACCCGGACAATGGTTCGCAGTTTAATAAAGGATGCAAAGGAGATAAGAGAGGAGAGGAACCGAGACAAGACCGGTCTCAGATCTGAGATCACTAGATCCTAGAGACAATAGAGCCAGCAAAGAGATAAGAAGAAGAAGAGGAGGAAAAAACAAGATTTGCACTTTTGTAGATGTTGGAGAGAAATCAGATCTCAGTTCTCAGATCTCAAATTTGAGAACTGCAACTATTGTTGATATCGTCACCATTGTCATCATCGGCCAATGAACATCAAATCCTCCTCCTCCTCCTCCTTCTTCCCTCCTTTCTTTCTCCCTTTCTTTCGTTTTTTTTTTCCTTTTCTCTCCTTCATTTCTTTCTTTCTTTCCTTCTTTCTTTCTTTCTTTCTCAACCGACAATTACATAGTCTTTCTTTTCTCATATTGATAAAAGTCTAAAAGTTGCCCTAATGATCCAAACCGCCTGAACCTTTTGATTTGGATAGTCGAATCGTTGACATGAAAACCGGAGCCCATAGCAGTTCTATTTTTTTAACAAATTCCAATCGAACCCAAAATCATAGCCAATTAATAATTCAAACAGTTTAGCCAATCAGATCAACAGTGGATTGACAATACTATGTACCTGCATTTACGAGTGTTCACAATTCAATTTGATTCAGTTTGGAGGAGATTTCAAACTAAACTATTAAATTATGATTTGAGAAGTTTTCATATTAAACCAAATCGGACCAAACTGCAATTGTTGGTTTGGTTTCTAATAAGTTTTGTACTCAAGATATGCTACCCCACAAGTTGTTCCCACATACCTACCCATAGAACACCACTACCGTGTGCATTGGGAACATCTCCTCATGAATGATAAGGGAAATATTCCTATTGYGTAGCTGTAATGTCTCGTGGGTAGAGATTTGGGAACAGCTCGTGGGTAGCAGATTTGAGCCCTAAGTTTTGAATATGTTATTGGGCTTAACCTAATTATCATTTTTTTTTGTAAAATGAGTTTAACCTAATTAGAAATATTAGATAACATGCATACCTACATAAATATCAAATTGAAACGTTTAACAAGTGCTAGATATTACTACCAAATAAATTATATTCACACTTTCTCAAACATAAACAATTACTTGGCATCAAATTACAATTTAAAAATTTAAACAAACAACAACAATGTATGATGTGTTAAATGAATATATAAGAATATACATATGTACATACATATCTTTAAAAGTTACCTTACACATATTATATACATTAATAAATATGTTATTAATAATTTGGTTTATGGTTTTGTCTAATTTTTTATATTATTGATAATTTACATTTTAATATAGAAAACTAGGCCAAATCAAAATATTATAGTATGAGGAATTCTCATACAAAATAAACCATTTTAAGGCCATATTAGAACTAACTGTCGATTTCAAATTGTTTTATGCAATTTGACAGTCTAGACCATATAATAAACACCCCTACCAAGCTGTGAGTATAGAAACGGTTCCTTAACGGTAGGATCAAGTAAAGTTGTCACAAATTACAATGGTGTTTTTGTAATATATAAACTTAAAGGGCAAATAAACCAAAAAAAAAAGAAGGGTAAATTACAAAGACCCCCTACTACCATGGGTTAAATGGTAAATGGCAAATACCACTTTGAGCTTTCGTTTGTGACAAAAATTCCCTTAACTTTCATTTTGCCACAAATACTCCCTTTGTTAGTAGGGATGGCAAAAGGGTGGGTTCAAGGAGTGTTTTTGTAAATTCTAGACCCTACCTACCTCTCTAAACCCTTCAACCCGTACTTTCCCCAAAACCCATAGTAGGTTAGATTTTGAGAATCCAAATCCTTTCCGCACATGAAAAATGCAAAACCCTCCTTGACCCTACCCTCCCCACATTCAAGGGTAGGAGCGGGTTGGGTTTAGAACCCGCATATAATTTTCTATTATTTCTTGTCATATATAAGTAATAAATAAGTAAAATAATACAAATAAATAAAGTTTTTCAATTATTTGATTAAGGCATAGAAAAACACATAAACTATCAATTATTCTTCTTGTAAAATTTAAAATATTACCAAATTCAAGACCTAGTACAAAAAAAAATTATATGCTTTCCAACAATATGCCGGTCGGGGAGGGTCAGATTTAGCCTATTGTACCTTACTTGTACCGTATGAGTTGGGGAATCCCGAAACCCATCCCTACCCCAAAATCCATTCTTCAAGTAAAAGAAAAGAAAACACCCCGTCGGGGATAGTAGGGTTGGGTACCCACCATGTAAGGTAGAAATTTCCATTCCTATCCATTAGAGTTATGTTAGTTAACTTCAAAAAAGATTATCATTCAACTGTTTAATTTTTTTCTTAAATCTCTAAACTACCCTTTCTTATTTATTTAAATGATTTATGATTTGACTAGTTTTTTAAATGTAACATTGAAGCCATCTCGGTTTCTCCAATAGATCCTTGCAAATTTCAAGCTATATTCAATATTCAAATGAAATGGTAAAGATTTCTTTTTGATAGATATAAATTTATGGTTTCATTTGTTTTTTCTTGATTTATTGGAAAAAGGAGTGGGTAATTTTTATATTTGAACATGAAGAGAGGCATTCATATGAGTGAAATGAATCAATAATTTAAAAATAAAACTTTTTTCTATACTAATGAAATGATTCCTCTTAGGCCCTGTTCGGTGCCTCTGATCTCTTAACGCTGAAGTGGTTTCGTACCACTTTCAGCGCTAAAGAGGTGTTCGGTGGCTCTTAACACTGAAGCCTAATGATAGCTCAAGTACAAATGAATCATGTCATTATTTTAATGGATTTTACCCATATTGCCCCTCTAATGCTCAATTAACTTATAACATCTCATATGAAGACCCATGGGACCCACCACCAATCTTTTATTTCCCCCATAATATTATTATAACGTAAGTAATAGTTCATTATTTATATTATTCATTATCGTCTTATAGTGTTATTAATAATTACTCATATTAATTATTATAGCTAATTATTTATAATATTATTTACCAATTATAATATTATAATGAAACCAAGAATTATTTATATTAAATAGTATTATAAATTATGAATAGTAATAATAAGAAATTACTATTATTATTGTTATTATTATTATTATTATTGATATACTATTAATATAATATTCATAATACTAATATTATAATATTACAAACATTATAAATTAACGATTAATATTATAATATTCATTATAATATATTATAGTAATATTCTAATAGAAATTAATTAATTAAAATATTAATTATCATCATATAGTTTCTTTAATTATTAATTACTACTTAATTATTTATAATAGTTATTCACTAATAATAATAATAGTAATTGTTATTATTATTATTATTAATTAATCAATCAATTATTATTAATAATAGTTAATGAATTATTAATAATATGTATTATTTAATCATAAAAATTATTAATTATTAATTAATAAATAAATTATTAATATTAAGTATTAATTACTAATTAATTGTTAATTATTAATAATATTTCATTAATTAATTAATAATAGTAATTCATAATTAAGTAATAAATAATTAATTAATCAATTATTAATAATAATAGTTAATTAATCGTTAATAATAAATAATAATTATTAATTAATTATTATTTTTAATGATTATTATTATTATTAATTAATTAATATTACTAATTATTAACAATTAATATTAGGTAATATTTATTATAATATTTTTTAATATTGTTTATTTATTGAATTATATAGATAAATAAAAATTCTCTTATATGGGGTTAAATTGGACATTTGACATTTTTCATAATTCATAATTCAGAACAACATTATCTACATTCAAAGTTCAGAGGAAAGAAAAGTTCACTAATACCAATATACCTGTTAATGTAATTATTACACTTTCAGATGTCAGGCTTCAAAGCAAACGAATAGGCCCTTACTTTAGATGGTTTTGTTTGGATAAAATGGAGGTATATTTGGTCAATTAGGATTTAAGATAAAAGAGTGAGGAAAAGAAAATAAAGAAAGTTTAGCAAACGTTTTGGTACTTTAATGCATTATGCCATCTGACTTGGATTATGTTTGGTTCTGTGGGCGTTTGTTTGAAAAAATGCCACCACATCAATGCCATTTAGCATCGGTGTTTATTGTGCATGAAACCAATGTTTGATTTCAACATTTATCAAATAAACATTAAAAAATAGAAATACTTGTATTTATGTGCATAAGGTCTTGGAGGAAACTTCAAATTCGGGTTTCTTCCCAAAGCCCTAACCTTTATTCAAACGAAATGCTTTATTAGAGCATTGTTAGCTGAGGTGGAAATAACTTTATGGGGTTTTACTTTATTTGTAACATCCAACCAAACAACAAAAACAATATACATTTAAAGTAACCTTGCTTATTTGAGAAACACCCTAAGCGCCCACGGAACAAGTTTAGGAGTTATTTGTTAAGGGACCTTTTTAATTTATCCAAAAATAATAATGCCGAGATGTTTCAACCCAAATTTCTGATTTTTCATTACGAAGAAGTACAGACAGGCCCAATACAGATTTCTGATTTTCATTACAGAGCTATAAACATTCAAGAGGTCAAAAACCCACACTCTGTACACCCATACCCGCCCGTGAATTGGCATCAATTCTGAGCTGGCACCTACCCCAAATGTACTTTGAGCCAGTGAGCCAACAAATTCTGACCCTGGGCTGAACCGTCATTCTCCCTTTTGTTTTATCTCCGAGAGAAAAAACCCTCTATCAACGCTGCTATTGCATATCCGAAGAACCAGACAAGTTCCTCACCTGTAGACCTGTTCATGGGTCGGGCCGGGCTTTGACTCTTTATTAACAGAAAAATGTTAGGCCCGAGCCCGAGCCCGGCCCTAATAAAAAGCCCGAAGCCCGAGCCCGAGCCCGAAGCCCGACCTAATAAAAGAAATTCAAATTTTTCCCTATTCAAATAGACATTATCTATTTTAATTCAGATGTTTTTTCCCCTATTTAAATGAACAATGGGCCTACAAGTGAATCAACAACCTTCTCAAATCAAAAAAATTATTCAAATGGACATCACATAGGGTTTTTACTTAGGTTTAACTATAGATCGGACCGGGCCGGGCTATTTTGGCAATTTGATCTCGTAATTCTGATGATGATTTTACTTCGTCAATGATCTTCTATCCTCACTAGCGAAGTGCTTTTAAATAGGATTTGTGAGACCGAATCTGCTCCTCACACATGATGCCTTACACCGACCTCACAAGCACATCCCACCGTGCATTGAAAATATCTTCTATACTTATATGTTATTATTTACGAAAGATCTCAATACACGTTAGGATATGCCTATGAGGTCATTATGAGGCGCCCTATGGGAGGAGCATATCCCAATTTGGTCATTTGTTTGGGAGTAAGATAGGGAATAAGATGATGTCGTAACTACTATACGAGAAAGAAGGTGGAGCAAATTTTGCATCAATTGTTGAGATCAAAGTTTATACTGATAGTAAGTGCAAATGATATCTTGGCTCAGTACGAAAAGAATATAAAATGTAAATGCGTACAAAAGGTTTTGTACTTTATCCAAACTAAGTAAAATGTACAAATTTTTTATCAAGTACAAGTACCATTGTAAATTATAGTTACATGGCTCCCTCTGTCACCACTCACCACGGATAAAATAACATGTCACAACTAGCATCTTAATATTTTTACTGTCTTGATGGTAATTATACCTTGTAGAATTATAATATCCCGTACTAGCATTTTTTAATGTAAATGTAATTAGTTAAAATTTTGAGGGTGTTCTTAAATTATTCTTATGATTTAACTAATTGATTAAATGCATTTTCAAAAATATACAATTTACCTTTATTATAACTTCGAACACCAGCATTATCATAGGCACCGATTCCAACGGAATATTTCGTTGTCCCCTCTGGCATCGGCTTTGTCGGCATTGTCATCTCCGGCACCGACATCTATTACTCGCGGTTGGAAATGGACGACCAATGTCTCCGGAGGTTTGGAACAAGCATCCACATAACGGTTGGTTCGCTGGTTCGGAACAGCGTCTCCGGCACCGGCACCATCTGGGTTTGAAAAGAATTTTCAAAATAAAACCCAACTCCGAACCCTCTTGCTTCGTGAGATTACTTGGAGGCTGCCGCTGCGCTGGTGGCCGTTCTCACGACTGGACCCACTACTCCGGCACTGCATGCCCTGACTTCCGCAAGGGTAACTGCAAGAGGGGTGACGAACTGACGCGTGCGAGTTCGCACACGGAGTATTTGAATGTTGGCTCCATCCGGCGCAATATCGTACGCAGCCCTGTAAGGATGTTTCTAGTTGCTGCCGTCGCGTCTGTTTTTTCGCTCACAGACCAGAGCAGTTACGAGTGCTACCCCAACAAAGTCCGATGACGCTGGTATCTTCTGAGTCTTATGACGGAGTCGGTTCGTCCTCTCCGACTCCGGATGTGGCGAGGGTGTCGGAACTAGTGAAGTGAGTGGGGTTGGTGATAGAGTCCTCCGTCTTTGCATTTTCTATTTTTTTATTAAATATTTTGCTTTCAGATCCGCTTCTGGGTTCGTTTGGTTACACTAATTTTTCAGGTTGTGAATAGTAAGCTGAAAGATGAATTGCACAGGTTTAGCATGAGTAACTGAAGATTTTTGTATATATGTAGAAGGTGGTAGATTCAGATTGTCATATCTGAATTGTTGGGCTGCCGAAGATGGGTAGCAGATTGTCATATCTTTCTATATTTTTAATCCTTCTTTATATTTTGCTTAGTTACTACGATCAATCTTGATTTTCTGATATCTGTAATCTGATATGAAATTATGCTCTTATGTCTTAAGCCATTAAATAGCAATCATCATTTTATTCACCACCGAGTGGAGTTTTTGGGTTTGAAAGGTTAGGGTTTTGATGAATCAACGTCTCTATCTCTTTTTTTCTATTTTATTTTGAAAATTTGAAGATGAATAAAGGGTAAAACAGTTTTATTTGTCTTTATGTTAACGAACACTAACGATAGGGGAGGTATCAGTCAATTGTCAGAAAAAATAAGAGTAGCCTTAGTAAAAAGATTATGAATGTTTGTTACCCAAGAATCTTGAAATCTATTTTTGAAATTAATATTCCAGGGGTTACCAAAAACAATTACTTGGGTATAAGAACAGTTGAGAAAGAGGTGTGTAAGAGATTTAACATGAGATTCATAGAAGACATCTTAAATCATTGATTGGAATATAATCATTGATAATTCTCCATAAAAACATCTTAAATCTTGGGAAATATTGGCCTGAAGCACATAGATTTTGTGCTGATAATCTCTCTACTGTAAATTTACCTGATGAATGAGGGAGCCAAATCCAATGTACTAGGTTTGAGTCTGAGAAATGGGGGTTGCCTTAATAGATTGAGCTTCTCTCGAAGAAAATAGGGAGTTGATGAGTGTGGAGTTCCAATGGCCTTGATGGAGGAGGTGGGAAACATTTAAGTGTCTGATATTTGGGGCCAAGGGGAGAGGGATCCAGGAGAAGGAGTGGTTAATTTAGATCCATGGTCGATGTGAAAGAGGGAAATCTGAATTCGTATTAACTAGAGCACCACATTTAGAGGCTAATTCCCGAATTTCAGGACTTATGGATTTCCAATAGATGGACCCTTTGGCAAGGATGGCAGAAGGAAACAGGCTTTTATTTCTCAGGTATTTCGATTTCCAAATTTGAGCCCAGAGTTTATGTTGTTCATTGATGTATTTCCAGGCTACGATTAAATAAGGTCAAATTTTTAAAACCTAATCCTCCTGTAGTTTTTGGGAGAGTTAGTTTATGCCAAGCACACCAACGATAAGAATGGTAAGTCTAATTAGTGGAACCCCACCAAAATTGGCAAAACGTTTTTTCAATATGATCTATGGACTTTTTAGGCAATTTAATAAGAGACATGGCATCGATGGGGGTTGCCAAGGATTGATTGGATAAGGACTTGCTTTCCAGCCTGGCTTATTGCTAAGGCTCTCCACCTATTTAACTTTGCTCCAATGTTTTCCAAAATGAAAGTTAATTGAGCATGTTTGTTTCTGGACCAAAAGAGAGGAAGACCAAGGTGTCTGGTATTTTCTAGTAATGGCTTCATTTTAAGTTGACGTCTGATCAGTCTTTGAAGTCAGGGGTGAATGTTTTTACTGTAGTAAAGACCAGACTTCTCATAATTAATTAACTGTCCAGAGATATTTTGAAAAGTATTTAGAATTTGATTGAGGTTATCAATTTCATTCCTATGGGCTCTGATGAAGAGCATAATGTCATCCGCAAATAAACTATGAGAAATCTTCGGAGACAAGGAGGTAGGAGAAAGACCTTGGATTCTATTTTCTTCCTCAGCATTTTACAGAAGTCTAGAGAGGTCCTCCATGGCTAAGATGAAAAGGTAGGGAGAAAGGGGATCCCCTTGTCTTAGACCCCTAGAAGGATAAAAGTGACCTTCGGAAGTACCATTAATGAGGATGAAATAGGAAATTGAGGAGATACACTCCTTGATCAGGTGACAGAAGTCTTCGAAGAAACCGAGGAGGGATAGAATTTTTAGCAGATAACTTCATTCTAGTCTGTCTTAGGCCTTTGACATATCTAGTTTTAGGCCAATGTAACCCGAACCTTTCTTTTTGTGTTTTAAACAATGGAACAGTTCTTGAGTGATGATGGAGTTTTCTGCCATTTGGCGATTAGGTACAAAAGCCATATGGTTTGGGGATATACATTTGTCTAGGATAGGACACAGACGGTTTGCAATGACTTTAGATATAACTTTGTACGTGACATTGCAAAGACTGATTGGTCGAAAGTCCTGAACTTTGGTACAGTCAATTTTTTTGGGAATAAGGCAAATAAAGGTATGGTTCATTCTTTTGAAAAGCCTTTTATTAGAAAAAAAAATTCTTGTACCAAAAGGACTAAGTCTAGTCCCATCAAGTCTCAAAAGTCCTTAAAAAAACCAAGGCATGCATGCCATCTGGCCCAAGGGATTTTAAACTCCTTCTAGAAAAAATGCAGCTTTGACTTCTTCCTCTATAGGAGTGACCAACAATAAACTGTTTTCAGTTTCTGAAACAATTGGTCTTATCACCTCATCTAAGCAATCTAAATGAGAGGGATCTTGACTCGAATATAATTCAAAAAAATAGTCCACAAAAAATTGAGAAACTTCCTTATGATTTGTCTTCCAAACATTATGGGGATCCTTGATTCCCTCAATGAAGTTTCTTTTTCTCCGAAAGAAAAAACTCTCTATTTGCTTATTTACTAGTTCATATTCTTTGTGCAGACAAAGGAAATTGGATTAATCTTCCTGTTGTTCTACCTATAAGATCTTATCTTCCAATTGATTGAGCTTTAGTTTAGGATCAGTAAAGTGGGTTGACTTCCAAGTGATTAGATTCTTTTTCACATAGTCTAATTTCGTTGTTATTCTATAAGTTGCATATCCTGTGACAGGAATATACCAACCATCTTCAATGGCTTGCTTACGGGAATGGATTGTGAGCCACATTTCTAGGAAACATAAAGGTTTAGGATGATTGGTTCTAGGGGGATAAATTAAAGATTAACGGGTGATGATTCAAATCCCATTTGGAACCAAGGGCAAGGTTGGCATTTGGATAGAACCCTAGCCAGTTAGGAGAAACTAGAACTCTATCAAGAGTTCGCTTCACATGACCACTATGTCGTTTGTTGGACCACGATAGTCCTTCTCCCTGAATGTTCACTTCTAATAGGTTATGATCTATGTCAAAATTATGATACTGTCTAAAAGAGAGAGAAGAGTGGTTGGAGGAAGTAGAAGGTTCCAAAGAATTCAAGGCAACTGCTTCATTGAAGTCACCAATTATGGCAAGAAGTAGGTCTGCTTGCTGGAAATAGTCATTAAGATGTAGCCAGAATTGATTTCTGTGGTGTTTTATCGGTGGTCCACAATTAAAACCTATAATCCAAGAGAAGTGAGAATCTTGAACTTTAAATAGCACATACCTGGCAGACGAAGACAAAAAAGAAACCTAAAACCCCGCTTTCGAGAGGATTGCTAATCCTCCTACTCTTCCTTCATGATTGACAGTGATGCAATTATGATAATGTAAAATATTAGTCAATCTATTAATTTTATCTTTAGGGATCTTTGTCTCACACAAGAAGATAAAGTCAGGATTTACATGGTTAACAAAGTCTCTGATTCCCTTAACTGCCTTGGCCCTTGGGGCGCCCAGCCCCTTGGTAGTTCCAGCTAAAGACAATCATTGATAAAGGTGGGGATGTTTTGGGCCAGCCACCTCTACCCACAAATAAAAGAAAAGAAAGGAAGGAAGGGGAGAACTTGCCGAACGTTGATCCTTTGAGTTTTGGTTTTCCTTAGAATGTCCCACCAGATCTATCATAAGTATACAATTAATACGAGTCTCCTTAGAGGGATGATCTGGCGTATCATAAGTAGGCAGGTGTGGGGATTCAGGATCTAAGAACAGGTGAGAAGTCGAATCGAGTCTAGGTCGTTTGCCTCGAGCACAGGAAGAAGGGCCCGGAGTGTCTTCGAAAAGTTGATTCACTAAGTCTTGGGTTGTCTCCGCTAAATGAAAAGTTGCTGCAGACAATAGAAGAGTTAGTAGGGATGAGGTATGTAGGAGTCTGTGGGGAGGAAGTAGAAATAACCAGTTGAGGATGTTTAGTAGGTGAGGAGGTTCCTTCAACAGGAGGGTTTTCAGGTGCTAGAGGGATAGGCTGGGGGATATCTATGAAGTCCATGAACCGAGGACGTTTCCAAGTCCGCCGTAGGGTAAGTTCAGCCCTCAGCCATGGGCCAGGAAGGTTCATAACCCTCCAGCTAAAGAACTAATCGTAAGAACGGCCCTGAGGGTCAGACAAAGGTTTGGAGCAGCGACGAAATTGATGTCCTATTTTTCCGCAAATATAGCACACCCAGGTGAGATCCTCATACCTATAAGTGATCCAGTTGGTGACAGTTACAAAGCAACCAATTCGAAGAGGACGATCCACAGATATAGTGACTTTAGCTCTAATGTAATTTTGAACGACAGTAACATTGCAAGTGGGACCTAAGCATTCAAAAAGAGGACGACCCACATCTACAGCTAAGGATTCAAAGGGAAGGTCATGGATTTGAACCCACACTTCAATCTCTTAGAGATTCCAAGTGTATTGAGGGAGACTTGGGATCCAAGGTAACATAAGAATCCATTAACCGCTTAACGTCCAATGTCTGTTTAAACGAACACTATCATAATCCTCAGCAAAATGGAAGTTTAACCAAAAGTGACCTCTATGGAAAGGGGCCATTAAGAGAGTACCCGGGTCCAAAATCTAGAGCTTCAAATTGATCTGTGAGCCGGGGGAAGAAACGGTAGATAAGAGAGAGTTACCAGTTATGAGCAACGTCTGGAGGGATTAGAGGATGAATATTGGCTACCTCTATGCCATTGTTCCTGTTTCCCTGAAGCATATGTTGAAAGGCTTCGTTCAGAGCTTCTAAGTTATCCATAGTGAAAGAAACCAGAACAGGTTAAGAGGGAAGGTAAGAGGACTGAGAGGAGGGAGGACTGAGAGAGCGGGGGACACTGAGGGGAGAAAAGAAATTGTCAAGAAGGAAGAAGAAAAGAGAGCCTAAACAATCAAGTGACTTGACAGCTAAACCCTCAAGCTAAACTACTAATTAAAGAAACTGGACCAGAAGCCTAATCTTAAGCAAACAGAACGAGAAGAACCGGACTAGGATGATTAAGCAAAGAGAAGATACGAGAAAACTAACAATAAAATTAAAAACAAACCAGAAGCAACAAGTGTCTTAAAAACGGTCCAGACAAATAAATGTACAGGTGATAGGGATACTCCCTGTTTCTTAGGTATTTAGAGCGGTGAAACATGTTTGTTGACGGTGGATTCTTCCACTGCATGCAAGGACCAATGAGTAGGTTGTCAAACCTTCTGTGATTCGCCATCATAACCGATTTATAGACAACTGGACTCAATCCAACACATCTACTTACAGAATGAGCTCCTCCACTACATGAACGTCTAGAACAATCTCACTTCACCCCATGGAAACCCTAGCTTGCACCAACGACGGATGCATAACTCTCTGTAGTCTTGTAGGCCTTGGCTAGTTGGCTTTGTATCTCACACCAGCTTAGGAATTGCATTATATTATATTATATTATATTATTATCGCCTGGACTTGTGTTTGAGATCCAAATTGTGGGCTGAAATGAGATCAGACCTGAGTTAAGCCCTTTACAAAATTCTAGCCCAAGCCCAAGTTTGCCGTACACTGCTGACTTCTTCTAAGCCCACTCTAGATTTTGGTGATCTGGTCTGCACACCGCCTGCCATGAATTTAAAAGAAATTGCTTCCCAGGCTACGGGTAATTCCTTTTTAACTTATCCATTTGGTCTTAAATTTGCTATGGTGTTTGCTATGCAATTTCATTTGCATTGATGCAATACTCCTATCTATTTGTATTAAAAAGTTGAGGGAAAGTTCCTTTCGGTTTCAACAACTTTCATTCAACTTTCTGTTCTGTCTTATCAAACCAAACACAGCTTAAATTCTATTGAGCTCTTTCTCTATTCAACCTTGACCATCTCAAGTCTCACCTTTTTGGGTAAAAAGAACAAACATTTAAAGTCTTTTGTCAGATGTTGCCTGGCAAAGGGTTTACAGACTAAGGCCTTGTTTGGTTGGTGAAATAATGGTTTAGAATTGAAATCAAAATAGATTATTCCAATTGCAATTATTTGGTTGGGCAGAATGGGAATCCTATTTTTATCTAATAGAGTGATCTTCTTAATAGGAGAATGGTCACTCCCTCCCCCTCCGTTAGAAATAGAATCCCATTCCTATTGATTCCAATTTTAATTCTCATTTCTGTCTAATCAAACAAATTCTAAAAATAGATCAATCTAATTCCGATTCTAAAAGATTTTTATTCTAAATCCAATTCTAACTATAAACCAAATGAATCCTAAGAATTTTCCAGCAGATGACTCAATGAGACTACTCATGGGCTTCCTCGTTGCTTCCCGGTTCGTTCTCAAATTTGCGTAGCCCACAGAGATTATTAATAAATTAATAAAATAAAGTCCTCCATCACTCCACCCAAATATGAGCTCGGATCTCCTACGAGAAAGGCTCTTCTTACATGACATCTAGTTGCATATTCGGAATATCTCCCATACCTGTGTTAATTCATGAATAGATATTCCCAATTTGTTTTAATGCTTTCCGAGTGTATAAAATTTTTGGTTACAGGGAATCCCGTTGGATCCAATAGTCTGGTCTGGGCTGAGCTCAATTGTCGGCCACGTGGATATATGCATGTACATTATATATTAAAAATTTTATATTTAAAGGCAAAATTTTTTCTTGAAGAAACCAAATAAGCCCACCAGAAGAATTATCCCCCACAACATTCCACAGCACGTCCCCACCCTGTATTCGAAATATCTCCTGATGATGACATCATTATTTTTGTCATTGAGAGATGTTTCCGATCATGCATGATAGGAATGTGCTTTGGGATGTTGTGAGGGGCAATCTTGTAGGGGACTGATTTGAGTTCTTTCTAGAACATGTCAACAATATTCTTTTATATATTGAATATAATGTGCTTGATTTAAAGGAAAAAGTGGGGAAAAGAAGGAGAAAATAAGAAAATCTTTACAAATCTTTTATAGGTGTTCCTATCTTTCTCTATTTTTTTCCTTCAAATCAAGCAGTCTTAACATATAGTAAATAAGTAAATTTGGCAAAAGATGTAAAAAAACTGAGACCAGCCCGAGACTAACCCAAACCCAAGTTGAACCCAATCTGAACCCAACCTAACCCAAAACAACTTAGGTTGAGGTAGGGTTGACATCAACCCGATCCAGACCGACTTGCACCCCTACTAATACATAGACCTGTTCATGGGCCGGGTGGCCCGACCCCTGGACGGGCTTGGACATTTTTATAGGCCCGCGGGCTTAAATTCGGGCCAAAAAGCCCGGCCCGCAATAAATTCGAGCCGGGCTCGAGTTTTGTCAAAATAGCCCGGCCCGAGCCCGGCCCGACCCAACCTAATATTAAACTTAAAATTATTTTATGTGATTATGTTCATTTGAATAATTTTTTTTGATTTAAGAATGTAAAATTGTGTTTTAAAATATAAAAGAAAGGGAAAAATACCATAGGCCCATTGTTCATTTAAATAGAAAAAAAAATACTTATCTGAAATTTTAATTCTAATTTGAATAGGGAAAATTGTTTTTTTTTTCAATTTGGTCGGGCTTCGGGCTCAGGCTCGGGCTTCGGGCTTTTTACCAGGGCCGGGCTCGGGCCCAAGTTATAGGCCCGTTGGTCGGGCCGGGCTCGGGCTCGGGCTCGGGCCTAGTATATTTTCATTAGTGACAAGTGAAAGCCCGGCCCGACCCGGCCCATGAACAGGTTTACTAATACCACTATTCTGCATGGAATAACATAGAGTAACATGCAAGGTTTTTAAAAACAAACTGGACAGGAAACCATTATGGGGATCGGTTCCCTGGTTGAACTATCCGATCATCCGGACCGAATATAGCCCATTCTGAAAAAAGTAAAAAATAAAAACCCGTTGTTTGGATTGATGATTCAACCACCCGAATCAATAGTTTACTGACCAAATCAATGGTTTTCAGCCAAAAAGCGGTTCAGGTGACCGTTTCCGGTTTTCCGATCCGACCGTCCGACCCGGTTCGGTTTGAAAACATTCATACGGTGATGCAGGGAAATTTTCTCTTTACCGTTAATCACACAGTGCGGGCGGCAAGATGTTAAGAGTGAAACAAAATTGGCTCCTTCAATGAGATACGATATAACTATACAAGCGTCCTATAAGATACTCTACTGATTTACACGTATTTAAGATTGTATTAAAATTGGAATTTTAGTTCAGGTTGACGTACAACTTGATGACGTGTTCATAAACGAATGAGCGAAAAAGTGAAGTGAGTATATTTATTCAAGTTCATTTCATTTGGGGCAAGGCAGCATACGACTTTACAGAGAGCGAGACTAATCGTCATGGACACCCGGACACAGCAGCAAACAGAGAGAGCTCCCCGACCTTCTCCCGGTGGTGGAGGCTTCTCTGCCATTGTCACTGTTCTGATCGCTTTCCTCTCCTTCGCTGCTTTGGTAAAATCTCTCTTCAAAGTTTCATATATTATTCTCTCTCTCTCTCTCTCTGCTCTTCGTGCTATTTGTTTAATCCATTCTTAGATCATTTTGAGGTTGCTCCCTGTCTGTTTTATTAACGCCCTAATAGAACGGTTTTAGCTATTTAGTCAGAGCATAGCTTTGTCTGATTTTTACTGTTTTGGGAAAGAAGCGCAGTGTGTTTGTCGATTTAGAATTCCGCTTTGTGCTTTAGCAACTGTATTTTGTGCAACGAAGTTTCTTAGCGGTTACAGAACCAAAAATCAGGAAAAATACGAGAAAGAGGAGAAGAAATAGACGATTGAATGCAATTAGACCTCCCAAGTACCTTTTATTATCTATTCTTCCTCTTCCCTCATTACATCCATTATGTATGTATGCCTCTACATACTTGGTTCCTACTGATGATAGATATGCAAATTGGATAATCTAGTTCATTAGAAATTCCTAGTAAGAAGATAGCAGACCAAGATTCCTGCTGTATATTATTCCTTTATAGGAACAGCGACCACTGCCGTTATGAAATTTATCTATAAACTTCATAACCGCATAATCCATTTTTGAACTTTGTGGTGATAATCATTTTGAAAATTACTGATTCTAGCATCAATTAAATGCACTCTAGAGTGGCATTTTGTTTGGGACCAGCAAATGGTGGATAAAGTGGTATTTTGTTTGGTTTGATCCGTGACAGAAGCATGAAGCATAAGAATTTGAACTTCTATTGGCTTCAGTGGCTTACTCATTTTTGGCATTTTATTATTTATTCAGATGAAAACCATGCCAAATTTATGGGCAAAGTGTTAGGCCTTGAGGGGGGTCACGGACCATGAGGAGTTGCCAAAATCGGGAGCTTAGTACACATACATGCGCGTAAGACTTGTACACAAGAGATGAACACCACTTCTTGTGTCTTTCCAATGTGGGACTCTCTTTCATTCCTCATTCCATACACCTACTCACATGTGCATCCCAACATTCTCCCTCTCACATGTGAGTTTCTTTAACCACTCCCCCTCGAACGGAAGTTGATCACCAAGCTTGACATGTACCATACTGTGCACTGCATGCACAACACCAAGAGCCCTTGTTCACGACCACAGGGAGCCTACCACCTCCTGCTACCTATTTGAACACACGTAACCATGGGTGGTATCATGGGAACCATGTACATGCTCTTGAAAACCGTTCACCAACTACTCTCATCCAACCCATTTGACCATGGGGAACTGGTAGAGCCATGAGAGCCATCACATGCAAACTACTCAACCATGGGGAAAGGAAGCAAAGCCATGGGAGTCACCGTCATGTTCGTCTGTCAACACTTGCACCCAGCCGAACATTCGGCTCTGATACCACTTGTTGGGCCTTGAGGGGGGGTCGCGGACCATGAGGAGTTGCCAAAACCGGGGGCTTCATACACATACACATGCGTAAGACTTGTACACAAGAGGTGGACACCACTTACAACCCAAAAGCCTAATCTATTGGGTTATGGGCCGCTCTTGTATATAAGTCCCTTGCATGTCTTGTGTCTTTCCAATGTGGGACTCTCTTTCATATCTCATTCCATACACCTACTCACATGTGCATCCCAACACAAAGAACAGGGTCTCTCTTTTCAATAACAATGGCGGCTGTACCCCTTGCTATTGAGTTGTGCAATGGCATTATTGTGTTAGGGAATCCGTTACCATGACTCTTATATGACCAGTCAAGGATGAGAAAATGATACAGCCATGCGGTGAGATTATGACAAGTATTCCATGGGTACTGTGGACATATTTCTCTGCTATTGATTGAACATTGAAAAGTTTGTGCTGGCACTAGTTTTCCACAGAATACCCAATGTCTATAAACCTGAGATTGGAGTTTCCCTTTTCAGTGGAGGAGGTAAAAAATGTGAATGCCTGGAAGGCCTTGCCAACCATTCTGCCAGAGCATCTAGGGGCACAGGGGATTGTTTAATGAACATTTTTGCTTCAATTTGATTCTTTACCATGCAAATAAGAAACAGTATTTT
This sequence comes from Nelumbo nucifera, assembly GCF_000365185.1. The sequence goes on from NW_010729075.1 coordinate 7,052,429, forward strand.
TATAAAGTAAAATTTCTATTGAGCCAAAATCAACCTCACTTAAATTCTATGTCAACAGAGGGGAAAAGGAAAAGAATTAATCATTATCTCAAGAGAAGAAATAACTATTTTAAAACTAAGCTGTGTTTGGTTTGAAAGAAAAGGTAGGGAAACTGTATAAGATCTGTATAGGTTTCCCTACCTTTTATTTCAAACCAAACACAGCCTAAAGGAAAACAAATAAAAAAGAAGCAAAGATAGAGAATTAAGAAAAAGACAAGAAAAGAAGGGGAAAATCCTCTTTAATAGAATGAGAAGAAGAACAAATTTCCTACACCTGCTAAAATTCATCTTACGAGTCTACTAAGTTTGTTATTTTCTTTGGTCATATCTGGATTTGATGTTAACATCAACACTTGGATCCCATTTCACTTTCCTTCAAACACTAGTGTCTGACATGAACCATGAAGTAATTAATGCAATTTATGAACCATAATAGGCCCATATGAATGTCTTCACAATGTAGTACACAGTTTATCTCATTGGTTTCACCATTTCAGAGGCATCACATGAAACATTTCACTGGCCTGAAGCATGAGGGATAAACCTGTGGGCATGGTCTCTTCAATAAATGTATAAAATAATAATGCCAATAAAAAGCGGGGTAAATAATACAAAATGAATGGTCAAGGATAAAAATTACATGGACAAAGAGTTGATAGTTTAGAGAATATCATAAAATTCTACTATTATGTAAGCATGTTTTGATTTTTGATATAGGAGCATTATTGCACACAACTACAAATACTGCCCAAAAGGTGTGTATATAATAAAAACTGCAACTTGAATATACAATCAGATAAAATCATATGTACTTTAGTTCTTCCATTTTGATGCCTTAAATGTCATTCTTTACCTCTTTTGCTTGTCAATTTTGTATTCCTTGGGACAACATGAGTTTTAAACTCAAATATACTTAATAAGCCCTCCACTTTTTGACTTCTCTTATCAATTTTCTTGAGAGCCATTTGATGAGCTCCTGAGGTTCACTTCTGTCAATTTGTGGTGTTAGAATTGCTCGAGGCAGTGCTTCATCTCATGCCTCATGAGTCAAGTCCAAAGGCATTTGATGCACATATTGTGCACCACTCATTCACCTATGCCTGGGTATTGAAATGGTCTCTAGATTGTTGTTGGGTACTTCAATTTCCAGTTTGCTTATTCCATGTAATTTTGGTTTGGTGATCTGTGCTTTATCTGTGGATAAAATAGTTCAATTGCCTAAAAACAAGTTACTGGTATTTGTTTTGCATGTGTAGGGTGTCATTACTCCAATAATCTTGCATGGTCTCCTAGGGGTTCACCTTAAAATTATTTTATTTCCTTGCTTAAATATTTTGTAGCCTTGACATACATATAATTAAAATCAGAATTCATAACTAGAGGAAAATTTTCTCCACAGTTTATCAAAACCCACTAACTTGGATGTGCTATGATAAAATAAACAGGTGCTTGTGCCTGCGTTTTCAACTGCAAGTGGTAATTTTTCCATATTACATCAAGTCCCAGAGGGTTATGTTGGCGTTTACTGGAGGGGAGGTGCCCTTCTGAAAACAATAACTAATCCAGGTATGATTATGTTCAGTTTTGTTGCAAGTATTCAACTTGTACACATTATGATTGAACTCATTTCTTTTCTAGGTTTCCATTTGAAGATGCCTCTGATAACTCAGTTTGAGCCTATTCAAGTGACCCTTCAGACAGATAAGGTATTGGTATTATTTCCCTCAGGGCTATGGATAGAATTGTTCAAATCAATTTCATTATGAGGCTGATAGTCTTATTTGACCAAAAAAAAAAAAACATGAATTGTTGGTTGGGATCAGTGGTGGATCCGTCTTTTCATCTAGAATGTGGGATAGAAAATCTTATCCAGTTTGTAGGCTAAAAGTTGAAATGAAATCTACTTGGCATGTAGTTTTCAGTTAAAAACAAGCAGGGGGGGGGACTCAGGTGGTATTGCTGACCAATCATCCTACTAACAAAAGTTATCTTTCATTTGTGAATGAAGGTTTGCCAGCCATGCTTTTATTATGGATTTTTTTGTGTTAAAACAATAATTTTTTTATTATCCATGTGCTTTGTTGATCTAAAATGAAGAAATAATTGCTGTATATCACTATCAAACAATATTTGCTCTTTTTTTACAAAATAAATAGGTAAAGGATATTCCATGTGGTACGAAAGGTGGTGTTATGATCAGCTTTGAGAAGATAGAGGTAGACCATGAAAACTTGCACCTCTTTTTGCCATTCAAGTTGGATACCATCTTGGTATTAAAATTGACTGGATGCTTTCTCCAGGTTGTTAATCGTCTTCAAAAGGATTATGTGTATGAGACACTGCTCAATTATGGCATACAATATGACAATACATGGATATATGATAAGATTCATCATGAGATCAATCAGTTTTGCAGTTCTCATACCCTTCAGCAAGTTTATATAGACATGTTTGATCAGGCAAGAAACCAAGCTAAACTAGAGATATTCATCCACAGACTTATATTGGGGTTATAGATTTAGCTTCATGAATTATTTCATGATTCCTACACATTCTTTTAATATCAGTCAATTTCCTTTTTGAAAAAAAAAACCAATAATATTTTGGACTTCAACATTTTCTTTTACGAAGTAATAAATCAAAAATGTTTCAGATTGGTGAGAAAATGAAAGATGCTCTTCAGGGTGATTGTACACAATATGCTCCAGGTATTGAAATTATTAGTGTTCGTGCCACAAAACCAACAATTCCACGAAGCATTAAACGCAATTTTGAACTGATGGAAGAAGAACGCACTAAGGTACTTGTTTGGTTCTCTCAACATGCTGTAGTTGTATTTTTAATTTTTGCCCTTTCTTCAAAAAAAGAAAAGAACTTAAGCAATCCTAGTACACCTACCACACAAGGGATCCTACTAAAGACCTATTGCTAGTGTCACATGTATTTTGTGTGGAACATGCCTAAGAAAAACAATGTATAACCTTGTCATGATACAGACTGTTCTTCAGTTATTTTGCTTTGCGCCATTAGTCCCCCCCCTATTAGGATAGGACAGCCATGTCTTTCTACTCCCCATATTTACAAGGGCTTTCCAAAGCTTTTAACCCTCCTTGCTCCTGTAGTTTAGGGTGTTGGTTTCTACAGAGGATGAGACAGAAATGGTTGCAGGAAATATACATCTCTTCATATTCTTTCATGGAAAAGGTGGACTCAATTTCACAACTTCCTTGTTGGGTTCGGTACATCATCTAATTTATCCACATTTACATGCCAAATCTTTTTCCCTCCATAATCTTACTTGGCGCTCTTCATCTTGACTCCAGCATGCACATCCCTCCCCCAGGAATACCTTCAATGCCAGTAAACCTTGGATAATGCTGTATCTGGCTCCTTATTTCTAGCTTATTACTATTTTTCATCTGTATCCACCTTATCATGATCACGTCTTATATTGGAAATAATTCTCAATAGTGAGCATTTCTTCTGTATCCTTTTTATCCATGTGACTTTTTCCAATTCACTCATCTTAACATGTTTTCACTTAAGGGCACCTGGAGGTCTCACAACAAGGGCATTCTCCATGACATAATGGTCAATGTTATTGATTCAATCACGTTAGTGTTGAATGAAAAATCAATTGGTATTGGGTAGCTTAAGAAATCATAGTGCAAAATGGTTCACTATGCATTTTGGTATTTTTATCAGTTTCCATGTTTCTTTTGGTTGAGTAGTCAATCCTTTTATATAGGTCTTAATTGCCATGGAGAAACAAAGGGTAGCTGAGAAGGAGGCTGAAACTGAGAAAAAGATTGCCTTAACAGAAGCAGAGAAAAAAGCTCAGGTTAGCAGGATCTTCATGGAACAGAAACTGATGGAGAAGGACAGCGTTAAAATGCAGCAGCAAATCGAAAATCAAATGTATCTGGAGCGCGAGAAAATCTTGGCAGATGCCAACTACTACAGGTCAAAAAAACATCTATCCAGTCCAGGCCTTAAATGTAGATAATACAGATGTGATTGTAGTGGTAATTGATGATATTGATCGGTTCCTTTGTCCAGAGTTATGAAAGAAGCTGAAGCAAACAAGTTGAAGCTTACACCACAGTATCTCGAGCTGAAGTTTATTGATGCTATAGCCAACAACTCCAAGATCTTCTTTGGAGACAAGGTATGGTGGCTTTTGATTTGTTGGTTTTTCCGCAACATCTTTTGTATACGTCACTGCCTGACCCTAACCTTTGGAGTACCCTTGTAGGTACCAAACATGCTATTTGATCAGAGGCTGCTTGGGAATTTCCTGAACGATATTACAAAAAAGAGAAACTTGGAGATGTAGGCTCTGTCAATTCTACTAATAAAGCTTTGATGAGTTCGGCAGTTGTACAGTGAAGGGCATGATGAAGAAAATATACTTGTTAAGTAGGGTTACATGTTGATGATTGGTTGATTTGGTTCATTGTAAATTATAATGTTAACATTCCATATTCAGAGCTGCGTTTGTGAAGTATAGCATTAAATCTTTTGAAATCCGATTTGTTCTAATCTCTTACTAAGAGTAACTCTACATATTGGGGTTTGGAAGTTTGGGACCTCAAGTTCAGTTGGCCCTACCTAAGAGACGAAGCAGGTCACTGTCATTTACAGGAAATGCAACCATAAAACTTACATTCAGTAAACTAGGGTATTTGATATTGAATGAGGATTGGTTTGTTGGAAGTTGCATGACATAATTATACATCTGAACAGCTTAAGAATTTTTCCAGGTGATGGCCCAAAGGGACCCGTCGGCTTTCCACGTTTATATTGATGAGGCAAGTTCTGGCCCAGCAGCCCCTGAAAGGAATCAGTATTCTGGTCTTTTGTTTTTCGCACTAAAAGTTGTATATGAAATGACAGCCCGAGACTAAGTATATGTTTGGCATTGATGCTGCAGTTTTCTCAGTTTTCAGAAAACGGTGCCTTTATTTTTGTTTGGAATCGTTGCTGCCAGGTAAGACATTTCTTGGAGCAACAGCAAATTTTCTGTCTGGTACCATTGCTCCCGGAAACGTTTTCAGACAAGTACCCATTATCCAATGCAACGAGCTGCAGCTTAAATTTGATGTTGTTCCAAGCCATAGCTTCCCCATTTTCAAGGCGTGACTTAGAGCACCATTTTTTTATGAAAAAATGGTTCCAAACAAATGCCCATTTCCTAAATTACTATTTTTCCAATGTGATACGATGTGGCACCATTGTTCTAGGAAACAGCAATGATGCCAAACAGCCCCTAAAGTTTCATTTTCCAGGTCTAGTGTCTAAGAGTACAGCCACATTGGACTATTGGCTGTTGTCCATGATATAACAAGCTTCCCCCTCAAAAATTTAGGTTCAAAGCCCAATGAACCAAGGATGGCCCATTTCATTAGATGTGCATGTGCTAGGCTATCTAGGGACCCACCATTGATTTTTAAGTTATACGTACAAATACATGCATGTATAAACGGGCTATAACTAATCACAAGCGAATCCCATGTATCAGAGAATCTATGCGTATCTGTTCATTTGTTATTGCCTTTATGTAGCCCATTGTACACCAATTCTTAGTGATGATAGGCTTGACTTCTAAAACATAAGACAAGTTTGGGGAATAAATAGGAAATCTGGATTGGCTGGAAGCGACGTTATGCATAGTTTAATCCACTTATAGGGAGTAGAGGTGTAAATTGGGCTGTGCTGTCCGTGGCTCGGTATGATTTTGAGCTGGCCCGATCTGGTTTGGTACAACTGTATGGGCCAATGGGCCGTATTAGACTTGGGATTTTAGGTCAACAGGCCGCGTCATTATATACATCAAAATTCATATAAAATTAAATTTTAAGTTTTTTCAATTATTTAAATAAATAACTTTGACCCGGTTCACAGCCCAACTTGATCTAAAACTCAGCTCATGGACTAACTCAAACTCATATGGGATCGGGCCATGAGCTGTGCCAGGCCAACCCCCAAAATATCTCAGAGGAGAAAGACACAACCCGAAACAATTTGCAGGCCATACACGGGCATGCCATGCCGGCACAGCACAGCCCATTTTACACCTTTAATACGGAGCACTGGTGTGTTAACTCCTGACAGGTTGCCAGCCCGCTGTGCAACGTTTTGTTTCCAGCCCTTCTGATCCCGTAAAAAGGGCAAATGCTAATGTATAAAAACAACATTCATTTCCTATGGTACGAATGATGTGTCTCATTTCCTATGCCAATACCCTAGCTTGTATTGGCATGTATGATGTGTCTCATTTATGATCTCAGCTCCGATTGAAGCGAGAGGCTGTGGTTTCTCTCTTTTCCTGTAAAACTTAGGCTATGTTTGGTTTGAAGGAAAATGTAGGGTAAGTAAGGGAAAAATAGGGAAATCTATATAAGGCTTGTAAAGGTTTTCTTGTTTTCCCTTCCTTTTTCTATTTTTTTTCTTCAAACCAAATACAGCCTTAGGGCCTGCTTGTATGATTAGGGGTATGGAATTGGAATTGGAATGAGTTCTTCTGATTCTAACTGTTTGGTTGGGTAAAATTAGAATCTTATTTCCATTCTTACTGGAATGACATTCTCTCATTTGAGGAAATGGTCATTCCCTCTCCTTTCCTTGGGAGTGAAATCCCATTCCAGTTTATTTCAATTCTAATTCATAGACTATGGGAATAAATCATTTCATTTCTAATTTTAATGAATTTTTTATTCCGATTTCAAATACAAACCAAGGGTCGGTTTGATTCACAGTTGAAAATAGGAATCATCCATTCCCATAGTCTGTTTGGTTTATTTCCTCAAATGAGGGAATATTATTCCACCAAGAATGGAAGTGATTTCAATTCTGTCCAATTAAATAGTTGAAATTGGAGTGGCCCATTCCAATTCTGATTCTATACCCCTTTTCATACAAACTAATTGAGATCAAATCCCGCTGCCACAAGGGGTTGGGGGTTAAGGGAAACGGGATGGGCTACCCCATGAAGCGGAAAAAAAAAATGGAACCAAAATAGACTACTTTTCCGCACAGTAGTAGGACCTAGTAAGTAACCGATTCCATACCCCTATTCCCACAAACCAAACGGGACCCAAATAAATTACTTTTCGGCACAGTAGTAGGACCGAGTAAACAATGATGCACGTGATAATTGAGCTCACCCTTTATATTTTGTAGAATTGAATTTACATCTCGAGGATCTGATCCGTCAAAGTTTCCCATCAGCATATCAATCAAATTTCTGTCCCCATATCAATGTATTAATCTAGTTCCAGTCCACCTATTCGAAATGGTCTCCCTTTGGTTAGACCATATGGGCCAGCCAAGGCCCAAACTTCCTATGTGAGTAGGGCTGTCAATGGATCAAGACTGATCCGATGGATCCAAATTGAGGGCAAATTCTAGTTCTAAGATATGTACCATTGAATTATTTTCAATTCATAATCTATTATCACGATTCATTGGTTTCGAACTGTTTCTATCTAGTCCCGAATCAAATCAAATTCAACCCATAATATTAATTTTTTATATATAAATTAATATATTAAATATATATATTCTCAGTAAATTTATTGTAATCTGGTCCATTGGGTCAGATCTGATTGTCCCAATAATCGAATTTCAATTTTGGGTCTAAAATTGCATACCTATATATCTGGTTCGATTCCAGTTCCATGATATTTTTGTCGGGTCGGTTCTGGTTATCCCGTATCCCGACCCGTTAACACTTGACAGTCCTGTATAAATTGACGTGCCCTTCTCCTCTCTGGGGGAACGCCGAACGCCAACTCAAGTACTCAAGAATTGCAGAATAACTCAGGGCTTAAGATCTCTTCTTCTCTAACCGAATCTATTGCTTCAAATGGGAAGTCAATAAAGCCTGGAGAAGTCAACTGAATCCAGCACTGCTATATAAAGCCTCTCTCTCTCTCTCTCTCTCTCTCTCATCGCATTACCACGACACCGAGAGACTAGGCTTCCTCGGGAGCTTCCTGAGTGAAGACCAAAACATTCGACGACCAGAGACGTCTTGTCGCCATGATCGATTTCCTTCTCTCTTTCGCGCGATAGATAAACTCAACCAGAGAGAGAGAGCTCTCAAGTCCAAGCTGCTGTTGAAGAAACAGTTCCCTAGCCACTGTGTTATCTTCTTCGACATTGCGGAGAAACCCTAACCGTAGCTTTCTTTATTCCAAGATCTGGATTTCTCGACTGATGCGGAAGAGAATTTACAGAGCGAAGATCAATGAAGAAGAAACCTTACCTCCAAGACGGGAAAAACCTAAACGTAAGCCAAGCTTCAAAGTTCTCAGGTAAGCAATCGCGAGAGAGAGAGAGAGATTATAATATTTCCCTAACCATAGAGAGTCTCTGGTTTCCTCTGTCAACAATTGGCGCCTCGATCTGTTTCCGTGGCTTAGAGATACCTCGATATTGGATGTCTGCACGTCATCCCTTCAACCTGCGAAACAATAATCACCAAGAAACAGAAAAAGAAAATGAAAATTTTGATCTTAAAAGTATAACTGATTATTCTCAAACTCTATCTTTCCGAATTCAACATGACTACACGAGACCTAACCCTAGCAACAAGAATTCTCAAACCCTAATAAATTTGAGCTGGCCGATCGCCCTTGAGAACTCGCTCCATCACCCTCTCCATTTTTCATAAAAAGCCCGCGAATAATGAATGAGGGTAATATGGTAATTTTGCATTACCTCTCCAGTACTACACTTACACTATCCAAAAAGAAGTGTAATTTGGTCAAACTCCAATCACCAATGAAATTACTGTTTTTGACTTCTGTCTGTTTCTATCTTTGACTTTCATTCAGTGAGACGTGCAACTCTCGGTCAAGAGAAAGAGAATTCTACTGCTTCGCTTAATTACCAGCAGTTCGACACAGAGACCACCGGTGAGGAGCTCCTAAACATGGCAGCAGAAGCCACCACTATTACAACCGGAAGGTGATCACCCTGATCTGAATCTAATCTTTACTCGACCATATTTATAGAACTATTTGATGTTTAGTTTTTGTGAGATTCAAATCTACTTGTTCATCTTCAAAATGCTAGCAAACCTTCTGGGCTCTGCCCGAGCCCAAAGAGACAAATCTGCAGATACTTTGAAACACCTGGTGGGTGCGCTAGAGGGTCCATGTGCTATTACGCACATGGGGAAGGAGAACTTGTGCGGGCCAAGCAAGGGTCACACTTTACTACTTGGCCGGCCTGGGAAGAAGAACTACAACGTAAGATTTTTGTAGGTGGTCTCCCGCCTTCGGTTGACTCAGGTCAGTACCTTGATAATACTATCCTCCCTTTCATCCCTCAATTGCTTGCTTGCTTATTTTAAACTCCGAGGTCCAAATCCCAATTCCCAAAACTGAGTTTAGTTAGTCTCCTCTTGTTTCATCCTATACCAGATATGTTGGGAGAGTTCTTTGAAGAACAATTTGGAGCAGTGGAAGATGCCATAGTTATTGGAAGCCAACCGGGCGATCACATCCAGTCTCGAGGCTTCGGCTTTGTCACCTTCAGAGACAAACAGTCCGTTGCAGCTGCTATTCAAGCCCACTACATCTTTCTCATGGGGAAGCAAGTCGAGATCAAAGTCGCAGTCCCAAAATCCGTCCTGCTCGCTGAGCTTGGACAACAGCAGCAGCAGGACCACCTTATCTCACATCAAGTACTAACTCCCATGGACATGAACGCAAACGACAGAAGATCTGAAAAGCCCATGTCTTGGCTCGAAAGGCTAATTCGGGTCCAACAGAATGACAGCCTCAGTGAGCTTCAAGGGAAGGTGATTGACATCTCGGCTTCCGGGGATGAAAACTTGCCCCCGTGGGTCACCACCTTCAGGAAGTGGCTCCCTGGGTTCTTACAGGAAGTAAGTAAACGTCTCAAGGAAGGAGAGTGGTACCCTCTCTCATCTCTCAAGGGAGATTTCAGGGCCACTTGCGGCCTTGAACTGGATCACGCCTCTCTCGGCTACCTCAAACTCAGTGACTTCATGCGGTCATTCCCCGGTATCTGTCGCATGAAAGTTGTCCCCGTTGGAGGACGTGGGGCTGCCAGCCACATGGTCCTCCTCCCCTATCCTTCCAAGTCAATGAAGCATCAGCTTTCGCCAGTCACAGGGCCCACCCGCGCTTATTCCTTTTCTCCACCACTTCCTGATGATGATGAGGAGGAAGACGATATCATATTTCTTAAGGGTCTGCAGTCGGCGTCTTACGCCAACTTCTGCCACAGTTCCCAAGGTGGTGGTCCATCCGTCGGGGCAGAAGTTAAGAAGAGCGATACTCCGAGCATAGACCCGAGGTTTCTGACGTTTTTGCAACCGAACCCACTCTTTTACTCTCTTCCATGGAGGCATGTACTGTTACAAGCTCTTCCCGAAAGAAAGGGTAACACCTCTAGCTTCTTTGTCAAGTGGCCTGAATTTCATAAGGTGAGCAAAAGCTTCATATCTAATTTTGTAACTTTGGTTTTTATTTGCACTGTTGCTATTATATTTCTGGTTTTATTTTTATATACTGTTAAGCGTTTTATGTTCGACACAGTTTCTACATTCTAACGGTTCAACCGATCAAAGAATTAGCACTCGACAACTTAACCCGTGTTTGCCTCTCGCTTGCACTTTTGTTTCTGGTGGTTGTAGAATTACGAAGAAAGCAAGTCATTAGGCAAGTGTTTCGGGTGTGACAAAGGCAAGATGTTGTGGAGCAACTCCCCGTGTGGTCACTTGCTGTGGTGCAACAGTTGTAAGGGCTGGGCGGAAAAGCTGACTAAGGACAACCCATCAGATCACAAGTGCGTAATATGCGACATGGAGGTGAAGAAAATGCAGTTTCAGTGGCAGAAGTGTGGACAAGCCTGTGATGACACCCACAGGGACGAGGAATTTCCCTCTTGGGATCCTAACGTTGCACGTAAAATGTAAGTGGTGACTTGGTCTACATGCTTTTGCCTGTCTAATGATCATGAACATGTATGCAGTGTCAAACCATAAAAGGAATGGCCCATTTAACTTTTCGAGCAAAGAGAATGCAGAAAGATTAAGTCGGGAAAACACAAGGGCGAATACAGATTGGAATCCAATCCTCCCACGCCGTGAAGTGAAAGGATTTGACGAAGGGATCGGAAGAGCAGAAGACGAGCGCATCTTCATAAAATTGCCACTATTGATGCCAACTGCAAACGCAAGTAAGGAGATTATGGCTATCTGATACCAATACTCAACTACCAATAAATAGTTTTTTTGACTTTTTTTCCGGTGACCGTTGCGCATGTGAATATTCCCAAATTCTGTTATGCCAACATTTTCGGACAAATTTTTCTTGAATCAGTTTTAGTTCTCTTTTATTCTAATGTGAAACATTGGATTTGGAGGGAACATGCTAGCCATATATGGTCATTCTCATGAAAATTACAATAGCTGATAAAGTAAACTTAGATGGTTCAATCATGTGCATGAAAAACCACTCGGTTACCAGTTGAAAGCAACGGTTTGAATGGTTCGGTCATTTAGGTCCGTTTAGGTCAACGGCGGGTTGAAAGCACTGATTGTATCACATACATATCATCGATATGAACTGATACGAACAGACACAAACCACAATATGATGCTTAGTCTAACTTGGCAAAATCTCTTCTTTTATAGGTTTTTGATTATTTCATTGTCTCCTAAGCTCATTAGATAGAGCCAGCCATAAGACTCCTAACCTGCAAAACCAAGAGGATGAAAAAGGAGAGAAAAGGTATTTTGTGCCTGTACATGTATGTTTTCTTTTGATCATTCATGTTTAACAAATCCATGCAATTTAAGGGGCATTCTACAAGTGATTTTTTTTTGTTGGTTTCAAAAACAAATCAAAACCATATGGTTTTATTGTTTTTAAAAAAGCACAAAAAACATGTTACTAGGTGTGTATATGTTTTTTGTTTTCAAAGATGAAAGCCTAAAACCAAAAACATGCTCTTAAATTTCTAGTTTCAAAATCATGTTTTCATCTTATTATTTAATATCATGTTCCATAAATCATATAATTTTTACACTAGAAAATTTGTTTTTTTTATAATAACTAATGCTTTGATGGTTCCAAAAAAATATGTTTTTTAAAACAAAACCAACTTGTTTGCCTTTCAAAACAAAGACAGAGTTCAAGAACATGCTTTTGCTATTTTGTTGATGTGGAGATTTCAAAATTAAATAAAAAAAACATTCATGTTGTAGAACACTCCCTTAGATTGTGTTTGGTTTTAAAGAAATGGTTGGGATTCCTATACAAACTTTGTATAGGTTTCCTTACTTTTCCCTTCCTTTCCCTACCTTTTCTTTCAAACCAAACACAGTCCTAGTGTTTCAATTGAAAAGATATGGTGATTTATTGTTAGATTTGTGATGTTTCAGTCCTTATTTGTATATATTCATGGATTTCCCTAAAAAATAAAAAACCAAAAAATATAAAAATATAAAAATTATTTATTTATATGTCTTAAATGATTTATCAAACCCATTAATCCAATAACATTTATGTAAAAATGATATTATTTTTGTAATTTTTGGTAATTTACATAAATAACAAGAATAATAAATAAAATAGTTATGTTAATATATATGTGATATCTATATATCCAAAACTCCATTGATTGTAATGAATTTTTTCATATAAATTATTGAAGTATGCATTTATTATGTATTTATACCTTGTTCATGGTTATTTCAACCCTAGATTCATTGATTAAGTGTTATTAATGTAATCTGTCCATGCATATCCAAAGCATATTAATGATATATAATCCATTAGGATATTAATATGATACACTATACCAAAATTTTGAACCTTGATTAGCTATATGATTTTGTGGAGGCCTCTCCCTAATGTATCCAAGCATGCCCATACTATGCATGCATATCCAAATCAAATTACGATGTATATCCATTTCCTATAATATATGATACATACAGAATTGGAATTCGAGAGGGGGAAAGTGATGTTTGTGTAATAGTGGTGTAATCATTTCTAGGGGGTGTTTATTTTTTTTTTGGGGGGATTTTGAGAGGGGGAAAGTTGGCCAATGAGAACCAGCCATCTCCTAGTTATTTTCCTAGGTATTACTTACCCGGTCATCTCCTAAGTGGGTAAATAACCTTTCCACCTAGGGGGAAGTTGCCATCACTTGAATGTGACAAAAACGTCTCTTTTAATAATGATTTTTTATGGCTAAAATGAGCATTACCTTATTTACACGAGAAATTAAAGCACATGGGTAAATGCACTTACCCGGATAAATATTTACGAAGAAAAACTTATCCATGTAACTACATTTACCCGAATAAATAACCATCCAAAAAGCGAATAGGGCCCTATAAATAAATTGCAGGTTGCCTCCCCATTCCCTCTCATTCAAACGCTTTGATCAATGGGTTCATGCCATTGGCACAATCTTCACGGGGAGATGCCAGAAAACAGAGGTATGAAGAAAAACCAATAACCTCAAGAAAGGGATGTGTTAGTAATGGTGCTTGGGAAATTGAAAACGGTAATAACATCTCTCCATTTGCGATCTCTTATAACCCCCTCAAGACCACCCTGTGAGCTGTAATGTAACCTCCACAAAAAGTCGATGTAGATCTAGAGATTTCCCACCCATGGTAGGTACCATAAACTTAGTTCCCAAGAACCTGTGAAGATCCATAAGTGTTTCCATGAACATCTCTGCATTTTGAACAAGTTCCTCATATTCCGCATCTGGCGAAGGATAGAGCTTAGAAGGGTTTGATTCTTCATATGTGTTGTTCGATGGTGTTTGTGGAGCCACTGTTGTTTTTGTTGTGGTAACCATTGAAATCAATACCAGCAAGTGCCCTGACGTGTTGTCGTCCGGTGGGTGATCACAGCAGAAGTCGATGTAATTGCAGATTATGGGGCCTACCAGCACTGTTGATGGTAGAATTCGGAGTTGGGTGATCTTCTCTGCCCTGCTCGTTGGTTTAATGTATGATGTCGAGAAGGGAGTGAACGAAGAAACACCCCCATTTGCTGGTAATGGAGGTCGGCCGAAGATGGCGGTGGGGATGTTTGTTCCGATTGTTACAATTCCCGTCACGGTAGGAGTGGAGGAGAAGGAGGTGGCGGTGGCGGTATTTGTGTTACTTGATGCGGTGAATGAACAATTACGATTAAAGGGTTTTTTGGTCAGTGATGTTTAAAGAGAGAATGGCAATGAAGAGAAAATAGAATAAATTTAATGGGGTATTTTAGTAATTTAACACTCTATTATGGGGTATTTATCGCAACATAAAAGTTCAGGGTGTATTTATTGTAAAAAAAAAAATAATGCAGCTGTACAGGATCTTTGGCACTCACCTTATAGTAGAAGGGGTTCTTTCTGATTTACCCAAAATAAAACTCCAAACATTATAATTAAATAGGCTCCACATAAACTTGGATGTGTTCTCTTGCCATAAACAGGCCAAGGTATAATAATTTTTCAAAAGCACTGATTCAATGAACAACACCATTGCACATAAAATAAATTAGGGTTTGTTTGGTTTGCAGTTGGAATCAGAATCAAAATCTTTTGAAATCAGAATTAGAATGGTCCATTCCCAAACAAGAATAAGAATGGGAATTAAAATCAACAGGAATGAGATTTCATTCCCAATGGAGAAGCAGGGAATGACCATTACCCCTATTCCCATGAACCAAACGTGCCTTACCTCCATTTTCTTATTCTCCATTTCTCCTCCTCCCCCTCCTCTCTCTCTCTCTCTCTATTTTTGGTTGTCCATGTCTCACGTTCTGTGTCTCTATGATGTTCACTGGTCTACACGGACTCCACAAAGTTCATATGTTATGCAAGCTCATAGCATGCTTTAGTCGTACATTAAGCTTAGTTTGAAAAGAATATAAATACAAATATGTACAATATAAATATATACAAAATAGAAGCCTTTACACTCTACACATTTATATTTATACTCTTTTCATCTGAGTTTTGATAACATTTCCCAAACTTGTTTGTTATTAGTTATGGGAGGAGCCTATATTGGTTGGAAACAAAACTATGCACATCGGATTGGGCTATCCATAGGCATATTCACTCATGATAGGTTGCCCAGCCCTGTGTATACGAGCTATCCATCATTAATGAATACACCAATGTTCAGTACATATAGGGCCCACAGTAAACACTGGCACATTCACATATGAGCCCAGCCCAGGGATTGAGTGTATACACGAGCTATCCATCATTAATGAATACACCACTGTATATGAACTGACATATGAACTGCCCACAGTAAACACTGACATATGAACTGCCCAGTCCAATGTATTTTGTCTTCAGCTCATCTGGACTGCCCACTGTGTAGAATTTTGTCTTTAGCTTATCTATACTGTGAGTGGAGATGTTTCCAATATACGGTGGGATATGGCTGTGAGGTTCGTGTGAGGAATAGATATCAATTCGGATAATATATCAATGCAAACAATTAATATTTTAATATTAATAAGATTTTCTATATAAATCGTAGCTACATGTTGCTTTCGATCCATCAACATGATCTCCCATAAACCATAGCTACATGTTGCACCTCACAGCACATCCTATAATTATTAGTTATTATTCACGGGAAATGTTTCCAGTGCATATGTGCCTGTGAGGCGCCCATTTATGAAGAGCAGATCCTGCTTCGGATGGGCCATGGGTCATATGTATTGTATCAGATCATTTTAGAAGTGTGTCGAGAGGTAATTATTGGCAAGAGATCTAAACTAACCCAGATTTGACCTTCACAAATTTGGTGCTGGGAGTCTTAGACTCACAACCTTTGAACCTTGTATTGGGTACATCTTTCCGTCGATAAAAAATAACATTAATACGGAATTTTCCGATGCACGGTTATAAGTGTTGTGGGGACTGGGGAGAGCCTTGGATCAATTGTGTGAGGATGAAATTCGATTTAGATCCCAATTTCTCTTAGAATATTCTCAAAATTAGGATTTGATCCGCATAAGACTTTCCCTTTAAAATATCCCTTGCAGTTGTGCATTGAGAATAAAAATACACATTTGCAAAAAGGTTATGAAGATAAAATCTGAATCTGCTCCTCATAGAGTGTTTCTCATTGTATGTTTTTGCCGCACATTGGGAACATCTCTTATATTTTTATTAATTATTCATGGGGAGATGTTTCCAACACACATTGGGATGTGACTGTAAGGTTGGTGTGAGAATTGTTTTGTGACACTAAATCTGAAGAGATCACATTGGTGCCTCACATACACATCACACCGTGCATTGGGAGTATCTTCTATACTTGATGTTGCGCAATCTAGTGCTCCCTGTTGGTAGACAACTCAGATGCCGGGCTGCTGAGGTCACCTGATCGAGTTGCAAGTAAACAGTTAGAGTACCTGGGGTGGACATTCTAATGCTTAAATTAGCGAAGAGAGTTTGAGAGAGATAAAAAGCGAGAGAGCTAGTGTGCTTTGAGAGCTAAATCGCTCATACATTCTATCACTGGGATACCTTTATATAGATGCAAGTTGCTATGGGATTCAGGTTGCACGCCCGAGATCTCCAAGGGGGACGTGGCTTACCAGCCCACCTCGCCCGGAGGCAGTTTTTGTGTAAAGCAATAGAGCTCATCCGATTGCCTCTAAAGCGGGCAAGGTGGGAGTCAACTCCATTAATGGAGCGACGTGATCCTAGAGGATTTGGAGATGATAGCCCACTCATGATGGGGTCGGCCACCACATCCTGTAGGTCACCAATTGCACTTCAAGTAGGTCGGCGGAGAGAGGTCTCCCCTCATGCCAAGGTCTCTAGCCCAATCTTGCGATGCCCAACCTGCTTCTGTGATGGCTAACCTGGTCCTATGATGGGTGACCTAGCCCTGATATGGGTAGGGATGGCAATTTTCCCCATCCCCGATGAGGACCCAATTTCCTTGACCCGATGGGGCCGAGGATGGGGATTGTTTTGGTAGGGTAAGGACGGGGGCGGGGATTAATAGGAATCCCCGGTCGAGGTCAGGGTTGGGGATGAGGACTAAGGTTCCTGCCCCACCCCAACCTTGATAGTCTATTATAGCCTATTATTTATATTTAATATACTATTATATTATATATATATATATATATCAAAATATATTTTAAATATTATTTATAATTTTTATTTATTTTATCCCCGATGGGGATCGGGAACAGGTATGGGGTTAATTTCAAGTTGGGGTCAGGGACGGGGAATATGAATATATGATCCCCACCCCATTGTCATTCCTATATATGGGTGACCTGGTCCTGATATGGCCAATTTAGTCCTGTGATGGCTGACCTAGTCTTGCAATGGGAAACCTAGTCCTTTGATGGTAACTTGATCCTAAGACCAACCTTGCCTACGAGATGCCGAGGTATTAAGTAACAGTTCAGAATCGCCACATGGCACAATGTCACTGGAGGGCCATATCGACCGTGAAGATATTCCCAATACACGGGTGGGAGGTGCTGTGAGGTGCAGATCTGATCTCACATCCAAATTCATATTCTCAAATTTAAAATATCCACGATTTTCCTCTGAATTTCCACGGGTTCCATCCCTTTTTTGTCCTTTTAAATCGTAAATACAATCTTTTTAACGGTGGGTGATGAATCCACGCATCTTTGTTTTTGTCAAAAAAAATCCCAAAATTTTAATGCTTCATGAGGTGGCCTTGAATCCACCGTGAAAAAGTGATTGTACCAAGACAAAGCCAAAACTATATCTTGGTGATTGGATCATCACACAGAGTGAATCCCGTGAATTCAGTGGGCAATTACTAATTTGCCCACTCTCACGGTAACGTGTCCAACCCAGAAATTCTCTCAACAGAAAAGGTTATTGACCCCCAACAGCCAAAGTTTTTCCAGAATCCCTCTTCTCACAAAACCGGATCTCCTGCACTCAGAATGGTGTGTGTTGAGATGCACTTCCAATCATAATTTAACACATCACACAGTTCACATGAACAACAGGTTTGCATGTGTGGTAGAACTAAACGACAAGTTTTTCCATTAGGCTCAGTTTGGAAAGAGTACAAATGCAAATATGTAGAGTGTAAAACCTTATATTTTGTATTATTTTGTATGTAGTTATACTGTATATTTTTGCATTTGTACTCTTTCCGAATTGAGCCTTATGTTCGTATGATGTATTTTTTTTTTCAGGAAAAAACAAAACAGTAAAATAGAAGGGAAACTCAGATTGACTCTTCAAGAATTTGGACTCAAAGGAAATAGGGAAACTCCACTAAACTCTAGAATTCAATGGATGCCATTAACGATTTTAAAACTCTCTTTCTTTTTCACGCTTCAATCAGGGACAGAGGCCATTAAAGATTGCAACTTCAGAGCAGAAGTTTTATAAATAAAAATTGATTTTTTTCTCAAATCTTCAATCAAAAAAGTGGGAGTCATATGCAAATAGAATTGTGTTTTTGTCCTCAACCTTTAGCTAAAGTTACAAGTCTCATGTTGTTTGAAGCTAATTTCTTATAGCTTTAGTCAAGGACGAGTTACAAGCAATATTCTTCTATTTTAAGGGTTAGAGGAGCCAACTATTTTAAGGGTTACAAGCAATATTTATGGTGTTTAATAATTGTTTGAGATCTAACTTAAGTTGATATTGTTAAACAATGGCTTGAGATATTGCAAAAATTTCACGTTGTTGGCAAATACACTGATAGGGAGGCAGCAAAACCTTACACGAGGATCTTGTTGATGGCGTCCCTATAAAAGTGAAAAGAAGAAGAAGAATAAGAGAATTTTTTCTTATGCCATTCATCAATAGAACTCCTGTTTTAATTTTTTTTTAATCTTAAGTTCTCTGCTTATTTTTCGGATAGATGTTTTGTTTACCTCCATCGCCAGACAATTCAAATTATATTGATTTACTTTTTAGGTTTTTTATTTTAAAATATAAAAATAAGACACTAACAGAAGATATTATCAGGACCCTCGTTCCCATGACGTGTTATCAAATGAATGGAAGTGCACCTTGACATACACAATTGCGAGTGCAGGAAATCCGGACTCTCTTCTCACATGGCTCCAAAGCTTCCAGGTAAGCATGTCATTTTAAAATATATTCTATTGGATCCACCCAACCGGAGGAAGATTCGAAGCCCACCCACCTCAAAATATTCAGTAACAAACCAATAATCACCCAACTTCACCTGCAATTTTGGAACTCTTCTGTGTAACTTTGGGTTCATTTCTGCAACCACTTTTTACTTCCAACTTGCAAGAGCCGTATGCAAGTTCTACTATGATTACTTCATTGACCTTTGAAGGTAGCTGGTGATGTTGATGTTTGATTATATAAATTGGGTCTCCTTTTTCTCTTTGTTTTTTCCCGAAATGATGCCAAAATAGTGTCGCAAGCTTGCTTTTGTATTTCTTCCCCATAAAGTTTAGGAGCTCCGTGTAAGGATCATTTAGTGTTGCCTCTGATCGTTTCTGGAATATAATTATTTTGTTCGTTCATTTGCTTTTCTTGGGTGGTCTTTCTTCTTTCTTCCCAATCTTGTGCATGCACATGGTAATTGATTGATTAGTTGGTGGCGTTTTAATTTAACTAGGTGTTTTGATTCATCTTGCTCTAAATTCTCTGTCTCTTGTTGGTTATTGTTCTTGTAATTATTCTTATGCTGAATTCAAATTGTTGTTTCTTTTATATTTTTGGAAAGGCAAATTTCTATTCATAGGTTCTTTCGTTGGGATCCTTCTATAGATTTTTTTCCCACTTCAGTAGTTCCATTGAATTTGAGTCACCGCTCCTTTGGAGGAGATCGATTGGTTCTGATGATACCAGTCTCCAAGGCAGATAGACCTTGAACTCTTTCCTTCTTTGTTGCTTTCTTTCTTTCCTTTTCATATCCTTTTGTTCGTCCTCTGCGTTCTTGGGGTCAATGATCTCTCAAAATTTCATTGAAAATTAGTTTAAAAGATGAGGTCTTATGGTTACTTATCTCTGCAGGATTTTTCTGGTCTTGATTCCTTGATTTCTCTTTCAACCGAGGGTCTCAATTTTGCTGGACTGAATATGTATTTGGTGGAGAGCAGAGGAGGTGCCATAGCCTGCATGTTGCTTGCCCTTTTCTTCTTGGGTACTTGGCCTGCTATTCTGACTCTTCTGGAGAGAAGGGGTCGGCTTCCTCAGCATACTTACCTTGATTACTCCATCACAAATCTCTTGGCTGCTGTACTCATTGCTTTAACATTTGGGCAGATTGGACATAGTAAACCTGGCATGCCAAATTTCATAACTCAGCTTTCCCAAGCGAGTTCCTCATCTTTCTTATTTTATGTTTTTTCCTATCATGCTAGCTTTTTGCAGTCTTGGTTCAGTTCAGATTAATTATGTTATTTGAATCGCAGAATGGAATTGTGAAAGAATGCTTTATCTGCTTCTTTGCAAATTAAGTTCTGAGAATTTAAGCTTGAGATCTTGCTGTTCTAATGTTTGCTCTTTTATTGTTAATACTTAATACCGGTTTCTCATTCACATATTTATGCACATATTCGTTTATTTGTGTATGTTCTTTCTGGTTCTTCATCATGCAAACTTATTGGGTAATTTGGGTGCAAAATGTCACATATTCATATCCTGTCATTCCTACCTATTACTTATCTGGGCAGTGACAAGAGATCAATTCATATCCATTCGAATTGGGCATACTTAATCTTCACTTTATGATAATTGTACAATTAAGCACTAGAGAATCCTAGCTGTTGAGGACGAATATTGTGGGACAATTGAGGCAGTGAGTTAGTCGGACAATGGAGTAGGATGCCAGATTTGTTAAAATAAAATTGGGAGATCAAATAAGAAATCGTCATATCTATAATTTTAGTTGCATGGCAGTGACAGTTGAGGTTCAATTTATCCACCAATCTCATGCATTATTATAGACATTGTTGATTTAGCATGCAAATATCTTATGAAAATCATGCCTATCCCACTGTTTTGAGCCACTCATTGCTCCATTAGGCCAATCCAATTCTACTTGGCATATAATCAACTGTTTTTTTTCCTTGCCTCTTTTTGAATGTACGTCTGATAAGCATGGTCTTTATTACTCTTGATTACTTGATGCAGGACAATTGGCCCTGTGTGTTGTTTGCAATGGCAGGTGGAATTGTTCTTAGCCTTGGGAACCTGTCCACTCAATATGCTTGGGCTTTCGTTGGTCTGTCAGTAACAGAGGTTATCACTGCAAGCATTACTGTAGTTATAGGTATGTTTTACTCAAACCATATATTTTATGGATCCTGAGAACTTGGCCTATTGTTCAAATTCCTTTTGTATTTTACATACTACAATGTAATGTAAATAATGCATAAACTCATGAAGTATTGAAATTAAAGTAATATCTGATGTCATATTGAATGTAACAGGAACTACATTGAATTACTTTCTGGACAACCGAATTAACAAAGCTGAGATTCTTTTCCCTGGTGTTGGATGCTTCCTCATTGCAGTTTGTCTTGGATCTGCTGTGCACTCCTCCAACGCAGCAGATAATAAAGCAAAACTTGATTTTTCAAATAGTTACAATAATGGGAAAGGGTATACCATTATCCTCTAGAAATATATTTCCAGGGATAAGACCATTAGGTTGAATAGTTAATACTCCTTAACATGGAACCTTTAATTCATCTATTGCGTGGAATCACCTTTTTTATTGATTGTTGGGTGGAACTAACTTCATACATCAGCTAAGTTCATAATTTCACTGCTTGCCTTTGTCACAAGTTTTCTCTTATTTCTTTTAGTATTTGTCTTCCAATTTCTAGTTATTGGTTGTATTGAACTGTAAACTATTTTTGTCCAGCTTCTAAAACATGACTTTATTTTTTTTTTAACTAGTAGGTTCTACATTAAAATGCTGTTTGTATTGATCCCTTGTATTCTATCATCCAATCTTCAGCATAAAATTGATATGCTCCAAATTTCAACCTTTGTCAGGAATGTAGAAGCCCCATTGGTTAAAGAAACATTTCCAAAGAAAAGTAAGTTTCTCTTTGGAGATCGGATGTTTGTACAATTGATTCTCTTGAACTTCCCACTATTGAATATACTAGTAATACTTGATAGTTTCTGTCAAAAAACATTGATAGATGAAACAAAGGACGTGGAGGATGGGGATTATTACCTGGAGAAGACAGAATTTGGAACTGCAGACTTCCTCATAGAACTTGAGAACAAAAGGGCAATTAAGGTTAGTTGTTACACATTTTCACTACGTTACCAAACATGACTAACATCATAACCTAACAATTTGTGTGCACCAGTCTTTCTCCACATACATATACATATACATAGATATGCCATCTTGGCTCATTCACTAGATAGTCGTCAATTATTTTGACCACATGGAAGAGGGACAATGAGGGAACCCGGACTGTCCATATTCTGGACTTCATGTCAATGCTGCTGCTACGTACAGCCTTCCATCTGTGGTACACTCCTTGCGAATTAGTGGACAAAGTATTAACTTTTTTTCCAGAAAAGGAATGGTTCTCATTTTCTACATGGCAGAGAATTATTAGATTGAGATCAGCCACATGAAGTCTAGATGTGCAATATATTCTTTACGATAAACATATCTAACAGCACGTAGCTTGTTCTGGTGGACTTGATTCCTCATGTAATACACCTAAGCACCAAATTGCATGCATATGTACAAGCATGAACACATATAACATATGGTTGTGTATATAACAAGCTACTATAGATGCTATTACCGATAATTAGTATGTAACTGCATAGTCTTGTTGTTTTATTTCACATGTTTAGTTTTCTTCTTTTCCAACATCCAAGCAGAAATTCCTTTCTTTTTTTTCGGAAAAGTTACCTGACTCTGCTAATGATCCTTTAACTGGCAGGTTTTTGGGAAGAGTATTTTGATTGGACTGGGCATAACTTTATTTGCTGGTGTTTGTTTCTCCCTGTTCTC
Organism: Nelumbo nucifera; assembly: GCF_000365185.1. Next base: position 7,075,491 of record NW_010729075.1, read on the forward strand.
ACCAGCATTCAATCTGGCTACAAATGACCAATGGCACACAATGAAAGAAGGGGTTCCTCATTTGGTCGTCTACACTGCATTTTTCTACTTCTCAATCTCTTGTTTCATCATTGCCATTATCCTAAACATCACCTTCCTCTACCACCCTGTACTCAACCTACCACGGTCATCACTGACAGCTTATCTGAAAGATTGGAATGGCAGATACTGGGCCTTTTTGGCAGGGTTATTGTGTGGATTTGGGAATGGTTTGCAGTTCATGGGGGGTCAAGCTGCTGGATATGCTGCAGCTGATGCTGTTCAGGTTGGTACATATTAGTTAGTACACCTGTGTATCCAAATGTATTATGTACAAGTTTATAGGTCCCTACCTGTATAGTTGCAGCATATGTGATGCAAATTCAGGACCCAAACAATCATAATCATAAACCTGGACCATCCAAATTCTAGGCTACCCTTGGTTTCTTTTTGCATTTACAGACTAGGCTTACTGTCTTTATATGCATCCTGCCCATATTTGATGGAAATAAGTGATCAGCCAAATGTTTTGTCCAGATCAAGCATTTTAATATCTGTATCTATCAATCTAATATAGGCAGACACTTACAATATGATATCATCATATGTTGACAGCTTTAAATTGCATATGATACTGTCAGGCACTTCCACTTGTGAGCACCTTTTGGGGCATACTGGTGTTTGGAGAGTACAGGAGGTCTTCGAGAAAAACATATTTGTTGCTTGGGAGCATGTTATTCATGTTTATCGTAGCTGTAGCTGTGCTCATGGCATCAGCCGGCCATCGGAATACATACTGATGAATACCAGTTACTCCTACAACGCACAGAAATTGGCAATGACAACCTCAGCGAGTCTTGTAATTAGTGCAATCTCACAGGAATTAAATGCCGTGAGCATGAAAATATCCAAGTTTCTATGGCTCAAGTATTTATCTTTGAATAGCTGATGAGGCTCCAATGTATCATCATCACCGTTCATATTCATCATCTTGAATATGTTTGGTCAATTCATCTACAGTGTATGGAATTATTTATTTATTTTTTCATTTTCTTTCACCTTTTTTCCCATTGGGATGATATGGTTGAACTGTTTAATTTTCAACTGGTGCTGTCCACCCCCCAAAATGGAGAGAGAGAGAGAGATGTCTATGGGTTGAATCTGATTCGGGACAGTATGAAGGACCCAATTAGACCAGAACTAAACCAATTATACCAGTCCCGCTCCGATTACTAACTGGAACAATACGAAGGACGAGAACCAAACCGATTATTAACTATATAATCCATGGTTTTCAAAACCGGACCAGACTGGATGGTCGGAACAGAAAAACCGGGAATCGGTCAGGTGACTGGTTCTGGTTTTCTCCAAAACCAGATTTTTGCCAAAAAAACATTGATTTGGTTAGCAAATCACTGATTTGGGTGGTTGAAGTATTCAATAGTTTTGATCTTTTTTTTTTTTTACATTTTAATTTTTTTATTAAAATGGGCCATTCGTTTAGTTTGAATGATCAAACCGTTTGACCTGAGAACCAGACCCTTGATCGGTTCATTGTCCAGATTGGTTTTAAAAACCTTGACCAAGATCAAGTCCTGCTGCCAAAGGGCAAAGGGGATGGGCTACCTTGGTATGAATCAGTTCAGAACAAGATCCACAAAAATCAGTTCAGATAAAGAACCCGTCCCAGAATCATATATCCAAAACCAACATAATTGGTTTGATTGATTCAGTACCGTTGGGTAAGCCCGACTCATTGACAGCTTTTAGTGTGGCACTGTGCATTAAAAAACCACATCCTGGCCATAACCTCAAAGATGAATAATGCAATAAGATATAATGATAACACAATATTTAAGTTTTGTTTTTTTTTTTTTGTAATTCAGTGTAAATGCTAGTTTAATACATATATGCATTCTGGGACAATTTTGCAAGTATTTGATAAAAATACATTTGTGTATTGAAATGAGGGCTATTACAAATTATTCATCATGTTTGTAATCAAAACGAGAACAAAAGTCTGTCTTTGCACTCAGGTCCCGTTCATTTACTGGTAAATAAGAGAAGGAACAGTGTTCTTTTTGCAATAAGCCAACAAGTATTACGTTTTATAGTAAAATTAGCTTCACTTATCCGAGTAAAATTTACACATTTTCCAAGTGGTGAAATAACTTTTTCAAAACATAGTGAAACAAATTTATTCATTTTAACTTTGACTTTTTATGAATAAAAAAATTATTCTGTTATCTACTTGAGAATCAAAAGAATACGAGTAAATGAATTTATCCAGGTAACTGTTACCTGAATGGTACACTTATCCGGATAAGCTACAATATTATAAAGAACAAAGCATCAAAATTGGTCAATGCAAAAAAAGTTGATTCTATGGAATCCGTATTTGTATTCATTATAACCAAAAAATCATTTGACAATCATACAAAATTTATCGATATAAAAATTAAAAAAAAAAATTACATTCTCATGAACAATCAATTTTGTATTTTGTAATTCTATACTAAACACTAGGCCTATTCACGGGTCGGGTTGGGTCAGTTTACTATGGTTTTTCCAATCGATCCGACCTGGTTGGGTTACTTGACATAGAAATTGAACCCGACCCAGTGTTAAACAAAATTGACCTGATCGGTTTGAATCGGTTTGGGTCGGTTTCGGTTCTAAGTTCATCTCTGTGATAAAATCTTGCTAATTTTAAAAACAGTCATAATTTGAACATCATTTCAGCCATCTCCTTTGATAAAATTTAAATGAAAAATTAATCACAAAAGTTGTTCATTAATCACTATTCACTAATCCAAAGTTTCTTGCAACCATTCAAAAACTAGGTGGCCTAATGAGCTATGGAACTTCATGTTTGAACTATAAACTAAGTCGGTTTGAGTCGGATCGATTTAGGAATTTGCACAACCCGAAATCAACCCATACTGATAAAAACCCAACCGACTCAGGTTGGGTCGGTCCGGGTTGATCGATTTGATCGGATTGGGCCTTCTTATGAACAGCCCTAGTGAAGACATTTATATTTGAACTACGAACAAATACAGCCCTACGCAATAGCTTCAGCATCGCAAGAATCAAGATGGATTAGGTCCATTGCCCAAAAAAATAATGGATCAGGTCCATTCATTTAATGGGTTTATTCCAACCCGGCCCACGTGCTAGTTGAAGCTCCAAACCCAGCCCATGGTGGGCCTGTGATGCTCTCCGAGTCCTGGATTTGCTATCCACATGCTACCCACGACACATTACATCCACATATCGGGAACATCTCAATTCTCAAGTTTTGACCCTTTACGCAAGTTTTGTATCCACATGCTATCCACATGCTACCCACGACACATTACATCCACATCCACATACAAAACATCTCAAGTTTTGTATGTCTTAAAAACCCAGTTTTGACCCTTTACGCTTTACGGTCCTTCCATGACCAGAAAGAGGTCCATAACGGTAGAAAATGAGAACAAAAGGCGAGTTCAAATATGCGACCCACAAACGCCCCACACGATCGAAAGGTGCCAAGTGTCCTTCCATGCGATTTCCCCCCTCAGCGTGTGTGGTGTTAGGGGACAGACGTTAACTCGTTCCGTTAGCTCCAAATTCCCGCTACTCTCGACTCTTGACCTTGCCTCGTCTCTGTAACCTGACCCTTGAACTCCACCATCCAAACTAATGGCGAGAACTCCGGCAACGACAAACACACGGGTGGTACTCCCCGTGTGTTCTCTCTAACATCCTTTACATGTTTTGCTGAGCCATTTTCTATCTTTTTTCAATACAAAACACAAGGGAAGGGAGATCACTGGCGACCACCTGACCATTATACAGGTTCAGTTTTTCCCTATTCATTTTCATCTATTTTTTTATTGCATCAAAACTTTGATTTTCTAATAAAAATAGAAGAAGTGAAGTCTATGTAAAATCACCCACATTCAAAATTAACCATATTCAATGAACGCCTCAAATGTTGTTTTAAATCCTATTTTGTACAAAAAAAAGGAAAAGTTCCACTTTASTATCTTGAACTTTAGGGGTAGTGTCAAGTTAGTACCTGAACTTTTAACCATATCACTGCAATACTTAAACTTTCAAAAAGTGYCAAGTTGGTCTCTAATCCGTTAATCGATTGTCAGTTATCTATTGAAAATATCAAAGTTACCCTTCAAAAGAAGACATTGTTCATTGTCTTCTACTTTGAGACTGAACTGGTTATCTTCAAAGAAAAATAAAGAAAAAACATGAAATATGATAGAGGAAAACAATAACTGAAAGCAAAGAAATAACTATACAATAATGTGTTTCAGATCTAAAGGTATAAGACAATGACTTCATTAGTCTAGAATTTCAAACATCTCGACCGGTTCAGCCTCAAAGTAGAAGACAATGAACTATGTCTTCTTTTGAATGGTAATTTTAACGTTTTCAACATATAACTGATGGTCGATTAACCGTAGGGAC
>NW_010729075.1:7080114-7090502 GCF_000365185.1 Nelumbo nucifera
ATGCCCATATTCAAGTAATACTGATGTACAATGATCTAAATACGTCCACTTGTGTAGATCAATTGACTTTCACCTTCATTGGCGATGGAACCAGAGCCTGGCGAGGGAACTCTCGCTAGGAAACACCAGATCATTCCCCTCCCAAGCAAGCGCTTCCCCAAGGATTACAGCTTGCGAATGCGAGATCTTCCTGGCATTGGATGGTAGAACCGCCAAGGATTCAACATACCAAAGATAGTTCGACATCTTCAGCTTATTGGTCCCGTTGTGCGTGGCCATTGAAAATGAAAAGTTCCTCTTCAGAGCAAAAGAAGAAAAAGAGGGACTGATGAATACAAGGTTGGTGAGAGAAGTGGAGACTACTGACAAAGAAACAGGGAATACCTCCGGTGTATCTACCGGAACGGTTTTCATCGTTGGAGTTCTTGTCATTAGCTCAGATGGAGGAGTGCAACTGTTAAGGTTAGAGCAGGCTAGGTCGAGAGTCGAGGGTAGTGGGAATTTGGAGCTAACAGCCGTCCCGTTAGCTCCATACACGCTGAGGGAGGAAATCGTGCGAGAGGATACTTGACGCCTTCCGATTGTGTGGGGCATAGATCTGAACTCATATGTTAGARGGTGGACCATTAATGAAGGAGAACGGCAAAATAGCAAAAATTGATCAGATGAAAATGAGAGACGGTAGAGGTAGGTGAGTGAGTGAGTGAGTGAGTGGATTTAGGTTGCGTTTTGCAGATTTTCACAACAATAACCACATGGTTTCACTAGTGTGGAAGAGTGAAGACCTTAAACTTCAGCAACGTGACCCTTTTTAACACTGTCAAATCGTCATTGAATTCTTATGTTTTGAAATAAAATATACTTTTAACAATTTTGTCAGATGATTAATTACTTTTATATATATATATATCATGTATATTTAGCAAAATTATACGGATATAAAATATAAAAGACAAAAATATTATTAATTACTCATTCAATTTTTAAAATACGTCATTTTCTTTTTTTTTTCTTTAATCTTTTTTCTTCTTCATACGCTGCAAAAACCAATCTGGAGCTCCTTGTGTTTATGAACAGGCTTGCAGGTCCGTTTGATCCTAGGGTCATTGCAGATGGCATTATGGGCACTTGGGCAGCATCAACCAAGATGATTTTTAATATAATTCTCTGTTTACCAAAAAATTAAAAAAAAAAAACCCAAGATGATCTCATAATATTTGTATGTCGAACCCTGCAAGGAGAAACGAGGAGATGGGCATTACAAGCTAGGGGGGGAAGTAAAAAACCAAAGCAACGTCACACAATTCACATGTCCATACCTCATTCATTGATCGAGTATGAATTGAGAACCTTCAGCCTACCCAATTTACGCCCACCGCGTTCTTTTGCAACTGATCTATTGTTTCGTTGTTCTGGAGTTTTGGCTTATTGGCTTCAGGTTGTTCTGGGGTTTTGGCTTACCAAAGACACTTGGATTCATCAGTAGAGTAAATTTGAGGTTTTTCTCCTTTTGTTGATGCCTAACTTTTTTCTGCTTTGTAATCTAGAGACAGATGCAAAGCAAAATGGCGACAGTGATAAACAAATAAAGACGAGTAGAAGACCACCATGATTGAAATTGAAACATCGGCTAGAGCTAAAATTGAAAATTTTGGGGCTTTGGATTTTAGCCATATAACCTATGCGCAATATTGATTTCATAAGAGAGTTCGAAGTAAGTCAATGTTTTTAAAATCGATTCAGACAATGAACCGATTAGGGGTCCAGTTTTTAGGTTGAATGGTCCGATTGTTCGAATGTAATGGATGGCCCGTTTTGACAACAAAATAAAAAAAAAAGGTCAAACTGTTGAATGGTTCGACCGCCCAGATCAGTGGTTTGTTGATAAATCAACGATTTTGGGGGAAATAACATTTCTAGGGTAAAATGGAACCGATCACTTGTTTTTTCGGTCTGGTCCGATTTTGAAAACCATGAAGTAAGCTACTAGCAACCCTTTACAATAAATTAATGGTGGTTTTATTTGTGTTATGTGAGGCTTGTAAACAAGACATGTATAAATAGGTTTTGGAAGTTTATGATAAATAAGTGGTTTTTTAAAGGGTAAATTGCTTATTAGTACCATGTAATCTGGGCATAGTCTCACTTTGGTACCCGAATTTCAAAATGTGTCAATTTAGCACATGAACTCTCAAAACGTCTCAGTTTTAATCCAATTTTATTAATTATCATTTGAGTGGCATGCTAAAAGGCACAAATGCCCTTTGAATGTCATCTAATTTTCTTTATCAACTATCCAAATGCCCAAATCCATTGACGAACTGCTAGCAACTAGGATTAAATTGAAACATTTTGGGAGTTCAAGTGATGAATTAGCACGTTTTGAAATTCAAGTACCAAACTGAGACTAGGCTAAAAGTACATGGTATTAATTTACAAATTGCCCTTTCTTAAAGATAGAGAGTATATATAAATAATTAACCACAGGCGAGGTTTTAGTCCAATAAAAATGGGAGGTTTCAATATTTTTGCAAGGAACCTTGAATTTTAAATCATGGGTTCAGATCTTCTACCCACACCTACCCACTGAACAGGAAAACTGTAGTTGTACATTGGGAATATATCTCAATCAAGAGACATTCCTAGTGTACAACTGTAGTGTCCTACGAGTATTAGTGGTGTGCAACACCAAATACAAAAAAAAAAAAAAAGAGGGTTCATAGGTTGGATAGCCTCACGGAATGGTTCAGCCTAGCCCGTTCTACGACAGGTTTGGACAAACCTTTAAGTATGCAGGCTTTAAATATCGGGCTCGACTATTTTCCAGGCTAGATTCAGACTTTTCCAAATAAGTTTGGTCCAAGCCTAAGTCCAACTTGATAATAGTGTTTATATAATAAAAATATAATATACGTTATATAATATTATGTAATAATAATATTAATAGCACAAGACGTATTATATAATATTCTATAATAGTATATAATATCAGAAGAAGTATCGTATAACAATATATTATAAAATATATGTACAGGTCGGGCTTCGAGATCGGGATCGGGCTCAAAATTTAACCCGATGGTCGGACCAGGCTCAGGCCGGGCTTGGGCTTGGACCTGTTCTTTTTCTTTTTTAAAGAAATAAAGCCTACAGGTCTAACTGTACGTAGGGTTTGGTTCAAAAAGAAAGCCAATAAAAATTCCCGTGGGAACGAACAATAATTCATTACTGATTTCTGTTCATGGCTGCTCCTCCCGAAAATTTGCTGTTCCCAGCTTCCAAAATAGATAAAAGAGAAGATGGTATATTAAATAGGATAGATAAAAAGACAACAACGCGGAGACCAGGAGAGAACCACCATCTTCTGCGGGTAATTTTTTTTTAAACCCTACTTTCTTTCATTTTATATGCAAACACCATTTTCATTTTACTGCTTAGTCTCTACTGGATTCTTCTTTTTATTTATTTGATTAGATCCATATGCTTTAGATAATTGATCTTTCRCTACTAGTAAATTGCATGCACTCATATCCATGTTCTACTGTAGTTTGGTTTTTATTTTTTAATTTAATTTTATTTTGTTGAAATGGATCTTTTTTGTTTTGCTCCCTCATTAGTAGTAGTTCTCTGTGGATTGTTTTGCTGTTTGACGTACCATGCTGTGGTTCAGGTCTTATTTATTTATTTGCATGTTGGACTGGAAGAGTTTACAGAGATTGTCATTGCCTTTCAGTTTTCACAGTGGTCCCTTCTTTATTTGTTTGTTCCCAAGTTGAAACATTAATGGGTTTATTTATTTTCGTCTGCATGTGGGTCCTTTCTTTTTAAGTTTTTCTCCGTTTATTAGTTTATTTTCCTTTTTGTTTTTTACTGTTTCAGATACTGCATTAAATTTTTTTTTTCGATCTATAAAGCTTTTGTGTTAAGAAATAGAACTACAAGTCTACAACTAAAATGAACTAGCAACAATTTTTATTCCCTTTTATTTCTTTTAGGTTATTAAGTTTTCTAGCGGTGAACTTTAGATTCTACCTGGGAGGCCAGGTAGTTTAGGCTCTCTTATCTATTATTTTTTCCCTGTTAGTTTTCTTTAGATTTGGAAACGGCCTCTCTGTATGTGCAGGGGTAAGGCTATGTACATTTGCCCCTCCTCAGACCCAGCATTGGTGGGAGCCTCGTGCACTGGGCTAGTTTTCTTTAGATGAACTTGTTGTTGTTGTTGTTTTTTTTTTTTTTTTTAATTTATTTTTTTGGCTTAGGTATATACAACTCGTTTTTTATTGCTTGGTTTCTTTAGCATTATTTATGCCATATACAATACACTGTTATAAATAAAATTTTTATGTTTCTGCCTTTTATATTTGCTGGAACTATCCGTTTTATATTTGGCGGAATTAAAGTTTATTTTTAATGAGTGTCAGCCACCTGTCTCTTCCATGTTCAGAATTTTCGAGACACAATTAGATTTTTGCTTCTTTACTTATAAGTAATCCAGTTTCTCATTGATTTGGATATGCATTTCCATATGATTAGTTATAATTTATTTTGTTTAATAAGGTACTTGTCTGATTAAGGCTTGGGGTACATGAACAGTAAATCTGAATCTCAAATATGATCCACCTTTCTCAGTTTCTCTTAGATTTGGTGAATCTTTGCTTACTAATTACATCATTAATAACATGCTAGCTTACTATCTTTTCCTTCTCCTTCAACTTTAGAAGGATGAATAGTCGAAATCTAGGGAGTTGGAAATTTGGAACAAATATGGAGTCACAAAACATGAAATGATGATGGAGTAGAAACTCTAGATGCGAAAGTGAAATCCATGATTATCACGCCAGAATATGGGCATTACTACCATAGTTTTGAAGGCGCCAAAGAGAAACTTGGTGATTGGGGGGGACCTTATTTCTGGGCGGTGGAGTTTTTTACATGGAAACCATGAATGCTTGGGTAATTCCTTAGGTTCCATGTCAACCAGTAACCATTTTTCATTGATAATTATCTACAAAATTAATAGAAAAATGTAAGCTACATGTTAAAAAAAAAACAGAGACAATCAACTTATTTATGAGAAGAAAAAAAAAAAGAAGGAAAAGAAAGTTCAGGAAATATTGGGGTTGAGCTCCTATTTTGGTCTAGGAAAAGGAAAAGGGGGGGGGGTAGTGGACAGAATTTTAAGTTCTTACTTGCTTATTCATTCAGATTTTGAAGCCTTTGAGGGTTCAAGATACCATCATGTGTGTTGATTGAACACTAATAAATAAGAAAATAATAAAAATAAACTAGTATATGAACCCCCAAAAATAAATATTTTAGGTAGGTTAATAATATCTATTTAATTATTATAATATAAAAAAACAAAGAATATATAAGTGTTTCATAGGGGCATGTAGAAAATAGGTAGGCAAGTAAGTGAGGCAAGAAAGCGTTGCCTTGACAATTATGCTTTCTACTTTGATTTCAGTAAACATTCTTTTATACTTCACATTTGCTTCATTTATATTGTTATTGGGAGTTGTTATTTAAGTATATTAGACTTCATGTTCTATACATTTTGGGATTATTCATATTATTTGGGGAGGATGGATCAGCATCCTCTTATGTTTTCTTCATTTCTATTTCAAAGGAAACTTTGACAGTAGGTTATAGGGTTTCATCTAGCCAAGCCTTGAGTGGAGAGAATAGATACAAGATCTCATATAGAAAATCACAAAGATGTCAATAGCATCTTAACCTGAAATGCTCCAATTTCATTGGATTTTGTGGGTGTACTATGTATCAATCAAGCATGGGTTACTTAAAAGATTTGATTACGTAAATAGCTAATCTCTGATTTGCTTTGACAAAAAAAATAGAAAAAGATAAAGGCAATTGCATGTCTCCTATGAACAAAATATTGTAGCTTAGTGCAGTGCAATAAATGATGCATTTTACTGAAGGAGAGCATTTTTGTATACCAGCCTTCTTTCCATGTGTTTAGCAGCTGAAATCATTTGTTATCCATCATAAAATGGGAGATGTTAAAGGGTTTTAATGATACTTTTGTCATTTGTGGTTGTTAAAAGACAAATTATTTGGAAACTTCACAACCAAAGGAGTGTATCTTGTATAAGACTATCTTGTGGCTGAAATCTTCGGACTTATTTCACCAGTTTTCTTTTAATGATCTATGGAGGCATTGGACAGCAATAGCAAGCACCTCCTTTCGGAAGAGTAAGGTGTATATGAGTTGGGCACCCCCTCCTGAAGGCTTTATAAAACCAAATTTTGATGGCAGTGGTCAAGGTAACCCAGGTCCCTCCAGGATTGGTGGAGTTATAAGGAATGAAAGTGGTAATGTGGCTCTCTTATACTCAGGCCCTTTAGGTGTGGGGGACTCCACTAGGGCTGAATTACTAGCTGCTCTTCAAGCAGTACAGTTTGCAGTACAGCTAGGAGTGTAACAACTACTAATAGAGGGTGACTCCAAGGTAATTGTGGGGTGGTTACAGAACCTAGAGACTATGGTTTGGTGCTTTAAGAATGAACTTAAAAAATTCAAGTGGTTGACAAGAAATATGTGTGTCAGAATACAATGGGTGGGGAGATAAGCTAATGCTATGGCTGATAATTTAGCCAAGCAAAGGGCAAACAGGGAACAATTGTAATCTGTTTTTGGTTTTGATTGCTTGGAGAGGTCGCAGCTCGTGCCTCTCCATGGATACTTGCATCTGTTTTTCTCCACTTTCTAATAAAAATTCTCATTTATAAAAAAAAACTTCACAACCAAAATAGTGAAAATTTTCTAGAAAGTGGTATTGACTTCTTATAATCATTTTATGTAGATTAGATATAATGACTATAATATTTCTCTCATTATTGTTTGAGTATAGATTCATAAGATACAGACCAACGGGAGGACTATATTCTATTGCTGGCCTTGCAATTCAACTGGGAGGACTATATTCCTCAGATCAATTGGATGAAAAAATGCATATACCCAACACACACAAGTGCCATTTGAAGCTGAAGTATCAACTTTTTTGGGTAAAACAAAATGTCTTTGGCTGACCTTATTCCCCCTTAAGCAACCTTTGTCTCTAAAGAAGAATCCTTGTTCTTGTACAAAGTTATACTTGACAAGACTGCAATTTAGATTACAATAGACTGAGGGTGATTATGTCCTAACATCTTTTATTTTCAAATAGGTGATGAATCAGATCAATGTTTTAAAACGTGGAGGCATGACAGAACGTAAGGGGCGTAAGCCTCCTTAAGAGGAGGGGGGGTCAGGAGGAAGAAGAGGAAGGGGGGATCTCATTTTTTCTTTATTTTTAATAAAAATCTTTTATATTAAGAAGAATAAAGATGCATAGTACTAGTTGAAAGGGGGGGGGTCTTGGGGGTGAAGCCCCCCAGTCGAAGGGGCCGAGGGCAGACCACTTTCTTTCCCCTTATATTTTTCTTCCCTTCCCACTCCTTTCCTCTTTTTTTATTTCTTCTCTTTCTTTCTTTCTTTTTCTTTCCCTTCCCTTTCTTTTCCTTTCCTTTCCTTTTTCAGACACCTTCAAAAACTAAGTCTTACTCATTTATGCAGTTATTCTGTCTTAAAATCTTGTTAATCATATAGTGGCTTGCTATGTTAATTTGGAGTGAAGATCAGAAGAACTTCCCTTCTGCTTTCTTTTGTGATTTATTCTGTACAAAGTCAAGTAGTGAGTGAAAAATGCTTTGAGAAATTACTTGTATACGCTTAGTTACACCACAATGTGACTGGTCCTCAATGCCATGCGCTTCCATGAAAGATTTAGCTACATAAACAAATTTAATGATGACTAAAAAGTTACCTATTGGTTATAGAATGAGTAGAAAGCCTTATGTGCTGATTTCGGCCAAGCTTCTTGTGAAAGGAAGAGGAGAAAGTTGGGGGTTTCAGCAATAGACAGAGGAAGGGAAGAAAAGGAGAAGGTCGACTAGGATAGTGATGCATAACCCTAGCCGCTAGCCCCTCATTCTATTTATAATTAACTTAAATATGGGATATTACAAAGATGCCCCTAGTAGGGCGGCAACTCAACTAAGTACTTACAATTCTTTTAAAAATAAAAGACTAATGGGCCCAAGGCCCAACAACTTCTTAATTTAAAAGAAAACAAACTAAACATAAATCGGCCCAACATAAATAATACAAAAACAAACTCAACAGATTGTAATACAAAAACAATTTCTTTTCTACTTCAATTAATCAACACTCATTATTTCTCTGAAAAGATAATAGATATAGAATTTCTTATATTAGATCTTTATTGTGCAGGATAAACCATGTGATATATGTGGAAGTATTGGCTACATCGAGTCTCTTGCCACTTGTACCAAGTGTAATGTTGCTCATGAGCATATGTATGGGTGAACTCACTGTACTCTTTTCTACCAGTTGTACATTTTCAGTTTGTTATTTCTTAATTTCTTCAGTAACGTATCATCTATGTGGTGTGTGCTATGTTATGAGCACAAAATGGGAGTGCTTTTCCTTTTACCATCATCTTTAACCATGCACTTAAAGCCTCAAAGGGTTTGTAACTTGTGGAATGTTTGAGCTATGAGCTCTATATGACATAAAAAGGTGATTATCAAAAGTTGGTCCTAGCCATCTGGGGTCTTGGGAGGTCAGGACTGGATCTTAGGATCTTACCTTTGGCATTTTTTTAGCACAATGTGACTTCTCTCAGACTCAAATCCACTTTCTCATGTTTGTTGCCCTGAAATGTTACCAAGAGACCACAAATAATAGCCTCTTAGCTCAATATCACATGCTAAGTTAAAATTGAGCTATGCATGCTATGAGATTTTCATAGACATCTTTATCACATTCTCTTGCAGTCAAACAAAACAAAAATCGAAATGAGTAGGTAAATTGATTTGCTAGGGATTGGGGTCATCCATTTACTTTGTTTTTTGGTGGACCCAACCTATGGTTGTTTCCCATGTCTGCAATCTGCATACACCGCTTGTATTGATGTTTCTGAGACAAGTCTTCCTGTTAACTATACATTTCACTACTGCCTTTTCTTTCATGTTTTCATTTTTTCTTTTCATTTCCAGCTATTGTATGCGAAACAACTTGAGAGCTCTTCCAGTTATGTGGTTTTGTGAGACTTGTCGATTGAACCCTTACATGGTCTCTCTGGAATCTGATGCCAAGGGATGCATTCCAAGCAAAAAGGTCAAGATGACTGATGCAGGTAGGAGAGATGATATTTAATTGGCATTAACATGTTTCATTGCTTCTGATTTCTGTGATTTTTTTGTTGCTTTGTTATAATCTAGAAATTTTATTATAGGGTATTAAAAATGATATTATAGTGGTTTTTAAGTAGTATCATGCCTTGAATAATGAACACGTGTTGCACTATGTAATTAGAGTGTGTGTTTTTTTTGGAAATACCTTTGATGTGCCTTTCCAAGTCCATTGGTAGCTATTGATGGAATTGCTTCTAGCTCTTAATGGTTAAATGTTAGGTATAGAGGGCATTGAACTATAAAATTTATTTTTTGCTATGGGTCCTTGTTTTTCTTCATCCATGATCATACATTAATGAAACTTTTGAATGACTAAGAGAAGCTACATTTGGCCTTGGTAATATTTTCTTTTGATCTTAGTAATATTAAATGTCAAAGAAGTGTTTTTAGTAGGTGGTGTTTTCCATACAGATGCTGGACCAAAGAACCCTGGTGCTGAAGAAAAGAAGCAACTGGTGATTTTACCAAAACTCAATACTGATTGTCAAAATAATCCTGCTTTATATTCTACTTGGAAGTGAGTGCTTTATCCTTTCACAGTATCTTGTGATGCAATGATTGTCTATTTGATAAAATTTCAAGGAGTAACTAATAGAAAAAATTCACACATTGGAAAAATCAAAGGAAGTGAGAAAAGGGAGAGCAATTGCAGTGATTTCTATGAAGGGTATTTTTATGCTATTACTTTTAGATGTGCAACTTGGGCGAGCTTGGGCTGAGCATTTGTTAAAATTCCAAGGGGCCTGGCCCATGCTGTGTAAATTCTTCAAATGGGGTACCCCAAATTGCATCTCTAATTATTATTGTTGTTGTTGTTGTTGCTTGTTTGTTAATGTTATGGAAGGTATCATGAAGAACTGCTGATGGTGTTTTTGGGCTATGGTGAGTTTCCGCTCACCTCGGAAACCTCTTCGAGGGAGGCTTGACCTCCTGAAACAGAAAATGGAGAGAAAAGAGAGAAGGGAGGGAAGGAAGAAACTGGAATTAGGGAGAGGAAAACTAAGGGAGAATCATTCATTGCTTTCTTTATGTGATGATGGCCTTATATAGCTGGCCTACAGGTGTAATATCATAGGGAATATCCTCTGATTTCTGAATAACTAACTCTG